>BCHT01000010.1:230775-716572 GCA_001599695.1 Phaeotremella skinneri | reverse complement strand
ATTCTGGTCTTCAACAGCTCATTTTAGTACCCAGCGACGAAGGCAAGCTTGAGGTACCAGACTGGTATTTGTTTGGCTATGCATAATGCATTGATAGGGATAATATAGAGAGACATTAGACGGACCCAAATGCCACTTTGTCACATTTGGGTGGTTGTAAAAGTCCTTGTCTTCCCTTGCTCTGCATACATTGAAACATACACCAATCGACTGGAAATTTGGCGCTGAATCCGAATCCGTTGAGAGCTAAGCTCTAGCTGCACTGTGGGCTGAGATCTAAGAAAAGGGTCTACGCAGACAAATCTACGCACTCACTTTACATTCCGCGCGCCATAATGAGAGGGTCAAACTTACCGGAATCCCGGTGTCAAGTAGAATGATGCAATTACTCCTCGCCAGTCTCGTTTGCTTGTCTCTTCTTTTCAAACTATGTCGAGACCGTCGCCTGTGACTCGATTGCTGCCATATGTCTTTCTCTGCACGATAGGGCCCAGTGTGACGGCAGCGACCAATCTGTCGGTCGTGGTGCGTTTGATGAGGTTGACCACCGCTGACACCAGCGCCTGCTCATGTGCCGTTTCTTGACCGGTGAAATCAACCCTTCACCGTATGATGAGATCTGCAATGTCCCGAACGTCGAAGCATTGACTGGGAGTGTAATGGCTGGACTAGCAACGCTCGACGGTATCTGCGGTTAGTGCTGAGCGTGTGACATCACCTAATGCGTAGCCTTTCTTTCTTCGTCGATTGTGCAGCGACTTGCCGATCGATATGGACGGCGGCCTCTACTTGTCCTGTTACCTGCCATTGCATCGATATCGACCCTCTCTATGTGGATAGCATGTGAGCGCCATATCCGAGTGACTGCTGATGTTAGATAAATGGCCGAACAATGTTGGTACCCCGGAACGATTGCGCTGATGCCCAGGTTGCCGCATGGATGCTTCTTCTCGCCAATGGCATATTTGTCTCTGCATCGACAAAAGCGGTTTTCTTGCCAACCCTCTGTATAGCCGACGTTGCTTCGGATGACGAAAGGTGAGTCACCTTGTAATCGGCAAGCTGACAGCAGAACTCGATACTACTCTCGAGCCGAAGCTGTGGCCCTTCTTGGACCTGGCACTGCTTACGGTGGGTCTATATGGAGTACAGATCTAACCATATCAGTGGCTTCCGCTATGATATCACGTGTCACTCGACGAATCACTTTTCCATACTATGTCGCCTTCGCAAGTCAAGTTCTGGCTGCTCTCTACGCCCTGATATGTATACCCGAAACTCACACCGTTGAAGATGCGAAAGCACCAGACGAAGAGGATGAACGAGGTCGACTCGAAGTACTCGAAGATGCGGTCATTGTTCCAATCAAGCCTCTCGCCCTTCTTCTGCCATATAGGGACGCCACCACTAGAAAATGGCAGTGGAGACTGTTCCTGTTGAGCGCCAGTGCGTTACTAACAACGGCAGGAGTGAGTTTCTTCAGGTCGGGCATCGTGCTTATGGTAGACGATCTTCGTAGCGACCGCGGCACTTTTGCTACTCAGTGACAAATACCGATTCGATCCTGAGAAAGTGGGTCTTCAAGTATGAGTTATGGAGCTGATATCAGAATGCCTGGGTTCTGGCATATATCACCTTTTCCCGTTTCGCCTACCTCATCCTATTGTTTCCGCATGTTGTAAAGTACGGCCGTCGAGGGTTCGATCACCTTAACAAAAAGCCTGTGAATGGAACAGGGGAGAACGCCCCTTTACTCTCCGACAGGGATAAGGAGGAAGAATCCAACCATTTCGATGTGAGTGGTACTCAATGACTGTAGCTGACCATAGGTGATACTCGCTTTCCTTTCTATCATCGTTGACAGTGTTTCCTTGGGTCTTGTCGCCCTTTCGTCGAGCCTAAATAGCGTTCTGATAGGTAGGCTAGACGACTGACTGAGCTGACCGTATAGCCTTTGGCGTCATGGCTTTCGGAGCCGGAGACAACCCGACATTCAAATCCGTCTTCGCCTCAGCTGTCCCTCCAGAACGTACAAGTACGTAATGTCTCCCATTGATAGCTGACAACATCAGGCGAGGCTCTCGCAGCTCTGGATATGCTTCTCAGCGTCGCCAAACTCGCTTCTCCGCCGTTACTGGGCAGCATTTACGCCGCTTTTGTTGAAGTTGGAAAGCCACAGTTGACATTCCTCACTGCTGGGGTATGTCTCTCGATCATTGATGCATCGGATGACGCTGATCAGCCGCTTCATAGGGTTTCTGTGCTCTGGGGGCCCTTCTTGTCTTCCCGTTGGTCGTCGCTGGCAGGAAATAGGTCTTGCACCGGGCGATAGATATAATAGAGAACCGCCACATATGAATGATGCCGAATACCGCGCCTAGCTATAAACCAGCCTCCCGTAGCTCCGCGTAGCTTGTTACGCTACCTTCTCTCCACTTCTCATGCGATGTTCCCCTAATCACTTCAATTTGTCCTCGTTTGCATGACGGAAAACATGGAAGGAGGACGCTCATTAGATTGGGCGAGTAAGGCCGCTGCGATGGCTTGATGGTCCTCGGACGTCTTCCCTTTGTTGAGGAGGACGATATGCCGGGCCGGTATTGGCAGGCGGGGGCTCTGGCGAGGGCTCTGGTATTTGATCACCGCATCGATGGACTCACGACGACCATGACGAACAAGGGTATTGGATCTGTAGACATCAAGCGGTAGGTCATGCGGCTGTCTTGTTCTTGGCTGTCGCTCACCGAGAATCCTGACAGCTCTATCCCCAGCTCGATTTCGCTGTCACCACATCCCCCTCTTCCATGACGTGATGGCCTATCACCTCTCTTGCCGTATCACTCGACTCTCGCCCCACTCCTGCATTCGGCTCGCAGAATATCCCCCGATCTTCATCCACTCGTAGCTCACTTAGAGCAGAGCTCCCGATCTTATCATCGCGTCGAACAGGTTATCACGCAAGCAGTCACGAAACGGAATGAGCTTTTCGCCGCTCAGCCGAACCGCGTCTACTTTGCGGCGGTCTTCCAGTCGGTTTTTACCGACAATCCTCTAAACAGACATGCCCGGGTCGAATGAACCACTCATCAAACGTTGGCACATCCCGATGATTCGACGGCCCCATGCGGGGGTACATTCGATAGGGATCCAACCACTGGAATCTGTCATGGTTCTGGGGTGAGCAGCGAGGGAGAGTTCTCATACTTCTCTCGCTGGGATATCTGCCAGGTTGTAGATTGGGAGCGTCTCTCAATTTACTCGTGTAGACCAACTTAGGAGTTCGGTCACATTTTTGAAGGTCCCATCGTCATGGGACTTTATCTAGTTGGGGTCTCGTTAGACCGCCATATCTTTCTGGGGACCTCGTGGGTCGCTCAGTCAAAATCTTAGGGGCTTGGCCCATTCATTGGGTGTTTCGTCACCGCCTTAGCCTGGGGATCAAGATCAGATCGCTCAGGGATCCAAGCTCTCGGTGAGCTTGGATGGAGTTCGTCGTGGGGACCACGGGGTCACTCACTCGTGAACATAGCTCTCCCGTGAGAGTCCAGTTATTGGGGACCACAGGGTCACCCACCGAAGAAATCTGGAATCGAGACTCGGCCTCGGTTTTCGAGCAGTCTTAGGGTTCCAGCGGCTGCAACAAGATGCAGGCGCTGGAATCATATTGTAGCCACCTACTCTTAGGATGGCCCAAAACAAATCCTGCCTCAGGGCTCACCTACCAACCATCTTCTATCCGCCTCCCCCCACCCAGTCTTACGCTGGATGTTACCTCTTTCCACCTCCTTCTACCCGTCGATCACTGAGCATCCCTTTCATGGACTTCACTCTTGGTGAGTCCCGTCACCCTGTCCGGGACTCGCTTCGATGTGTGACCTCGTGGATGTGTGCTAACATCATAGCCAGCAGAAACATCATGAAGGTGTTAGTACGTGATTGAGCGATGTCAGGCTTGATGACTGTCACATGTCGAGTCTGGCCGTCAATGTGTCTGCAGTAGATAGAGCGCCGCTGTCTGCCCCTCTTGAGATAGTTTATCGTGCTAGGTCTGCCAGATGCATGGGTTTAGGTGGATACCGGTTGGTGTATCGGCAGCACGTCGTCCACATACTTCTGTCTTGCAACCTGATTGACGTTAATACACGTCATTATGCTGTTTGTGTTTGATAACTGACGCGATCCTTAGTCACTCCCGGCACATTCACCATCCCTCATCGTCTTGTTGATCCACCAGGCATTGTGAAGACAACCACTCTCTCGATTACTTTTCTTGAAACCGAAATCGCCAACGCTGCCATCATAAACCTCCTCACACACAGCAACGCTCAGCCTAGCATGTCGGGCGCCTCGCGACAGCCCCTCTCCCACCTCCCCCTCTCCCTCTTCATTGACCCTTGTCTAACCCTTCCGTCCCCCACTTCCCTCCCCAACAAACGCGGGCATCCATCGCCCTCGTCACCTGGAAGAAAGGTTGCAACAGTGCCATTGACTAAATCCGTAATGAACGAGGACGAAACGGAACGCGTCAAAGTCAGAAAGGTCGCTAAGAAGGAGGACGACGGAAGCGAGAGCGTCAGGAGATGTAGATCTCGGGAGGGCATCACTCCCAAGGCTAAGGCTATCCTTGAAAGGGATGATATGGGTGTAGGTAGGAGTCCGGCTAGGAGATTGTTTATCGATCTAGCGGAGAGGGAAGAGTTGAATACGTAGGTCTGATCTGGCCCATGGTTTCGGACTCGACTGACAGCATGATATCGTAGAGCATCGCAAACGGAATACGACAGCTCGCATAAACTTGCACCATCTCCACCAATCTCCTCAGCTCCTTCGTCATCCCGCCTCACGCTACCACAAGCCACCGTATCCTCGCCGTCGACTTCTCGTCGCTCGTTGCGAGGTGTTTCACCGACTTTGCTTCCCGGCCCCGGCCAGCCTGCGGAGATCATGCATATTGAGAGACGGGAAGAACAAGCGTCAATACATGACTGCGGATTTGTGATCTTCCGTGATCCCGCTTCCCACATTTATACGGGACCCGGCACCCCTGTCTCCAAGAAAGCAACAGACGTCGCTCTTGGTTCAAATCTATCGACCGCCTTTGATCCATCCGTGCATTCGGCTTCATCGTCCCGATCGGACACTGGATCAAAGACATCAATATCTCTAGACCAGGGTGAGGATCAGGAGAACATCCATCCAAATGTCCAAGCATCAATCGCCACCCCTCAAAAGTCTCATCGCCACCCCGCCTCAGCTTCAGCTTCCGGATCATCTTCGACTTCGTCGGCATCAAGGTACTTAGACGACCAAGACCTCACGATCACCTATTCCCCACATTCACATTCACACTCCTCCTCCCATACACGATCGGGAGGATCGACTTCTGGTGGTTCAGGAAGACGACGATCTCGAACAATCGAGAGGAGTCGACTGGGACTGGGAAGCATCTTGCGAGGAGAGCTGGTCTCTTCCGATGATGTTTGCACAACAGTCACGGCAGATGGGGAGGTAGAGGAGGAATTGACGCCCGGCAGAAGGGCATGGGAGAATGATGTCAAGGGGAAGAGGAAGATCAGCGGGAAAGAGAGGATGGTCTTTGAAGTTGATGATGATAAGCTTTGAATCGCCTGAAAGTTGTTGAAAGGTTCGATGGTTCCCGATCTCCTCCCACTTTTCGTCTTGTTTTGCTAAAGTCCGTCATCTCCCTTCCTCCCGACCGTTACTTTCAATTCTTGATCTACGTCCTTCCACCGTTCTGGTGGCCGATTTGGATTTCGTCATCTTTGTTTTCTGTCTCAAATCAACCTTTTGCATCGGTCTTGTGACTACTTTTGTACCCTCCCCAGCCAATTCTTCACTTGCTATCGGAGACTCCCGTTCTACCTCGCTGTATCCTCATACACCAATGTTCTTGTGTATACCTTCTAGTCAGTACTCGACAAATAGCTTACGACACCCATGCCATGCACAACATCCGTGTGAATCTAGCGTTGTCCGATTGGAGACTGACATCGAGTCTAATTGCCGCAACATTTTGTCTGCAAGGCCTGCATTTTCTCTTGAACAAGCCCCAGCGTGCAATACTGCTGTTATGGGTTCCCAACACCATCCAGATGCCCATTCTCGATTCTTTCAATAGCGGCATCCCGCTTGGGCGAATCTGCGAACAACGCTCGAATAAGATTCACGAGTTCGGGTATCGTGAAGTCTACCAAAGCACCGGTGTCGTTTAGGTAAGTGATATCTACAAGGTTCGCTTGCTGTGTCGCGCGAGTTTGTCAGCTTGAGATGAGAGTCGACGACGTGGAACGAGGGCGGACGGGAAGAGACATGGATCGAGGTGGGTGAGCTTGAGCAGTAAGGAAGACTTACTAGAAGCTCTGAGATGTAGCAGAACTTAAGCCAGTTTGGCACTTGAGCAACGATAGTAGACGGCTACAGATATTGCAATCTCTGTTATTTCGACGCCAGTCAAGTCAAAAGCTCGTGACTCACCTGATCTGGTCCAACTATGAACAGAGCCTCCAGGGGTTGAACAAGCCTGACAATGTCATTCAGTCGATTGGATTCCACTTCGGTGATGTCTGTGAGGGAGAGGATATCTGTGGTGATCTTCTGTACAGAAACATTGAGGAGATATCCCATAACCAAAAGATAGGTCGTGCTGGGGAGCACAATCTTAGGTTTCGTAAGTTTCAGCCTGGTGCTGGTTAAGAGATCACATAACGATGGGCTTACCTTCAACACCTTCCCGAGAGTTTCGAGATCGTGCACCAAACCTTTAATGCTGCGCTCACATTTCCTAAATCCAGTGTCGCCGCCGATATCTAGGAAACCCTGGCAATCCTCCAAGACCTGCAAGAGTCCGTCCACCTGTTCACTCAGCTGATCTTCGAATATCTTATCGCCTCCCCCCTTCAGTCGCCCGATCGCATCCTCAGAACCCTCCCACCACACATATTGCCTCTTAAGCTCTTCAGCACTCTCGGCCAAGTTGTAGTGATCGTTGAATACTTGAAAGGCGATTGCGGGCACTGAGTGAATCTGTGCTGCAAAGTGGATTGGGAGGAGGGAGCGATAGATGTCGAAGATGTCTGTCACGGAGGATTCGAGGCTTGTCGATGCTTGGGCGAACGATGGGGATGCAAGACTGACATGGCTGTCAGCAGGTGCGTAGTGAAAACGACTTACGTTATGGTCTGTAGATCCTGGCATTCTCTCAGAACTCTCTCGGCAATCTCATACAATTTCTCGCACGCTCGCGATATCATATATGTCTCCCTGACGATTCGTTTTTCCTCTCTAGACACCTTCTTCCGAGGCTGAGCTGGAGGTTCGGGATCAGCGAGACCGTCGGGCACATGAGCCTGAGCTTCGACAGGAGGGGATATCGGTTCTTCCCAGCTCCGAAAGTCGTCCGTCGATGATACGCTTGTTCCGTGGCCATTGCTCCCCTTGTTGACGGCGCGAGTGGATTCATCGTCAGACGTTGCGTGCCAAGGATCTTCGTCTTGGTCCGTGTGCTTGACTTTCGCAACTTTCTTACCGAGCCTCTTGGCCTCCCTCGCAGGCTTTGCCGGTCTGTGCAGTGGGGCCGCCGGTACAGTTTCGGTGATGGGAGATTCGAAATCCCAACCATCCTCCTCAACTGTGGAGGATGGTCCTTTGTCTGCTACCTTCACTGGACTGACTTTTGAGGGTCCCGCTTCGGCGTTTGTCACCGATTCGTCAAAGCCCCAGCCGTCGTCTGCGCCCTCGGCTTCAGGATGATTGTCGACTGCAAGCGTCGCGTCCGCGCTGGGTTGTTCGTCCTCAAAACCCCATCCAAAGTCTGCTTCGTCCATCGCCATCGCTTCGTCTACCGAGGGGGTTGAGGGCGGCAGTGCATCGTCGTCGGCTTCCACTTCAACCATCATCACGACCTCCTTTTCGAGCTCGGCTTCAACAGCTTCCCATCCACCCCAACCGCTCAGTATCAGTCGTCTCACCTCCTCAGCTACCCTCTGACGCCGTTGAGTCGCCCATGCCAACCCCGCCGAAGACTCAAAGAAGGCTCGAATAACCCCCTGCTTTCGGCTATTCGGGATTTCATCATCATCCGTTGATGCTTCGAAGTCGACCGCTTGCTGAACAATTTCTAACCACCTTGGAACCGCTGCAAGGGTAGGCGGCATGGAAGGGAGGATGACATGTTCGAGCACAGCCTGTAGAACAGATGCTCGCAGTTCCGCAATAAATGTTGACCGTTCCGGTAAAGACGTGGATGATGGCGGCATAATGGTTGAAGTAACGAATTCGATGATATCTGAAACGTCCGACAAAACTGCGTTGGGTGTTCTCCTTTCTGAGGTGGGTTCCAGCCGGACAATAGACAGCGAATCAGATTTACTGATCGCTAATGCCCAATATCTAAGTGAATCGTGTTGAACGATTGGGTGGACAAGATCCCGAAGAATACGATTGCGAAGCGAATTAAGAAGAGGAGGAAGAGCTGAGAGACGGGAGAGTACGATGTATATCTGGGATAGAGGGTAAGGTGGAGGAACAGATGGTTTACTGAACTCTCCAGGTGGAATTGTTCGTGGGACTATGTGCTGTCAGTAAATGTCATGTTTATAGTACGCACTTCTAGGTTGCTGCAGGCTTGCACGAGTCTGGACACTCATGGTAACTCCTTCATGGGATTGGAGAGGTGTTGAAAACGACACTGCTTTAAAATAGGCGTCGGTGACTTGTTCTATGACCATCGAGCGGTGCAGTTGTTTCTTGGCCTAAAGACGTACTTCAATAAAGCGATGATTTCACATTGGATTAGACCACTCACTTCTATGTCTCGCAAGGCCTTTGTACCCTGCATTAACTCCATTCCAGAACCAACAGTATAACCCGAAACGTCCTCCAACTCCGAGACGACCCATTCGTCGGCACCCCTGCCCGCCCATATTGCCGCTTCAAGCCTGTTTATTCTCTCTGAATGGTCTTTGAGAGCTTTTAAAGCTACGCTATGGGCGTTTGCTCGAATGCGAGCCTGCTGAGCAGTGTGATGCTGATTGAGAAGGTTCAGAAGGGGAGGGAGGAATGAGGTCTGCAGGGTACTTGCTGTTAATATGGGATAGATCACAGTCATGATCAGCAGGGTACTTACACTTGGTCGAGAGGGATCAATCTCTTGTTCCAGGCTCGACAATGCTTTCTGAATTCGAAGAAAATCGGAACGAACTTCGCTTCCCGATCTGATATGAGTAGATATAGACGGGAAGTTAGAGAGCAGGAGCTCATGGCTCTGAGTCTGAAGGCGAGTTAGCTTGTATGTAGATATACTGGGGAGGGCCATACGCACCGTATTGGTCTTGATAGCTTGCTCCAACTTCTCCCGGACAGCCTTGAGCTGCTCGACTGTCCACTTTGCGCCGCCCTGTTGACTGATGAGAGGCTCGAGATATTCGAGGACCGGGTCGTGGATGACTGGCGCTTCTAGGGTAGGAGACGACGATGCAAGGTGATCACCGCCGGTCCTCGGGAGGTGAGCGGGGACGGGGAACATGATGAGGAGGTTTCATAGGCCGGAGACTAGGTACTGCGAGTGAAATGCGAAAGAGGTTGTGACATTGGGTTTGTATACGTTTGCAGGAGCGAGGAGTCCTAACGTAACAGCGTCACCAGCAGATATTGAATGTCATTCTCGTCTTTCTTCCTCCGGTTTGTTCTTTCATCAATTTCTGCAAGAGCTTCTCGCCTGCTTCACTTCTCTGTGCTTCAAAAGTAGCCTTGTATCCGACCACCACAGCTGGCCACACTATCGTCGCCTAGGCGGTCAGTATAATTCATCATGGACGTCAACAAAATGTTCAAACTGCCTGCCCTGCCTTCGGCAGCTGGCCAAAAACGCAAATTCACAGATGCTCCCAGTCCAGGTATGTACTTCTCGACCTAAACAGAGCATAGCTGATCTTCTCCTCAGACATGTTGAAGAAATACAAGGTTGCGGATGAAGAACCCTCCATGGGGCCACCCCCTGTGACGACCAATGGGAAGGGGAAAAGTCGAGCGGTCACTGTGTCAGAAGAGGAGGATGAGGAGATGCTGGGTGAATGTAGGTCTACCCTCGATTACGGAACTGATACATAGATGACCGTGCCGACGAAGGGGGAGATTCTGATGACGAAGGGAGGTTCTTCGGCGGTGGGTTGAATAATGAGCAGCAGGTGTGTATATGGTTTCCTGTATAATATCATGAGCAAGCTGACGTTTCCTTTAGCAAATTCTGGATATCTTTGACAAGGCAGGAGACGAGGATGGAGGGGTCAGTTCGTCTGCTCATTGCAATTAGCTCGACTGATTTTGTGCAGGCTACGACTTTGACACTTCCTGCTCTCCGTCGTCAGCTGGGTCGGTTTGAGAGAGCAGTAGCGAAAAATGCAGAACAACGTGGCAAGTTCCCAGATGACCCATCGAAGTGAGTTGTCCTTTCTCTCATCTTTCTGATACTGGATGTCACTGACATGCAACGTAGATTCATCGAATCTGAAGCCGACCTGGACTCGTCGCTCAAACTCCTACTACCCTTAACCCAGAATCCTCCACTCTTCTATCCAGAGCTAGTCAAGGGAGGCACAATAGCCCTCTTAACCGGATTATTGAGTCATGAGAATACCGATATCGCCATCGACGTAATCGAAGTCATCCAGGAACTGACGGATGAAGATGTTGGTGCTGAGGTGGATGATCTGGCAGAAGAGGAGGAGGAGGAAGCGGGCGGCTCGGGTAGTGGGATGGCCTCGAAAACCAGGATGGCGATGGGCGAACTGATTGATGAGCTTGTGAGTTATCTTCTCTATGGCGTCCATTTGTTGTCTGACATATCCCAGCTCAACAACTCGGTCTTCGACCTCTTGGTAGCCAACCTTTCGAGGCTAAACGAATCCGAGGAAACGGATCGTCAAGGAGTCTTCCATATTCTTGGAACATTCGAAAATCTTTTGTCTTTCATGCCACCTTTGGCTGAACAGGTGGTATCGCAGACCACATTATTACAGTGGCTTTTGGACCGAGTACAATTGAAAGCATATGACAGCAACAAACAGTATTCTAGCGAGATCCTCTCTATCCTCCTGCAGGAAAGTAGGGACAATCGGCTGAAGACCGGAGAGCTGGAAGGGATGGACACGATATTGAAGGTCCTATCTGTAAGCCATGAAAAATGTCATTCTGCCTTTAGAGGCCAAATTTTGAGACCCTAACGATATCCCGGTAGCAATATCGGAAGAAAGATCCTGGTGATGGGGAGGAGGTCGAGTTCATGGAGAACATCTTTGACAGTCTTTGTTCCCTCTTGGCGGAGCCAGAGCTCAAACGCATGTTCCTCGAGGCAGAAGGCGTGGAACTGATGATCATCATGATGAAGTGAGTCCTTAACTCTTCACACTGCTCAACCGAGATTTGGGTTGACAAGAAGTCGAAGGGAGAAACTCCTTGCTCGAACTCGTGCCACTAAGGTGCTCAATTACGCTATGCAGACGGAAGACGGTTCAGGGAGCTGCGAGCGATTCGTTGAGATGCTAGGGTTGAAGACGTTTTTCTCGGCATTCATGGGGAAGGTGAGCCCTGGCTGCGTCAAATACGTCTTGTCGTGACGACGGGGATAAAGCTGATGACACCGAATGTGAATTCAGGGCGAAGGGAAGAAGAAGAAGCTGGGAGCTACGTCAAATTTCGAAGACGAAGAGCATCTCCTCGGCATACTCGTCAGCTTATTCACAAATCTCGAATCAGACTCTGCACCTCGGATACGATTACTGGCGAAATTCGTAGAGACGGATTACGAAAAGGTGGACAGGCTACTGGAGATGCGGGAAGCAGCTGAGGGCAGGTTGAAGAGTGTTGATCATGATATCGCGACGGAACGCCGGGTGAGTGTACCTGAGATGGGGTGAGGGTCTGCAGACTGTGACTGACGTTTCGGACTTTGGTGCAGAACATGCAGGCTAACCGGGAGGAGATTGGAGAGGTTGAGGAGTATGAATGGTATTTGAGGAGGATGGATGCGGGGCTCTCCTCCCTCCAGAATGCGGATTACATTCTGGCGTGGGTATGTATGGAGGATGATGGGGTGAGTACGAATTTTGTTTGTCTTAGCTTCTCGATTTCCTCCGTTTGGAAAGTCAAACGACCTCACCTCTGTCTTCATCTTTTGTTCCCGTCAAGCAGAGATATTTCCCTCCACCACCTTCATCCGAACTTGAGCTATTGCCCTTTCTCTCAGTCGTCGCCTTGTTTCCCGTTATCCACCACCGCAATCTGTATATTCAAGCTAAAGCTGATCAACGCAGGCAATGAACCACGCCAAAACCCTCCTGAGGCGGAAAGACCAATCTCTTCGTGACGTGATATCAGTCTTGGAAGGTATGTACGACAAACTCTACGTCTGACTTGAATGGCCAGGGATTGCGCTGACGTTTATTCTGATATTTTAGAATTCAGGAAGAATATCGGGGACGACGGGGAGGGCGAGGGCGAGGAAGATGGGGAAGCGGAGGGGACACAGGAACCTGTGCAGAGGATGATACTCTCCCAGCTGATTGCGTTCCTCGAGTCTGTTGTTTAGTGCTGGCTGGGTGATATATGAATTGCATGCCTCAGACTTAATTGAACTAGCAGGGCTTTGTGTGATTCCCTTGACATGCTGCAGACATTGCTCTTGACATTTACACGTTGCATGATTGTAGCTACATAATTGGGTCCCATTTTGGCAGTAGACATACTCGTCCAGAACCTAGACTGGTCCACCTCAGTGGGTTGCTACACCTACGAGAAGTAGGTGCCGGTCTCTAGGTCGTCGAGAAGACTCTTCCCCTTAGGCGACCATCCGGTAATCTTCTTGGTGATCTCGGCACTACTGGGCGCACTGGCCCCCCCAAACAAAGCAAGCGGACCAAAGTACTTAGCAATATCCTCTGGTGGAACCGACTTAGTCTCCAATCCGAGCTTATCACCAATCTTCTGTGCAATCTTGATAAACTCGACATTCTCAGCTGCGCCATGATAAACTTGACCGAGGCCACTAGGGTCCGGGGAAGCTGGGACGCTCTCGAGTGCCAATCGGTAGAGCACCCCAACGTCTTCTACGTGGACCGATGGCCAGATATTGGATCCATCCGCGGCGTATCCTGAGTAACCCGCTTTGATAGCGGCGGATTTTAGGAGGTCGACAAAACCGCGGTCACCAGGCCCGTGGACTACTGGGGAGAGACGGATGGAAATGGTACGAAGTCCTTTGGATGTGCCGGTCAACAGAATTTTTTCGCACTCGGTTCGCGGGCTTGAATGTTTCGGCATCGAGGTTTCGGTGAAGTTGTCGTGGCCTATTCCCGAGAGTAGACCGGCGGTGTTGATGAAGATCTGGGATAGGGGTCAGCGTGCTGGTGATTCAGGGCGGCATGGGTGGTCGACTGTTTGCTCGGGTTCTCAGAGGAAGGTGTAGCGTATCATCAGAGATACAAGGTATCGAAAACGAGGTACACCACCAAGCCAAAATAGAATTGAACTAACCTTGTTAGTCCCCTCATAAGCCTCAATAATAGCCTTGACAGCCGCCACATCCACCTTGTTCGCGCTCATAAATGCCTCAAGACTCGAGAAGTCATGGATGAATCCTAGATGGATGGTCGCGTCGGCTGCCTTGGCACCAGATACGATCGAGGGGAGGTCATTGAGATCACCTGAATGTGGGGTTGCGCCGGCTTTGGTGATTTTCTCGGCGGATTGAGGGTTACGTGCGAGGCCTGTTACCTGTTGTTGTGTCAGTGGATCGATCGATCAGGATGAGATGGTATGTATGCATGTATCTGACGAGACTTGGGAGGATGAGGTAGGACTGCTCGTTGAGTAGGAGTAGATGATGAAAAGCTCGCTTTGATGGTTGTAGAGAGCATAGTGGAAAGACTAGACAAGCAAACAGACAAAAGACGTACCTGGTGGCCATGAGCGATCAACTCCGGAACGACCCTTGATCCGATAAATCCGGAGGCACCAGTGACGAAGACCTTCATGTTAATTATGAATAATATCGGTATGAGAAGTAAGGGAAAGGTTGTATGGACGAGAAGATAGGGAGGGAAAGTGGGTGGACTAGTGACTTATATGCATCAATGCTACTCTACGTGCTGCTTCTCTACCTCGGCGACCGAGTAGGAGCGGACAGTCACCCGTTCGCCGTTCCCGAACGCGCCATTTCTCTTGGCGAAGATTCCCAGTATACAGTAGTTATGATATGGCCGAGGGTCATATAAATATCATGGTCTACGTCGCCGACGCCGATATCAATTCTCCGATCTGGAGGGAAAATGTCGCCGACCCCGATGACGGGGTTCCTAGTCTTAGCCCGTGCCACATCGGACCCGGCGGAGCATACCGGGGCTGTGGACCGTTGCGGTCTTCAGTACGCTGGATACATCTCTGGCACGCGGCACGAGGCCGAGTTGAAGCAATGACAGGTTCGAAAAGTTCTCAATAGCTGAGAGCGACAAAACGATCGACATAACGAAAGGCTGGACAAGTCACTCAATGCAGCAGAAATAGATCCTACGAGTATACGTTCACACTCATCGACAAGCATGCACAGTGTCTGTACGTCTTGTTATACAGCCGGAGAAAATCGTATCCTCTACACCTCCTTCTGGCCTTCCAATTGCCCGGGTATATGTCGTCACCTATCCGATCCTCTCCGTCGGTAACCACCGCATCATTCAGGAAGCCTGTTTCGATTCCCCTCAATCTGCGTTCACCTCCGACGCTCATGCGTCTCACATCCGAGCTAAGGCACTACTTATGCAGTCTACGGAGGCAATATAAAGCGTCAGCAGCTTCGGGCTATGACACAAGGTGGATGGTATTCGACTATCACTCACGCCTTGACGATGGGCACTACAATGATGATGATCAAGACGACGATTCCGACACCAATGATAATCCTCATCTTCATGTCCTTCCACCACATCTGCTTGCGGACCCTGTTAGCGCCTCTGCGGAAGCCTTGAGCGGAGACAGCGAGGTTGTCTGATTTTAAACAGTGTCAGCAATCGCAACCAATTCAAGCATAGAGCTACTTTCCGAAGCTTCTTTCAACAGAGCAGAATAAACTCACCAGTCTTGTCCTGCAAGGCATCAAGTCGCTCTCCACGCTCTGCGACCTATGTCCGATAGGTTGGTTAGTTGAGAGCAGTTACCGACCTAAGGAATGACTTGCCTTGGTGATGTTCTCGTGCATAATCCCGACCTGGTTCATGTTAGTACACTTTCGAAGCTGACAACGATCATTGGTGTACATACAGTGTCATCGATCTGCTGCTGAATGTTGGCAATCTGGAGTACATAAGAAGCACGTTGTTAGTAGTGGCATTCTCAGATTCTTGAGCCGAGGAGATGGATAGAATGGTTGATTTGCTAACCTTTTTGTTACCGCTGCCAGCTGGAGCGGCGGGTGTCTCTGCCGGACGAGAGCCGGAGGGGATGTAGGGGTCATACGGCTCGGAGGACCTGGGTAGGGGCAAGAATTCTCGTCAATGGAACGCACATGTGTCGACGCGACGACTGCAGGTAGAGATAGCTCGGTGATGTTGTATCTGGTAGCAGATAGCTGCAGAGACAGGATAGGATAGCCGGGGGATTGATTTGTTGCCTAGTTTCAGGGAGGGTATGTAGTTCGTTGCTGTTCTCGAAGAGTGATGGGAAGAGGATGACCAGAGCGCACAAACCGACGGGACATGCGCGGGAATAACCTACATGATGAGTGGTACAGGTGCTTGGGCTTTCAGAGAAGGCGATGTAGCGATGATGGCCCAAGCTAAGAGAGCAAGAAGAGGACGCTGTAGTTCTAGAAGATGAGAGGGAAGAGAAGGAGAAGGCAGCGAACGACGGCTGATAGCAGGGGAGGGGAGGGAGATCACTGAGCGGACATGACAACCAACCACCACAGCATCGCGACGTGACGCACAGCCCGCCCGCCCTCTCCGCAGAGCATCCCACGCCACAGTGCATAACACCGCGGAAATGCCGGGTGGCAAACCCACGCGTCTATCTTTCTTTCGACCACTCACTTCAGCTGTTATCAGCGTCGAGTCATTGACGAGTAAACGAGTAGATGGACAGCTAGGGAGCATACCATCCAACCGGGATGCGGTTCAGGACTCAGATCACCAACGTCTCCCTTCTGCATAGTGAGCTGACCGATTGTGCCTCATGCATCCCCTGTATCAGGAGCGAGGCTTAGGAACGGAGCTGACATATTAAAGAGATCACCCGGTCGCTGGCGGCTTTGGCCAAGGTCTGTGTGGTCCGGCTGTCCCCTGAGAGAGTGTATTTTATAGTAGCTGCCAATGAAGGGGGGAAAGAGGGAGTGCAGGTGTGGTCGTGAGTTGTTTTTTCATCTCCTTGATTATGTGTTCTAGGTATCCCTACATAGACTTTATGGAATCATGAAATGATGCCTGGCTTGACCAGCAGGACGATCGAGCTGACTATATTTCCAGGCAGCTTCGAACGGTATGCTCTCGTCGTTTCTACTCTTGACATCGACTCTCACACCCAGCCATTTTATGCAAGTCTCTGTGCTGACCTCATCCAACTTAGCACGTTCTCTTCAAAGATTACCGCATAGAGTCTAATGCTGAAAACGAAATCTTCCTCGAGATCAACCTCGAAGCGCTAAACAAGGTCTTCAGGAGTGCTGAGAATGCCGGTGAGTCCCATTATCACAAACAACTCCCGTCGTGAAATCAGTCCGGACATTACTCATAAAGAGGTCGTAGACATCAGCGATGGTGCTTTCAACCTCAAGCTTAACAAACGAGACAACCAAGCCATCTGGGCCTTCGAGATACGTGCCAAGGTGAGCTGGAAATTCATCAGTCTGCTTCAGCGGCGATTATCATAGCTGACTCATGAGTAGAGTAAAAGGGGAAATGACCTCTCTATCCAACACGAAGTGAACGTTCTCATCCTCTCTCCGAAGAGACAAAGAGAGCTCCAAGAACCCATGTGTCCTCCCCCGGACGTATGTTGGGCTTCCGAGCGGAGATTACAACTCCTTCTCAATGAGCGCAACTAACGAAAAGCAGATTCATGTCGTTCTGCCAGACCTAGCTGAGATCCGGAATATCGTCTCGCGGCTGAACCGTCTTGCTGAAACTGTGAAAGTGTCGGCTAACGGGGTGAGTATCTTTTGTCTCTCATTGATGATCCTGTGTCTGCCAAGCTAAAAGCCGCGCAGAGAGGAACACTGGAGCTTTCGGTCGAATCAGCATCCGTCAGGTCCCTTACGACGCGTTGGCAGAACCTCCAAATTCCCATTCGTACCGGTACGTTTCTGCGCTTGGTACCACCATTGTTGATGCTATCATCCAGATGAGCTGATGTGTTGATTCAGCTGAACCAGAAGCAGAGGAGCCTCCTCCGGATCCTGAGCAGATGTTTTGTACGCAGGTACCTATATCCGGGTTCCTCAAGTTCTTGACGTCTCATATCATCGAGGGAAAGGCTATTGCCTGTGAGTTTCATCCAATTGCGACTGTCATCTGCGATCTCGTTAAATTCCTTCAACAATAACAATCGAAGAGTATCCGCTGTTTTCAACTCCTTACGGAGGGGAATTTTCATCGCAGCTGTGTGGTCAGATGATCGTCATAGCGCGACGCTGATCAAGGGAAACAGGTCTATGCGAGAACCACTGTCTGATCGCATACGTTTACATTGGTAAGTCTCAGTCGTCGTTGACGCCACTAGCGGCCTGCTACAAACTCGCTCGGTAGGGATCGACGGATGTCAGCCACTGCCCCTGTTCATGCTTGCTGACTAAGGGAATAGGAAGCATCGAAGACGGAGATGGGGTGCTGACATTCTTCATCCCTGCTCGAAATGTTGAATAGGGGTATGATGATGGAAGGACAAATGGTAATGGTAGGAGTGATAGCACGTCAAGCAGGGAATGAGCGAGGCGATAAGTCAAGCAGGGGAGAAGTAACGGAAGGTCCGGGTAGTGGAGTACCCAGCATCATGATACCTGGAATGGTGATATAAGCCATGCAATGATACAACGTGATACTTTGACTCTCGACGACCCAGCGCCCTTCATCGTCGTATCTCCGTCCGTTGTCCGCAAAAAACTCACGCCGCCTTACGATATAAGCTTCCTACCAAGTTTTGACAGCTCTCGACCCAAGAACGAGAACTGTGAACGATGCCATCGCCATCCCACTCCCGTCCACCAAGTGTCACCGCCCCTCAGGCGAGATCTCAACAACCCCCTCATGCCCCGTTCCCGTCGATATCGGTTCTCTGTCAGACAAGTGATTCCCGCGAAATCGACGACGCATATCGAGCTGTTGCGAGTTAGCTAGACGATCGTTGATCGGGAGGCCGGGAGGTGGTGAGGGAAGGGGGGCCCGTGACTGGAGCGATTAAGACTATAGACAAATAAAAAAACTCACCATCCCCTTCTTACAATCTGAAAAAGAAGCGATGAGATGCTGACACTGCAAAGGAAGCTCTTTGGGTGTCTTCAAGCATTCCTGTGGGGTCTTCGTAGTCCGCAGAACGCTTTATAAACATGGAAATGGTCAGCTAGCTCTTAGCTTATTTGATATACAGCTCCGTAACATTTGTATGAGGATCGGAGGTACTCATGAAAAAACGACTAACCAATCAGATTTCAAGAGACAGGCAACAAGCTCGTCCCGAGCTTTTTTACATGCTTCTGGCGGCATTATCTGCCGTGCTCAGATGGCAATAGATGGTGGGAGATGAACCCGATTGAGATTATGTTTTTTGGTTGAGAATGGATAGATTCGAGAAAGCGGAGATAGGTGTCGGTTACGGTTCGAGTGCTGGATTTCCGAATTTCGATGCTTGACGATACTGTGAATGTCGGGTTGGGCTTGGATAGGTAGGATGGAAATTATGGAAGTCTAAAGTCAACATGAACTAGTTCCGAGATCCGGCTCACCAGATATTTGTCGCCTGTAACCGGTTAATACCTTTAGTGATCATTGGTCTTGGCATTCAACCTCACCTCTACTTTCAATCTGGTCGCCTCCCTCACTTCCGTCTGCTCTCTCTACCCCGACCCCTTATTCCCTCCCCTATCTTTCCTTGTATCCGTCTCTCCGGCCCAATGCCCCACCGCCCAAGATTACCTCGGGACTACCCTTCTTTCGTCCTTTACCTCTTGGATCAGGTATGATTCCCTCTTCTCTATTGATCCCTATGCTTTCATCTTCGAGTCATCTCGCAGACCATCTGCTTTACTTGCGCTGAGTTCGATCGGACATAAAGACACATGTAACGGTCACTGCTGCTACAGCTTTTGGAGTTTTGTATACTCGTGATCCGCAGGTCTTGTATTTCGCTATTGGGGCTTTGGGCTCATCATTGACTGGTATGTCAAACCTTCTCCATTCCTATCTCCAACCCTCATAACTGTCATTATCGGTTCATTGGCGTCTCCAACATCTACCAGATCATAAGTGCTAATCCCAAATCACAGCCAAACTCATCAAAACACTCATAAGAGCTCCGAGACCCCCACCTCCACCTCCACCAATAGACCCAGCCCTTACCCAACTCTCCAGCACCGGCGGCCATCATAAACCAAGACCCCGTCCCAAAAAGACATACGGAATGCCATCAACCCATTCCACCGCTCTAACTTTCTTTCTAATCTATCTCCTTCCTCTCCCTTTCTCCTCCGCTTCGACTTTCACTACAGGAGTAGAACCATTCCTCATCCGCTCGTTTCTTGTGATCTATTGGACACTTGGGATTTGGAGTAGAGTAGAATTAGGTTATCACACTTTTGCGCAGTGTGCAGTTGGCGCTGTTTTGGGGTGTTGCTTGGCTCTTGGTTGGGGGTTTGGGTGGAGAGTTTGGGGTGTAGGCTTGGGAGAGGAGATTGGGCGGTGGATGAATTGGGGCTTTGGTTTGGTCGGGCTGTAGCTGTAGCTGATAGCCTAGATTTAGGGTACGCTTAGGAGGAGGAGCAGGAAGGAGGTCTGTTTTCAGTTTGATCTCGTGCTGGCGGTAGATGAGGTTTGAGATAGTTGTAGAGTTAGAGTCGCATTCACGGCATAATAGACCAAACAATATTATACGCATAGAACCATAACCCACAAAGTAGAACCAAGTAGGCCACATCGTACAGCAGAACGAGCTATACCACGTTACTCCATACCACATCCCAAGAATTCACAGCTTTCGCACTGGAACTAAGACTTGAACACACAGGCGATGCTAGATACAATGCATGATTCATGACTCATGATAGTCCACGCCTACCCACTACTATTGTTTTACGCCCAGATGCTTGACGATGACTACTTGATAGGTCTCCAAGACTTTCCCAACACTTTGCGTATCTTCTTTGACTTCTTTCCGTATTCCATTTTCCTCATCTCATCTGACTGGGAGTCGCCTCTACCCCGCTTAGACTCGCACCACTCCCCCGCGTACCTGCCTACTGCCACGCTGGCGCCGCTCCTCTCCCTCCCCTGTACCCACCACCTCTCCCCCTTCCCCCCTCTCCAAATCCATACCCTCTCCCTCTCTCACCCCCTATACCACCTCTGAAGCCACCTCCACCTCTTCCTCTCCCACCATATCCCCCCCTCCCTGCCCCAGGCACATCGGCACCGCCCGCTTCCCCAAAAGTGTCCAGATTCCTATACCGCTCGTCCGACCGGCTGATCTTTGTCGTGTCTATCGAAATGTTATCGAAAAACGACGACTTGCTGTACGCCGGTGTAGGCTTTTTCCCAGACGGACCGGGTGCTGGGTTGGTTGAGGTAGAACCTCCACCGTTCGTTGAATTCGACGAGGGACGGACAATGGCGGACGGATGAGGGGGGTTTACTGGTGCGTCGTCCTCTGATTCACTCTCCTCGGACGCCGTCCCAGGCATACTGCCCTCCGGTGCCTTTGGGGTCTGCTTCATCGCTTCGCGCTGTTTCTCAAACTCCTGGTTTCCCTTTGAGAAATCAAACTCCGCATCGGGGACTGCGGGAGGTTGGGGCGCTTGATTATATCTCCGTCCTCCTCGGGCCCCTGCTCCTCCATATCCACCGCCATGGCCGTTTCCCTGATTTCGAGCAGGGGGTGGTGAGTCAACGGAAAGTTCAGACAAGGATTGTTGCACTCTGTCGAGAGCTTTTGACGCCGACACGGTGGCGTCAGATGGCCGTCTGGGGATTGAGAGGTCAATCGAGGTCTTGGAAGGTGCAGCGCTGGGGTCGACAGGTGGAACAGAGGGCCGGGATGTTGCTGTAGGTGCCGATGATGACGCGTTGGGAGGGGCTGTTTGGCTCTACAAATTTCAGAAGACACTATTAGCTTTGCCTCCAGCATTCTTGGACGGTCAAAGAAGGAGCATATCAGAGGGCAGTTAAGTCTAGGTGTTGTCAAACAGAAACAAGTCAGAAGGAAGGCAACGGAGGTGTCCACATGGTTTTGCGCTCTCGGACGAAGCCCCGAGGGGCGGTTTACATCCGAATAATACTTCATCATAAAGAGGAAAGGGGAGGGGTAGAGGGCTCAAATGACAAACGGCACATCAGGTTCAGACAGAATAAATGAGAGCTCACCACTGAGGCTAGGATTGGATCTATGGGAAGATCCCCTCCTGGCGGAACATAGTTCTCCACGAGAGCTAGGGATTCGATAGAATCGGTGCTGAAGGTGGGCTGTCGTCAGCATATCCACAATTCATTCGTAGCAGCAACTCTGATACTTACTGGAACCTGACCCATCCAAGTGTCACTGGTGAGCCAGGAAGATGGCGAGCCGAGGGACGATCTTCGGTCCCGTGATTAAAGACTGATGAGACTCGTAAGCTTGGAAGCTCGGACTCTTAAGACACATGACATGAGCGGTGGACTCACCTTCATAAAGACAGATGGTTTGGTTGGCTTGGTCGATGTGATCAAATATCCCAGTATACCGTACGCCAAGTTTTGAGATTACCTGAAAAGGTTTCCTGGGAGACATAAGGTCAGTCGGTGGATGGTCGGGATGGTCTAGGGGGAGTGTAGGGTGGAGATTTAGACATAGTAGACTTACCCCTTGAATTGGTTGTAGTCGACCGACATCTCGTTTTAAGCGGTCTCGACTGAGGTATGTGACGAGGGGAGGGGAGGATAAAAGAGTGGGGGCAATAGGAGATGCAAGATGAGGATGGTTGTTAACTGAGGTTGGAGGACAGCAGGAGGAAGGCGACGACTGACACTGGGTTATGGGTTACTAGGTGTGGGATAAAATAAATAAAATGGGCGAAATTAATCCACTGGCCCGCTTGTACGCGTGTGTTTTTGCCATCGACAGCAACAACAACCATCCACTTCCACATCCGTAAAACACAAACGCAAATACAAACAACAGACACCAGTAGAGAAAGTGTTCTGGCTGAGCAGTTCGAACGATTGGATCCGGCGTGACTCATTAGCTCGACAATAAATGCCGTAAAAGAATTGGCTTGAACATCATCCCGAATCACTTCCGTTCAATGTTTGCATCCCTTCAACCAACATAACCGAGATAGCCTACCGGCCATGGCAACTATCATCTCCCTCCTCCTTCTCGGGGGTATATGGTTCCATCTCGCAAGTAGTGGTACAACCATGCAGACCATCTGGTAGGTGTGCATCTCGTCCCATTCTTGGGAACGGACAAGGGAAGTATTCGATACCGGCAGGCTGACATTATGTCAACTCAGGCTCGGCCTAAATATCCTAGACACATTTCGAGCAACTCGGACCGTTCGTCCTAACGGCCGTCTGATAGGGATACATACTCGGCGGAAAGCTATGAAAGATTCCCTAGTCTGTTGGGTTGTCTTTGTGAGTCTTCTTGTCCCTTGTCGTCAGACTGTAAGAGAACCATCGAAATAATCGACTGACCATCAATGTGTAGGTTGCAGTGCACTTCACTGGATCTCTGATTGAGCTCGGAATCCGATGGATGCCCTTCTACAGCCATCTCAAGATATTGTCGTCTGTCATTTTCTTACTCTCCCGCGCTATCGTAAGTCGTCATATTCAGCGGGAGTATGATCTGGCTTGGACCCATAACTGAAGGAATAATCATCATAGATGTCCAAAACGATCTACGAGTCTTTTATCTTCCCGGCTCTGCGACGATACGAAACCCCTGTAGATCTGACGCTTCTACTGCTACATTCTGTAGCGGTTTTGATATTCCATTACCTCCTGCGAATCCCGCTGTGTATCGCGAAGGACTTCTGGCGGCTTTCATGGCGGACTTCATCGAGTGTGGTGCTTTCCTTCCCACGGCGCGTAAGATCATCTCAAAGAACTGCGACAGTGGAAAATCAAGGCGACGGGGGAAGCATTGATATGGAAGCATTGGAGTTGCTAGAACAATCCGTGGCGGAGGGAGTCACGACGACGGGGAAGAGAATGGGGAATGCGGAACGGACGACTCGCCCTCGATTGTCACGAAAGGGTACCTCAGTCGGAGCAATCACACTGATCGACGTGGTGCCGACGTCGATGTCACCAAACAAGTCAGGCAGACTGACTACTCGTCCCGATGTACCTGCGACCCCTCTGCGGACAGTGGACACCTCGACATCATCCTTAGGTGATATGCTACAGCCACCAGCAGTGCCACCTATACTACGTCGGTCGCCTAGGCGACATCCCGGAGCATCTAGCGCGGAACTACAGGCTGGTGGTATTCGTCCGACAGGTCGCACTCACGAGCTTGCCAAGCTTTCCGAGACACCGGCAGCTATTCCACAACAAATCCCGTCAATACCAGCCCATATCGCCAAACGCCCTGCCAAAAGCACGGACGCTGCAGTCGACACCAAACCGCTTGCAGTGCCAGGTCCGAGACTCAAGCCTGTGAACATCCCAAGTGCCCGACCACCATCCACTTCGTGTTCATTGCCTCCGCTCAAACCTAAGTCTAATGGTTCTGGAACCACGACATCGAAGGCATTCACGACTACGCGGAATATCAAATCAGCCCCTACTCGCGTCAGGAACCAGCCTCTGTCAACCACGACTCTGGGTGGCTCTATTGCTTCGCATTCGGCTGTACAGGCGCGTGCTTCCAGTAGAATAGGGACTACTGGGATGTCTGAGTCGGCGATCTCCTTCTCCGTCGGAGTGAGTTCGGCTCCCGGGGTCAAATCTGAGGTGGGAAAGAGTGTAAAGGACATTGCAGATCTCGTCAAGGATCGCGGAAAGGCCTCAGCTACAGCTCCGAGAAGAAGAGATGTGGGTTCTGAGCCCACCCGAAGGTCCATATCAAAGCGAGGCCTCCACGACGAGCGGTCAAGTCATAGGACTGCTGAAGATCTCAAACCCCGATCTCCATCAGCGTCAAGACGACAGAGACCTCAAGGAGACACCAGGGAACCGACGGGGGATGTAGAACCAATAGAGAAGGTCAGGATTGACGGGATGGTCGACTTGAATAAGGTCGGGGCAGTGAGAGCAGGAGTGAAACGGTCAGCCGGGCCTGTGGAGAATGGCAGGAGGGTGAGAATGAAAGTCTTCAAAGAGGAGGGATGAGATGGTGGTTTCTTATGCTTGGCTCGCGCTCGCGAAAGGGAGAGATTATACCTGCATCAATAATACCCTTTATTGTCCCATACTGTCTGATGCATGCATGAACGATTATATCAAGGCAAAAAGAGATCGAGACTGGGACACGGAGATGCGACACTCGCCATTAAATGCTGGATCGCACCACGTGACCGAAACCGTGAGACAAGTGAGTGACGTTCGCTCCCGTTCTAGACGGTTCTCCAGCTTCAACTGCACTCCCCCTATCCTCTGTCTACTCTACGCAACAAATCTTAAAAAGGCTATCACCCAGCCAACTACATCAACGTACGTCCTCTCATACCTCATACCCTTGACGTTGCTGCAAAAGAACGAATAGAGCTGACATCACCCACCAATATCCAGCTGTCAGTTCCCTTTCATCCCGTCTACTCGTTCACGTACCCAACTAACACGAAGAACAGACAATGTCCTCAACAGTCCTTCACCCCGAGATCCCATGGGCCCAGCGTTCTTCAGCCGACGAGCCCGAGAAGGTATGTCCTCACCCTCTTGTCACTGTCGAGATCGGTTGGCTTCAGGCTCAAGGATCAAGATTTGTATGACTGGAGCTGATGGTGATGTGGAATGTAGAATATCATCTATTTGACTATTCAGTCGCCTGATATTCAGGGTGAACCGATTTTGGAGATTACGGCTTCCCATATCAAGTTTAAGGCTGAGACTGGAGAGTGAGTCCCCCTTTTTTCCTTTGTTACGGTTTGCGTGAAGCCATGGATGTTTCCTTTTAGTTGGATTACAACTTTTGTCCGACTCCTATGATTTCGTTAAATCTGTCATTCACTCGTTTCTTCTCCGTTCCTTCTTCCCTTCTTGTACACTGAAGCAATACTGACACACACCAAGCCCCTCTAAAGGCATCCCCACCAAACACTACGCCTTCGACCTCGACCTTTACGAGGATATTATTCCCGAGGAAACTAAGAAGCAGATCAACTCCCGTGCCGTCATGTTGATCCTTCGGAAGAAGGAGGCTAAGGCAGAGTACTGGCCTAGATTGACCAAGGAGAAGGTAAAGAACATGTGGTAAGCTTTTTCTCTTTCACTATCCGATTCGATAGGTTGGGAGAATGGCATTGGGGATAAATGTGAGGAGAGTGATGAGCTGCTTTGGAGATGCTGGTTCGGGTTGAAGCGGCGGGGGATGCTAGCCTTTCATTGAAAGTGGTAGTGGTGGCGCCTTGATGTTGGAGAAGATTTACGAATTTTCTGATTTGCTGACATTTCTCCAGGATCAAGACCGACTTCTCCAAATGGGTCGATGAAGACGAACAGGATGGTGCGGATGCGATCGACGAGTCCCAATTCGCAGGCGGTGACGGAGGCATGGGCGGCATGGAGGGCATGGGCGGTATGGGCGGTATGGGCGGTATGGGAGGTATGGGAGGTATGGGAGGTATGGGAGGTATGGGAGGGATGGGCGGCGCTGGCGGCATGGACTTTGTGAGTTTGGTTATATCATATCTTCCTCCTTTGACGACAGGCTTGACATTTTATGAACTCCTCGTGCTTTTCGCTGACCCCTACTCTAGGCTTCCATGATGGGCGGCATGGGTGGCATGGGTGGAATGGGCGGTGGTGAAGGGGCCGGTGGCATGGACTTTGCAAAGATGATGGAGCAGATGAAAGCTTCTGGCCAGCTGCCCGAGGGCGACGATGACGAGGACGAGGAGGGATTCCAGG
This sequence comes from Phaeotremella skinneri, assembly GCA_001599695.1. Classification (NCBI taxonomy): domain Eukaryota; kingdom Fungi; phylum Basidiomycota; class Tremellomycetes; order Tremellales; family Phaeotremellaceae; genus Phaeotremella; species Phaeotremella skinneri. The sequence goes on along the minus strand of BCHT01000010.1, from coordinate 690,254 downwards.
GGGAGGACGACGTTGAGGGTGAGGTCAAGGAGGGCGGCGAGGAGGCTGCGAAGAGCACAGACTTGGTGAGTCATGTATCTGTGCATGTTGTCCTCAGGCTGTTTGATGCTAGGACGAAAGCTGACTTGTCGGGCACAGGAAACTGTCGAGTAAATGGCTCTAGGCTTTGGTATGACCGCAAAGCATGAGGAAGACGAGGTGTGGAAAGAGGATCATCATCATTTGTTATATCCGCGATGAACTGTTGAATGCTACATGCTGCATGCTACATACTACATGGCTTGAGGATCCCTGACTACTCAATTCACTTGGTGTTGCGTTTAGGGATCTTGCATGATTTTATAGCTGGTAACATATAACCAGTATGTCTCTCGACCAGCCGGCTAAAAGGCTATTCAAAATCAGAGTAGTGCTGGCGAGATAACCGGCAATTTATTGACAACCACTCGTTGTCTGTTTACTACCATTTGCTTGTTGTCCTCTTTGCTTCATCGTCAGTCTCTTTCTGGATACCCTACATACAGCAGTATACCCGGATACATTGAGAGCAGACATGATGTGGAGGAGGAGTGTCAGTCGGTAGACTCCGCTGGAAGAAGACGGCCAGATCAATTGGTTGAGCAACAGCTATCCTATCGACTTCCATTCATCAACATCTGCAACTTCAAATCTCTCAAATCTTCACGGACATCTATCGTCTATGCCAACGGTCCATGGAGATCGCAAGCCTGTTTTTACTGTCACCCAGCCTACAAGCTCATGTACAACCCTCCACTCTGCCCCGCACCCTTCAAAATCCTTCCCCCCGTCTCAAAACCGTAACGGACGATGTATCCTCAAACGCAAGACCTAATCCCCCCAACACGCGCAAAACAAGGAAACCCTCTCCCACGTCGTCGTCTCTTACCATGGGAAGATGTCCTGCCAGACCCCGGGGAGAGGGAGCTAGAAGCTGGAGGTATTGGGGGGGTCTTCCTCGATTTTGGTAGGGAGGGGGCCGCGGGCCTTCAGCGGGTGGAGGGTGAACGTCTCAGGAAGGGGAGGAGGGCGAGGGGGGTGGATACCAACGAGGGCGGTGGAAGGTCTGGGTGGGACTGGGTTTGGGCTGGTGAAACTCGGCTGGGTGATTGTTGCTTTTTACTCTGATACGAGAAATGACATCGCGTCTATGCCATTATTGTCTGGAAAAACAGGGTGTGCTGATGTGTAATTTATCACAGATGTCAAGCTCGAAACGTCCGGCCCGTCTCAGCTGTTATTCCCTCCTAGTCGCAGAATACCCAAACCTCTCCAAAAAGTACCCCTAAACGAACTGATATCGTCTTCTGTATGTCCTCCTTCTCCTCCGCCTCTACAAAAGCCCATGCGACCGACTGACTTTCCAGTAGACTGCATACGTATCAAACCTCCTTGATTCGGGTCCACACTCCGTGCTCCCCGATCTGGTCGCTGAGGAAGTAGCAGCCTCGTATAATTATGACCAAAGACCGCCCCGAGAAGTCTTTAATGGGCACACGCTTGAGGTCGTATATCTTCCGGAAGCGAGGCTGGCGAGATGGATCCTTGTTTTCCCGATGGGGGAGCTGGGTAATCATCTGAGTGAGTCTACAAGATAGCTTATGTCTATGCGACGGTGTATTTGAGTTCTTTCCGTTTTTGGGTTGGTGAAGGATTAGCTACTGACAAAGGTTATCAGACGTCTCTCCGTTCTTACCGAGATCGAATGCTAGATCCGACGGTCGAGGGGTCTCCCGCTTTGTGCCTACTTCCAAGGCGAGCTACCGATTCCCAACCACTATTCTCCAAATTTGTTCCTCGCCAGCTACTTCATATGACCGCTTGGATTGTACGTAAACCTCTCCTGTTTCCACATTTACCCTCCGTTATTAATCCCAACTCTATATTTCCTGTGTTACGGGGCAACTCGGACGGCATCTTGACTGACCCTTTCCATAGACGGGCTAGTCCCTTTGCTAATACGCCTACAATACGCCACTCACCTCCTGCACCTCCTTCCGAACCCGTCCTATCTGCCCCCAACAACGGCTGCAGCAGCTACCTGCGTCCCGGTGTCAGTTCTCACTCCCTCACAGACGGAGGGTCGGAGACATGTTGATACAGCTCTTGACCCGTTCATTTGGGGGCGGACAGCAATCGTCGATGAATCGGGAGGAGTCTGGCTGTGGTGGGAGGAGAAGGTCCGGCATGAAAGTGTGGCGAGGCTGGAGAGGGAGATGAGGTTGTGAGTAATTTCATGCTTCGTTGCAGGCGGTCGAGTTAGAGTCATGACTCGAGGAAGATGTCCGAGGCTCACATCTTCTTGAATGTGTGCACCGCTCAGAGGGCTCAGTAATTATTCACTGACGCAACGTCGTGCTTTAGGACCAAGATACGATCCGCCGTTACCGACAAAAAGGATCAATTTTTCAGAATAGCTTTTGGGACGCGTCCCGATACGGTGCTCGTTCTATCCGAAAGGTCAGCCAATATCATTGTGCTTGACGTGAGTTCATACCCCCATACCTGCGACTAGCTGCCTCAACTAACCAGAATCACATTTGCCCACAGGATCCCAGTCATCCAGAGACCGTCTTGCTAGAGCTACGAGGTCGGAATCGGACCTTCACCTCCCTCGAAAAGATGGCTGCAGCCCGCCGGGCGAAATATACATGTTTATGTACATCTCAAGAGGTTGTTTGGATCGATGAGAGCCGTCCTGGGCCGCTTGCGTTCAGTTGGAGACACGATTATGGAGGCGGCAAGATTCATGATCTAGAGATTGTGATTGTTGAGACTGACGGCGGGGGTGAGTTTCTGCTTGGGAAAATCTCTAAACAATCCCGTAACCTCAAGCTGACCATTTGATAGAATGCACGCTCCTCTCGTCGAAATCCAATCCCCTCGTCATGATCTTTCATACTACATCGACCTCTCCCATCCGCTCCCTCCATCCGCCATATTCCATATCACCCTCCGTTCCCCAAAACGTCAGACCCCTTACCTCATTCGCCGCCGTCTCCCTATCTGCCAACTCTGTATCTCGAAAAGGTCCAACATTACTGCTAGGTCTTTCGCCGGATTTGGGCATTTGGTCGACTGCCCTTCTTTCCTCTAGCGAGGGCTTGCGATTGAACCCGGGGGAGATGATGACAGATCGACGCAGGAGGTCCGTAGCTCGTGCGAGGCCCGAGAAGCTGAGGATCAAGTGGGATGAAGATGTTGAACAGCTTTTGAAGGACTTTCATTCGTCTCCTGACGAACTGACAAGGGATGAGGGCTGGAGAGAGAAGGCGAAGACGAAGAAGAATGTCTTGGATTGTCGGTGGGCTTGGATGAGTGCGTCGATATGGCTGAGATCGTTATTTGATGGAAACACTAATAATATGGGTCTAGAGATAAACGACTTCGATGGCTACAACAATGAGGTATTCTCGGCCGAAGGTTTCGGAACCTATCTCCGAGAACTGGAAGCTCCGTTCGAGGGGCTGATGACGGCGTCAGTCTGCTCTCCATTCATTTCTGGTCTGAAGCTTCTCGCTAACTCAATTCATTGGTCACAGGGCTGACCTCGCTCGGTTCTCGGTACAGACAGATGAGTCTGACGTGCTGAGGTTACGATCTCATTTGCTCAGAGTCCTTCCTCTGGCCCCTGGCAGCAGCAGGGAATTAGCGGCAATGGATGACATAGACATAAAGCGACACCTCCCTGTTATCGCACAGTATCGTCTGAGGGGCATCGACGAGCGGACACCTGATCCCTCGGACAGCAATGCCAATCAGAAACCAACGAATGCAGCCACCATCCTCCAGACATTACGGGAATCCTTCCCAGTTCGCAGGAATGAGCAGATTCCATTGCATCTCACATCGCAGCGACGGACAGATATCGAGCGCCTAGCGCTTGATCTCGCTTTGTCGTCTGTTGTCGTATCCTCTGAGGACGTCGTCCTTCATCGCTCTCAACACTCTTCCTCACAAGACACTGCAATACGAAACAACCGATGGACACCCTCACAAACACCTGAGGAGATGTTTGAGCGTGCAGCAGGACTGAGCCTGTCAGACCGCGGACCGCCTGTCATCGACTTCTCATTCCTAACGCCTGGGAAACGTGCGGACCTTGATCAATCATCCGATACTGAACATGACGATCAAACCGACTATCACGAAGACCGCCCCGAGAAGCGGATAGCGAGTAGAGCACCGGTAAGCAACGAGCGCCCTGAGGTCCAAAGCGTCACGGCACGATATTTGATGTCACAGTGGATACTGGGCCAGGATCCATCGAATTATTCCTGGAAGTCGTGGATAGACACAGATGGCGGAGCAGACGAAAGACCCGTTCGACCATTACCCTCCCCTCGAACCCGACAGCCCCAGCAATGGAGTTCCCAAGCCCAATCCCAAGTGAAGTCATCATATCCCGATCCCGCTTCTCAATCCACTCAACCTCAGGCCCAATCTCAGATACACGGACGCTCCATCCCGAATATATCCACCAAACCGTCCCAGAGACTCTACCACCCAACTCCGCAGCGTACACCAAGTCTCCCCAATCTCAAACAGTCGGCTGCCCGACTGCATACCCACGCTCAATCATCGCCTCCGCTGGTTACTCGCTCGCAACCTCAGTCACCTAATCCGGATGAGGGCGGAATGTTTGCGAATACCCAAGTTGAAAGAGGGGTTTTCGGAGGTCGGATTGATCTTGCAGGAGGGAAAGGGGGTGCGAAGAAGAAGGGAAAGAAGAGGGTTGGGGGGTTTTGAGGTGTCAATGTGGTGCATGGCTAGACTATTGGAGGTGAAGTGATCGGCATATTCTGTATTGACTATAATGAACACTGGAGATATAGCATGACGATGTACGCTGTACAAGAGTATACAGAGGCGACGTATGCCTTCCGCTCGAGCGTGATTAGACGAGGTATACAGTCTCCCTAAAGCATCTGGAAGAATGTGCTACATTCTGACATGAACAGAATCCCAAACGGCGGAAGTGTGAATTGACCATGAACGACTGCAATTACATATTGCTGAAAGCATTGTCATGCAACACGAATATCACATACATAGATGTCCCTACACCTAACCTGGGTGAGCCATGTACAACGACGCATACTAGTAGGTACAATGCTGTAGCCCAAACATAACACGCCAGATCCGACGCTACACGGTTCTACGTACACCATAGACTCCATCCGACCAGCCTGACCCCCTCCGACAGACTGCTTCACTGATCCTCTCACCACCCACAACGTGATTATCACGGCTCAAAGCCTGTCTCCTAACGGCCCGATGCTGTCCCCCTCCTCATCCCGTTCCGCTCGCCCGCTACCCGTAGCGCCACCACTACTCCCTCTCCAACCTACAATGTCCGCAACCCACCTCAACGGTGAGGTCCCCAGTATTAGCCCCAAGTCTGAGCCTGACCTCTCTCTCCCAGGCGTCGCGATTGCCGACGAAGAGGTGGTTGTAGGGATAGTGGAGTCTGCTCGGGAGCGAGACTGACGAGATGACGGTTGAGAGTCTCGTGTATACTGACTCGAACGGGGAATACGGGATGTCCCCTCTGATGCGCGTCTGTCTGGTGCTGTATGTTCTTGAGGTCCCAAAGGCCTGTCCCGCACTCTCTCCTCCGGACGGACATAGCTTGCCGTATCATGCACAGCTTCTGTAAACCCAACGCCTCGAGCACTTGTGCCAGTCCTGTCTCTCCTATCATCAGAGTATCCTGATGGAGGATACACTCCAGGCATTGCTCTTGATCCACCTCCAGTCGACCATCCGGCACCACTTCTCGTTCCTGTCTGGCCAGATACAGCATTTCGAGTCTCAGAGAAGACCGCCGGAGGAAGCAAGAAGTTAGGGCTGACACCTGCAAAAGCCGACTGCGGTATTCCATGACTGTCCCTGATAGTCGTAGTCCCGGATGCTAGCGTCGATCCAGATGCTAGACCAACAGACCCGCGTTGGGCACGACGTGGAGTCTCCCGGAAGGCTGGGACCGACAAACGTCGACTAACCTGCCGAGATGAGGAGTTGGATGGGGGAGGTGGGGGTGAAGGAACTGCTGGGAGGGTTATACTGGACGTGGAGGAGCTGGAATCGTGCGTTGATGTGTCATCGGATCCCCCGGTCGTAAGGGCTTGTTGAGCGTTCAGGTAATTTCGAAGGGATGTGATTCCATGTCCTGAATACACGCAGAATGCCGCTTGTTGGTGGGCGTTGAATTCCTGATGGTGACGCATCAACACAAGAATCGCGAGAAGCACTAAGCAGTAGACTCACCTCTGGCATCTGCCTGCAGAACTGTTGCAGTTCTGGAGTCTTGAAGGCTGAGATCCCGGTCAAACTGAGATGGGTGAGTCTCAACAGCCGATTAAGGAGGAAGGTGATGGCCTTGACAGAGATGTTCTCGCAGTAAGATAAATGGATCCTTTCGAGGGATGATTGGCGCTCAACGAGGGCGTACACTCCTTCGTCAGTGAGATTGGCCACCTGACAGACCGTCAGTACAACCTCAATGGCGATACATTGCTCGTTGTCCTCGCGAAGCAGAGAAACAAATCAAATCCCACCTTGACGAGTCCGATTCGCCGAAGTTTGGGCAAATTTGCCGCTAGCTCGAATATACTGAGATCGGTAAGGTTGGTGCAGCCTGTGTCAAGTCAGCCTGAGACCTGACATACGTGAATTTACTCCACGGTAAACTCACAGGCAACATCAAAATACCTCAACCGCGTGCAGCTCTTCGCCAGCTGAGTGACAGCGGCATCGGTAATGCTATCCCGAAATAAGACTCAGTGACGGGCGCCAGACAAACCATGAGACGCCAGGACTCACGAGGATAAGTGAGCCAAATGGAGATAATGCAGATATTTGCCCAAGCGCATGATGCTCCACAGGGACGCATCTGTCAGATGGGTGCACTTTGCCAGAGTCAAACTCCGAAGTTTCGGGGCGTTGGTGATGATATTATCCACACCCACGTCAGTGAGACCTGTACACCCTGTGAGGTCCAGGACGCGGAGATGCTCAAAGACGTCCGTAACTGGTCTAAGGAGACTGGGAGACGGCGATAAGCCAGGTGAAGTTGATGCAGGCCGCTGCGCACTGGTCACTTCGCCATGAATGAGTGGAGTTGATACCCGAGTTGCTGGTTCCGACGCATACCACGGCAAATGCTCTACGTTGCGTGTAGCTTCGTCTGCCGAGTAGTCCATCAGTTGAGGGAGGTTAGGAAGTCCGTCCGAGGTGAGATTGGTGTTCAAGTTCAGTTTGAGATCTCGAAGATGAGAGGCATTGAGGAAGATTGCATAAGTCGTAGGATTGGACAGTCTGGGAACCTTGGCGAGGTCTATTTCGAGCAGGAGAGGACAGCTTCGAACAAGGGCGACGAGTGAGACGTCGGTAAGGAGGTGGCAGCCAGACAGCTTAATCTGGCATGGCTGTCAGCGTATGCATGCTACTACTAGATCAAAGTGAGCCTACTCTTCGCATAACTTGATTCTTCTTCGCCAGGAGAAGGATTGCTTCATCTCCGACCTTGTCGCATTCCGTGAGGTCCAATCCCTGGAGTCTCCGACACCCCATTGCGATCTGAGAGACGACCGAGTCATCGACCCCCGGCACTCTACTCAGATCAATCGCCATCATGGCCGGCATGTTACCCAACAATATTACGAGTCCCTTGGGAGTGAGCTGAGTTGCGTTTGGCAGACTTAGCCGTTCTATCCTGGTACACCGCTGAAGGCCGATGATGAGGTCGTCGGTAAGTTGATCCGAGAGATTGAGGAGATTCAGACGCCTGATCGTCGTCGCGTATGGAAGGGAGGGATGGGGGGAAGCTAGAACTCGAAGGAAGGAGATGAATTGGTTGATATTGGTTAGATAAGGTTTTGTCCATATGAGTGGATAGGCGAGGAGACACCAAGTTCGGGAAACGCGGATCGCAGATTTGACACTGCGAGTTGGAAGGCTCCGGAGAATCTAATATGGCATGTCAGCAGATGATCCTGGTTATTCGGTCTTAAGACTAACTGACCTGAAGAAGAATTTCCGGTGGAAGAGTTCCAAGTAACCCAGCATCCCCTATGCTCTCCTTCTCCTTCTCCTTGCCCTTACCCTTGTTCCCCCTCCCCACCCAGTCCCTCACATCGACTCCACTGAAGCTCATCCCCCCTTCCTCCTCCCTGTCATCTCCATCACCATCAGAGACACTAGTAGAGGACGGAGTGATACTATTCAGCCTCATCCTAGACCCACTACCGCCGCTAGCAACGACTCCAGCATGTCTAGCGAGAGATGGAGTTGATGACGTCCAACGATGTGAATGTGAATGATGATGTAGACGGCTGGGGATATCGTGGGATATTTGAAGCTGTGCAAGAGAAGCTTGAGTTAGGGAGAGGGAGGTTCCGGAATAGTTGGCAAGGGAAGCAGGGGAGGGATCCACCGGTCGGCTGACGGCGAAGTCATTGGAGCTGGCTTGTGAGGCTGGTGTCGATAGTCTGGAGACGGGCTCCGAGTCCGCACGATATCTTTGTGACATTTTTAGTGGGTGTGGTAAGGGAGCGAAAGTGTTGACAGAGAGAGAGCACAGAAGGAGGAGGGAGGCGAAGGGATCAGGTAGAGGGGTACGTAATGTCCGTCGTTACTCCTCCCAACCCCTCTCTGCGCGGGAAATATTATACACGATAATGTTCACAGTGTCTATTATCAGTGATGCTGGAAAATCCTCCGAGATAAGTAAAAGTGCAAAAGATGGAAGGAGAAGGAGAAGGAGAAGAAGATGCAGAGACGAAAAGAGGAGCCAGATGGGGGCATGTTATTGCGAGAGGGAAAGGTGACGATGAAAGAGGAGAGAAAAAGGTCCCGCAGCAGGAGAGGCCACATGGCATATACACACACTCCCAGGGATCCCATTCATTCTAGATCTATTGCAAACATGACATAACGTGGTCTACTAGTACTCTGCATGCATGCAATGCATACCGCCCAACAGCTCTCCGATATATCCGCGACACACGGTGAATCTATACCCCAGCTACTTTGGTATACGCTGCAGGCTTAAATTTCTGATGGAACGCCTTGATAACGTACAGCGGGAACGATGAAACAGCAACGATGACCGCCACTTTGTAAAAGAAGGATTTGGATAGGACAAATGAGAGATCTGCGGTAATAGTTGTCCCGTCAGCCGCAATCGAAGGACGACTCGCTTCATCGGTCAAGCAATCTGCGGATTATGAACGCATCAGAACCTACCGAAATACTCGGGCAAAACTGCCATGGAACCAAAGTATATGACACCGGTGCCGATCTCTGATAGTACCATGTACGAGTGCCAGGTCGTCACTTCCAAAGACACCATGATGAGCTCATTGATGACCAGAGCAGTGTACGAGATGGCGACAATATGCAGGAATTCGGATTCGAAAAGGAGCAGGGACAGGAGCATGATGATTCCGCCTGAGGTGAGGTCGGGGCGTCAGACAAGGTCTAGATGGTAGACGCGAGTGATAAATTGGAAGGTGCAACAGCAGCAACAGACATACCTTGGTATACGCTGATTGTAAGCCAAGTGAAGAACGTCTTGTAACTCAGTGATCGACCCTGTAACATGCAGGTGTTAGCTACGGTAGTAAACGTAAAGTTCGACTTCCGGAAAACTCCACCTACCTTGGTCAGCTCCTTATATAGCTCTGGATATAGCAGCGCCAAATCCTCGCTGACATCCTTATCCAATACCAACGAGAAAACCGGTGCCATAGTATACAGCGTCGCATAGCCGACCTGTAACCACCCCTGATACAGCGCGATAGCTTGGGGAGGGTCCCGTCACAATCAGCACATGCTGAGCAAATTGACTAACACCGAACCACCGCGGATACAGGAATAAGGGGCGAGGATAATAGTACTTACGAGCAAAGAAGAAAATACTACTAAAGACCGCTTGTATGACTGCGATAATCAAGCCACGATGAATGACGAATTGGGAGAGCTTTGCTGATCGCTTGTAGGAGTTTCTGCCATGCCATAAGAGGAGTTTGGTAAGATGGGAGAACTGGGTGATTGAAAAGTCCGCAGCAAGAGATGCTTGACGACCTTCCTTGCCAACTATTCCGATCCCTAATGGTATGCACAACTCGTTGATCAGCGGCACAGTCAGAAGAAGAAGAGTCGTAGATTCGAATGGCGGTACGATATCTGATCCTCGGCAAGGGGACACTCACCAACATCGGCAGCCTGTATCATCGAAACATCATTTCCCCCGTCTCCTATACAGCAGACTGTCTTCTTCGTATATTCCCTGATCAACCTCGCAACGTCTGCTTTTTGGGTCGGCGAACATCGACAAGCAACTACCACAGGAAGCTGAGTGGTCAGATGGATGAACTCGCTTCGGAACCGATCGAGACAGAGCTGCAAGAAGGACGATCAACGAAGGCGTTAGCTTCGTGGTTTGGAGCCAAGTATATCACAAGATGTACCTGAAGTGATTCCCCATCTATAACCAGACAACAATCCAGCTTCGTCTGGAAGAAATCCAACATATCCCTCACTTGATCGGACGTCTTGACTGAGCATCGTAGCATCAGTCCTGCGCTCGATTGATACCTTGTACCATAAAACAGCAGTTGCACTTACGTTTTGCGACTTGATGTATATACTGACCCCTCGCACAAAGCTTACTGCTAACCGCGATATTGGTCGCCGTCTCGATCTTATCTCCCGTCAACATCCATATCTTCAGACCAGCGTTCCTAAGAATCTCAAGGGTGGCTTTCAGGTCCTCCTGTAATTTGTCCTCGACACCAGTCAACGCCAAAAGCTCCATGTCGTTCTCAAGATATTTGGATACAGCTTGTTGTGTCGCTGCAGCCCTCTCGTCTCCTGGTAGGATTTGCGCGGATTTGTATGCCGCCTCAAAAGAGCTGTATGTGTCTTCCGACAATCGTTTCCGTGCTATGACAAGAGTTCGAAGGCCCTCTCGTGCCATGTTTCCACATTCCTCGTCCAGCCAGTCGTTCTTCATTACCAATTTTGACATGATCACGTCAGCTCCTTTCTGGACGAAGGTAGTCTGTCCGGTCTCCTTGTCGCGGATCACAATTCCCATTCGTTTCGATTCCGAAGTAAACGGAAAGATTGAGAGGATTCCATACGTAATCACGTCTCCGGCGGTGGACCGTAGGGTCATAGAGGTTCGGTCTCTGGCTATTAGGGTTAGGCCGACAGACTCAGTCCACTCGACGATGGCTACTTCGTCTGGTGATGAGGCTTGATAGGTGACACTACCATCGTCATTCGTCACGGGCGTGACATTATGACATGTTGCCAGGGCTAACACAGCGTCTCTCACTCGAGATGTCATGTCTCGACGGCCTCGAGTGACACCAGGAGCTACAGAAGACTTGCGTCGGCCTGATAGTAAATGAGCATGAACGCTGCAAGTAGTCCATATAATGGATAGCAGAACTCACCATTGTCTTCCTCGCTCAGGGATTGAGCCAGAAGCAGAGAGACTTCATCCATGGCATCCCAGCCGAAAGCAACGGTACCCATGTGCAGCTTCTTCAGTTCCATCTCTGTGGAATTACACATAGGCATCAGTCATGAAATTCCAATCATCAGATCCTGCATATCATTTGTCAGGGAGACCCACCATTCCGAGTTAGAGTCCCAGTTTTGTCACTCAACAGATACTCTACCCGTCCGAGTTCCTCAGGCAATGTACTGGTCCTAACAATAGTTTCAGGGATTTCAGGATCATTCTGTATCTGCCTAGCATAAACGGTCTTTCCCATGTCCAGATTTACGCGAAGACTAATCGATGCTGTTAGTTGATTGGCCACTGTACACACGGATTCCAGAAATTTTGACAACTGACCTGATCGGAATAATCGAAGAAAACAAGATCAGGAACCGGAATGTGTAGATGTACCATTGACCCCTGAACCCATTGAGGGCTACCAGGAAGACGGATAGGGCGAACGTAACGGTGCAGAGAATCTATGATTATGTTGCATTTCTTTCAGCAAAGATGGTCTTGGCATGAGAATGGGATTGATCACTAACTTTTGCCATCTTATTGACCTCATTTTCTAGTGTCCCCATCTTGGTCTCAGGCTCGCTGGTGTTCAACACCGCCCTGGTTTCCTTCCCGGTGTAGACGATGATACCGACAGCAGAGCCAGCCGCGAGAACGGTATTCGCCCATAAGACGTTTTCAACAGTTAGAGGGAAGGACGCCGTGGATTGGGGTCCAGGGGAGGTAGACGTGAGCGTGAGGACACCATGGAATGTGTGGATGTCTTTGATTGGGGGATCGGCTGTGGTGGTGGTGAAGCTTAAACGACATCCTTGCATTCTATACAAGTGGTACGATCGAAGCGAATACTCGCGATAGTGTGGAGATGCAACAAAACTCACCATACAGATTCCCTTCTATACCGCCGACGCCTTTCTCACCCATCTTCTGAGTTTCGCCAACAGCGACTTTCAACTTCCAGTCAGTCTCCCCATCAAGCTGATCAGTCCTAACAAAGCACGTTCCCTCCTCTTCACTGGTGACAAGCAGAGCCATATCTGCCGGAACCCGCTGATTCTTCTCTAACAGAACCATATCTCCGACTTTCAAAGAGGACGAAGGGGTTGATCGAGTTTGAGGCCTAGGCAGGGAAGGAGTGGGTGGTTTGGAAGGATTTGGAGTAGATTCAGGGGATATTGGGAGTGGCGAAGACCGTATGATTGGAGATGACTGGTGAGGCAGGAGGACAAGGTAGCGGGTGGAGTTGGCCTCTCGGTCTCTGAGGTGCCGAGAATAGTCGTCGTATGCTTCTTTACCCATTGTTATTGCCAGAACAAACGCAAGGGGAGCGACGTAGGTGACGATATAGCCTAGACGTAAAGTTGGTATAGACCCTCATCATTGCAACGTGTTTCATCTGGAACGACGGAACTCACCTATCTTCAAGGCTGGAATGAATTGACTTAACGCCACAACCAAAAAGTAGAAGTTGAAAAAGAATTTGAATTGCTCGTAGAACACCAGAGGCAGAAAGGTGACAACTGAGTATTTCTGGTTTCTGACGACATTGGGTGGGTAGAATGATCGTGAAGCTAGGCAAGAGTAAGCACTCGTCAGTATGGACTTAAACCTCCACGCTGATGAATGACCCATGTTGATCGATGACATGATACTGACAGATTGGTTGCAGAGGAATGAGACGGGATTTGTCTCTAGTTTTCGGGGTTTTGGAGAACGCCCGCCGAATCGAGGACGAAGAGAGCTGATACAGGTCGTCAGACTTGGGTAATGACTCTCATTTGCCTAATGCTTACCCTCCTGCCCTCGAAAGCACCAGTCCCTCCATCATCTTCTCTACCATTACCTAGTAAAGCATCATCTTCCTGGTCATTTTCCTGTCCCATTCTACCATCTCCATCACTGATACGCTTCTTCTTCCCTTTCCCTCTACCCGTGTCGCCTCTCAACAGATTCGGCTGTGCTGTGCTCGACCCTTGCCCTTGCGCGTACTCCGGGTCGTCTTCCTCGAGACGAGGCATAGAAAGGGAAGAGGTAGACGCCCGCTTTGAAAGGGTCCTGAGGGGATATGAGGAGTTGGTAGTATGTGATGAGTGAGGGTTTGGCGGCATTGATTGCACTGGGAATGGGACTAAGCGGACTGCGAAGGGTAGCGGATGAGTGAGCCGTCAAGGATAGTCATCGGCCACAAATGATCACCAAGATCGAGTGATCAGCCGAGGAGGTCGTGAATGGTATCAATAAAGCGATGGTCTGGGTATGGTCTGGGTTTCGAATGGCAAGAGAAGAGAGATGAGAGCTGAGAGTTCGGATATCCAGAGGTGAGTGACTGGCACTTGTTGTCAACTTGTGGTTCGGCGTACGTACGCGGAGTTCAGAGCTATCTCCGTTGCGTTCTCATAGCAGAGCAGATAGCAGAAGACCTGTAACCTAGGTCGTTTGTTGTTTTATTGTTTCCTCACACCTCGATCCATGTCAACTCAGGCAATCTGTCGAGATTTCCAAGCAGGGTGAGTCTCTCTTCACCTGCATCGCTCATGCTTTGATGTACTAAGTGCGCTTCCCAGCTACTGCCGCTTTGGAAACAGCTGTCGTTATTACCACCCTCCTGCAGGTTCTCTCAGTAAGCAGGCCTTCGTCAGCGAGGATTTGTAGTTCCTTGCGGCTTGCTGATAACTGATTGAAGAGACGAACACGGTATTTGGAAGTAATCGGGCAATCTCAAGCTCGAATAATACACCCCTTGGCAGTCGGATAACGAGTGGGGTGGCGACGCCTTCAAAGTATCCATTCAAGTGGGTGATCCTGTTCTTGTTCAGCCATCCAATGAAACTCATCATACTGGCCTGGATTTATTGAGGTTGAGCTGTTGTTCTGATTATTATATTGTCACAGTGAAGACACTCTACGAGTTGACCTCATCAACGAACCACCACAATACATTCTTTCATCATATGGAGCTGGCAAACATGAGCCAAATCTGTTCTCAGGATTTGACGTCTCTCCAGAAGAGCTCAGATGGCGCAGTGTCAAGGCATTGAAAGAGGGTAGGGGTCAGGACTATGTGAGTGAAATGTCCGCAATGAAACGGAATTCTCAACATAATTCCTGCCCTCATTGTTGGCTGAGAGGATTGGTTGCTGATTGCATCCCGACATAGATGAACGAAGAGAATGCCCTCATGAACCAAGCACAAACTACTCTGCGATCAGCCACGCAGAATCTTTCTCAGACCCGTCAAGCAGCGGAAAAGATTCATGACGCCAGCAAACCCCAAAATCCGAGTTCATCAACGACAGCATCGGCTTTTGGTGCTAAACCTACGGCCTTCGGGTCGCCATCAGCTGTTGGGGCAGGAGGATTTGGTGTCAAGCCGGCTGCATTCGGGCAAACCCCTTCAGCAGGGGGAGGATTCGGTCAGAGCGCCTTTGGAAAACCTGCAGCCTTCGGATCGAGTACCCCAGCCTTTGGCGGAACCAGTTCAACAGGTGGATTTGGGTCCACCTCACTTCCTCCGAAACCTTCGCCGTTTGGCACGACCACCCCAGCCGCCTCAGCCTTTGGCTCCTCAGCGTTTGGAAAACCGGCGACGACATCTGCGTTTGGTAGCGGTCCCGCGTCGTCGGGTAGTGCTTTTGGATCGTCAGCATTTGGGACATCGACCGCCGCTGCGACTGGGAATTCTGCCTTTGGCACGTCAGCATTTGGTGCCAAACCTGCTGGATCGGCATTTGGTACTCCAGCAACATCTTCTGGCTTTGGCGCGCCCTCTACAAACACACCTTCGGCATTTGGAGGCAACACTACAAAATCAGCGTTTGGCAACACAACCTCTCCGTCTGCATTTGGTGCTGCTACGTCGACTCCATCACCTTTCGGTCAGCAGCCTACGACATCCGCCTTTGGCACAACGTCGAATGCTGGGTCTAGCACGGCGTCAGCATTTGGCACATCGACCACAGCTCCAGCACCAGGTCAAGGCTTTGGCCAATCGGCTTTCGGAACGGCAAAGCCTGTCTCTGCATTCGGTACTCCTACCTCCACTACAGCTCCTGCCCAAGGTCAAGGGTTTGGCCAATCTGGATTTGGCACAAAGTCCGCATCAACGTCGGCGACACCGTCGGCATTTGGGGGATTTGGACAGAGCAGTCAGCCTCAGGCTGGGACTAGTGGTGGTGGTTTTGGGGGATTCGCCACGGGAGCACAGACTGGAGGGTTCGGAACGTTTACGGGACCTGGAGGGTTGACAGGGAACGCAACTGCTGAACCTCCGACGGCAGCTGGGTTCGGATTTGGTGGGACGTCATCAGCCCCTCCGGCGACCTCAATTTCGACAGCGTCACAACCTAGTGCATTCGGGACGACTCCCTCCCAAGCTACCAGTGCATTTGGGATCATTCCCTCGTCATCTGCTTTCGGGACAACGTCAGCTTTCTCCGGTTTTGGTAAAGCGCTAACATCGTTTGGCAATCAATCTACCGTAACGGCTCAAATACCGACAACTACCAGTCAAGACGTTCCGAAAGGGTGGTCAATCGATGATCCATGGTCGTGGACTCTACCTGGCTTGGATGGTAGTGCTCGTGAGGTGGGGGATGGGAAGGAAGGGGAATCGGTGGGGAAGTTGGCAGATGAGGTGGTGCAGCTGTTCAAGGCTCAGAAGTGGGGGTTGGGGGAGATTCCGGTGGTACCGCCGCCGGTGGAGCTTAGAGGTTGAGCTAGTCATTGGTGAACATGGTTGGTGGTCAGTGATACATATAGATTGTGTGTTGTACAAGCATCTCAGCATAGTTCGTAGTGATATCTCAATTCAGCATGAGGGTCGCAACCTCCGTCGTCGCTCGGTATCTCTTCATTGCACTGGCAGTATCCTGACTACCATAGCAAGACGAGAGTTCCAGATCGCAGAGTAGCATAGCTTCATTGAACCACATTGTTTTATTCCCTCCCATCCACGTTGCTCAAGATATTTATACAACCCCCCTTCCCTGCATCTACCCGACTAACTCTCTACCCAGTGACCTTATAGTCCAACAGCAGCCTTGATGGCCGATCCGAAACCACCCGTTGATCCAAACCCTCCTGCTCCTCTGGCGGTGTCGTCCAGATCCTATGTTTAGTTGATTGCTCGTCAGTGATCTACATTTACAAGCAAGAAACAGCTCCCGGAATACCAATTTCGTCTGGGAGAGAAGGACCATAGAATAATGGAAGGATATATCGCACTCACATCCACCTCTGACAGCTCAGCGTGGCAAATCCTTTCGAGGATCAATTGCGCAATTCTGTCACCGTGTTTGACTTGTAGGATTTCAGAGTCAGTATTTAAATTCGTGACACTGGAGCGCTTCTTGCAGACACAAGGTGGACGACGAAAGGAAGAGCATTAATGGCACAACTTACTCGAAAAGTCCGATTCGCCGTAGTTGAACAGGAGGACCATCACCGGGCCTCTGTAATCTGCGTCAATGACTCCAGCACCGGTGTCGATCGAGTGTTTCGAAGCTAATGGAATTTCGTAAGCTACGGCGTTCCTCATTTGCACTCCTGCACAGTTGTTTGAAAGTAGGGAAATGAGGCCATGGAGAAGAGAGCAGAGAGTACGTACCCAGTCCACTTCTAGGCGCGATCCTCCCATACGTTCCCTCCGGGACCGCAATGCTTAATTGGAGGTCCACAAGTGCCTTTCCACGGGCGGGGACTGTCTTATCCTCTGCGGCATACAGATCGTACCCAGCAGCCAGGGGAGAGCCGCGAGTCGGGGTAGTAGCTTGGTCCGAGAGCTTCTTAACAAGGAGGCGTTCTTTTGGCTGGAGTAGACCTCGTATCAGCAAGTTCACTGTACTGTCAAATATACCACCGGACCCAAGAAGGCACACTCACTGCTACAACTGATGGGCCAGCTGGTTTCTCGACTGGAGCACTCTTCTCCTCAATCACGGGTTTGGGCTCCTCTTTAACCGGCTCCTCATCTTCACTGTCTGGTTGCTCGATCTCCAAGCTCTTTGCCGAAGTTTCCAGGGGCTCTTTCTCAACCGGAGTGGCAGGCTTGGACTCTTCCTTGGGCACAGGAGCAGACACAATAGCGGCAGCAGGGGCAGGGGCAGGGGCTGACGTAGGGGCAGTTGGAGCGGTATATCCGGCAGGGGCCGATTTCGACTTCGCTGGTTCAGCGTGGACTGGAGAAGCTGGGATTGGAGCTGAGGAGGCGGATACGGCGTGCGTTTCAAGGTCAACTACCTTGGGTCTGGCTGTTTTGCCAGCAAAATAGTCGGCTGCAGACTGAGCAGGTTCAACTGAAGCAGCTGGTGGAAAGATACTGTTTTGTGTCAGGCAGGTGCTAAATACGAGTCGATCGTCGCACATAAGGATGACTCACTCGGCCTGGAAGCTTTCTGCTTTTCTTGGAACAATGAAGGACAGTGGTTCAATACCTCCACCAACGACTTTGAAGGCTCGGGCAATCTCGTTCTGGCTGACATCAAGAGCTCGTCGGGGGAGGAAACACATGCCACGTTCTGCGGACCTCAGTCGCTGTGCGTCCTGGATATCTGGAAGTGCTTACGAGGATCCGAGGTTTTGTATTCGCTCAAGGGATAAAGCGTGTCGCTTTCGAATTCGAAGTATCGAATGTTCCCGTCACTTTCCTCAAACGTCAATATGAATACAAGCAGAACAATGAGCAGGCATACCCCTTTCCAGCGAGGAACAGGACATCGTTGCCTTCAGCAAAGAATGGCATGACGACACCTCTGATGATGTGCAATTGAGTCAGCGGGACTAAAGTCGACAGGATCGAGTAAAGCAGCCTTACGCGCTAGAGTCGAGAGATGTCATTTCCAAATTCGTCATTCCGCCAGTTTCCCACAAACCGACTTGGCGGTCAGACATTTTACTAAACTGTAGAAAGCACTATCAGAATCTATGTTGATGTGGCAGAGCGGAACAGTAAGTGAATCTTTTGACTCACTCCGGTCGTAGCAATCCTGTCTCTGTCGCCTAAAAATACTACTCTGGACCCTTTGATCCCGCTGTGCCCATCTGTCACTCTGACTGCTTCGCTTCCAGCACGAGGGTCGAACAGACGAAGCTTTCGGTCTCGACAGGTCTAGTAAATTGATGGATATCAGCCTATCAGTACCCACGCAATCGCGAGAGAGTTGATGATCGTGGAATTCTGTGATACTCACAGTGACTAGGGTCGTCCCAACTGCATTCCAGGCCAAACCCTGAATCGAATCGCCATGACCGGAAAGTGTAATGCGAGGCGCCTCCTGACCATGCTCGATATCCCAAATGCGAACAAGATGGTCACCGGAGGCAGAAGCCAGGACCGAAGATGAAGTGGGATGAAAAACGACTTGACCGACTTTGCTGCATTGTATCTCAGGCTCTACTCGCCGGATGAAGCCAGAATAAGAGTGACGTACCGGCCACCAGCATTGATCTTCCCGGCGGGAGAGAGGTCGATGGGAGTCCAATGCTCTTCTCCCCAACCGTCGAAGAGCTCCTCGTTGACATTCCAGATGAAGACTGCGAAGCTGAGTCTCAGCTAAACACGACATGCCATTGCGGTAATCAACACATACTCTTCCCATCTTCACCACCAGAGACAACCAGATTATCATCGAACGGCGACCAAGCGGTGTCCAAGCTATGTCCCGTTGGCGTGAGCTCCTACTTTAGTATTTATGGGACACTTACACAGCGCTGGTGTGTCCCCGAGCGAGAGGTAGGAGATCAGGTAATTTGTGCGGGAATCCAGCAGGAGATGGAGGGGTGAAAGGAGAGAAGACAGGAAGGATCGCAAATGCCTAAGTTCCAGATATGTTATCAGCTCGGTATGCAGCTATCAAGATCACGGCAATAACTCACACCACCACCGCTAACCTGCCAATTCACAGCTAGGTATTTCTTTGGACATATTTATCAGCTCCTTGAAGCCCTGTTCTGAATTCGTCTGTGCAACGAGAGACTTACCCCTCCGGCGGTAACCAGGTCGGTATCCCAGGCGCTTCCTGAGACTTTGGCGCTGGAATACAATAAGCTACTTCTCACCATATCACAAAGGTACTACGAAACACTTACTTCTCGTAGTTGACTTTAGACTTGTTGCCAAAAACATGACGGTATTTAGACTGATGCGAGGCGGTAAGCTACATCATGCTGGATAAGAGAATGGGACATACGGGTCGGACGAAGCGGGACATTTTCTCGTGTCGGCTCGCTTCCTGTGTAGATTGAATTAGTCAGATAGGAGCAGTGGTGAGTTCTAGCGTCTGCTTTATCGATTGGTGTGACACCTGGCAGTGAACGCCATTGAGGGTGAACCAATGGTCGTGAGGGCGTGATAGACAAACGCGTCCACGTGCGGCACGCTTATTCATTCTTGAACACAGGTATATAGATGTAACGGCACGGGAGCAAACCCGAGTTGCACTGGTAGCACAGTGGTAGTTGCATCGGATTGCAAAGCTTAGGCGCACAACAATCCGGTTGTCCCCGGTTCGATCCCGGGTCAGGGCTTGTTTTTGTTGTTCAGATGAGTAGTTGTTTCATTTTGTGATTCCGCGAATATCTCTACCTACACACACTATGTCAATAATCTTAGCTCGGAGTATAATATTACCAGATGAACTGCAATCAGAACGATTAGCCGAAGTACTGAACTAGTCTGCACTGTTTTGAGAAGTCACGTCGTGACAAACGACAGTCAAACAAGAACCTACTCTCTCGTGTCACAGAAGCGTAGGCCTTGTTTCCGGCCACGCCGAGAGGTTCATCGCGGTAAGCATATTGGCAGTCCGGGAGCTACGATAGTGTTCATTGGTTTTAGATGATCACTATTGACCCCATAGCGGAAAGACGGCGAAAGGTTCCTGTTGGTAGAAAGATCTTGATTGAGGGCAGCGTAATGATTGTCGTCTCTTCAACTACTGGATACAAAGGTCCGCCGCTGCGTAGTTAGACGAACTCTACAACAGCAGATTGTCGTGCGGGAGTACCCTACAGCACTGTCACTAACATGACTGCATGACTGCATGAAGGTATCCGTGACGACACAACAGAGCGTATGGTACATGGTACAGCTAAACAGTGACGCTACCTTCTCACGGTGGCGAAATACATACAGTACCAGTTCAGCGCTCGGGCGAGGCCTGTGCTCCCTCGTCTCTTCGCTCTTACAGATACATCTCTTTGACTTGCATTCACCACCTCACTGCGATCGATCTGATCAGCTCGCTCCCTGATACATCGTCCTAGGACCTCTCTCTCATTCAGGAAGAGGGCAGGGTATATTGATTTAGCAGTAGGCCTGAGAGACAGGTAGGCATAGATTCAGCCACAGTGGGAAAGCAGAATAACGGCTACCTATTGCAGTTGCCTATCATGGATCCACCACCTCGTAGGGATAGCCCAGCTGGACTGGGTAGTCACCCACTGTCGCAGACGTCTCCACCCTCTCAGTCGTCTCCACCCTCCCGTCCTGGAGGGAGCCCGAATTGGCAGAGATTTGAGTCTTCCTGGAACTCAAATAGGGCTGTGAGGCCAGCGACAGCACCAGAGGAGCGCGATCCCCTGTCCAGACCATCACCTCCAGTGGAAAGGACTTCTCCGCTGTGTGGGTTCGCATGGGCAATAATCTCTCTTCCTTGTTGCCAGTCAGTCACTGATAATGAGTCATCAGTTCCGCCTGCTGTATCAGAACAACAAGCTACACCGCCACCTCGAGAGCACTTTATCATTCCCCCTCAACCAGTCCCAGGCCCAGCAGGGTCCACACCTCCTGCGACTCAAAGACGTCGGTCCGAACCCCGCAGGCCATCTGCATCGACTCAGAGAGTCTCGTCCTCCACCGTTCGACCGGATCTCCAATCAAGCGACTGGGCGGAAACGGAGGAACGCCTTTCAGATCTAGGTGTTAGAGCAATCCAGAATTTGGAAGAGCTGTCAGCCAGACTATTACTCTCCGGCTGGATGGGTTTCTCGAACAGAGAGCTTGGTCTGAATTTCAACTCCAGAGTAAAGGCGGGACGCTATGCGCAGATTGACAGTGTCAGATCCATGAGAGGTCAGCGTGGCAACGAAGATCCGCCTTCACAGGGTGTGATAGAGCCACATCAGGCAGCAGTAGCGGGCAGACCTTCGCCGCATCGTGCTCCTCCAGGAACTGAGATGCCTGGCCGAAGTTGGATGGAGGTTTCTAGAGATCTGGAAAACATAAGGGGTTCACAAAGGTCCCTTCCACCCCAACAGGTGGTTGAGAATGGAAGGACGGACTTCGGTCATCATCCGGTGAACATAGCTACCAGAGGGTTGCGAAGACTCTCTTTGCTCGAAGCCGTATTCCTTCCTTCCCCAGGCGAAGCGACTACACCACCGGCTAGGAGTTCTTCGCGGCCTGCAAGAACGCCTCCAGCTAGACCGCCAAGGACTGCATCTATGGAGTCCCTGACCATTCGCCCAGAAGCAGCAAGGTCGACCTCCGAAGGTAACACTCCTTCGTCGAGCCATGTATTGCAAACTCGTTATCAGCTTGGTAGATCCAGCAACACAACATTGTCAAGCGAGCAGCTCAGGGCTCGATATGATCTGAGTCCTTTCCTAGGGACCCAGTCAGACCAGTGAGTCTTGATAAAATGGGTTATTGCTAACGCGAGCAGGTCGCCTTGGGAACCGATCTATGAACCACCTCTTCCTCCTGTTCCCTCAAGCTCGCCAATGCCGTACAACCTTCCATCGTCTGCCTCCTCACTGAGCCCAACAGCAAGAAGCAGACTGAGATGGCGGCAGGTTCCCGCCAATTCACAACCCCAATTCGAGAACGAGGGGCTTGCGTCACCTTCCCCCTCTCGTTCTTCTGATCGTGGCTCACCTCAAAGCCGCTATAGTGGTCGTTCAATCGGGACTGCGGGGCGGCAGTTGAGAATCCGGCCACGGAGTACACGACCATCCTCTGCTGATTCTGGTAGAAGCCTGCTTGATATGACTTCCACCATCATGGAGGGAATTACTTCAACCGAAGCTGAACAGGAGACACATATGATGTCGCCTCAGGAGTTATCAGAGACGCAACTGCCATTGCCGAGGTCCACCTCACCCGAGGAGTTGGAAGCGGCTCGGAGGACTCAACAAGGTGCCTCGGTAGGACACACTGCAGTCCTAACGACCTCGGAATCTAG
Organism: Phaeotremella skinneri; assembly: GCA_001599695.1. Classification (NCBI taxonomy): domain Eukaryota; kingdom Fungi; phylum Basidiomycota; class Tremellomycetes; order Tremellales; family Phaeotremellaceae; genus Phaeotremella; species Phaeotremella skinneri. The sequence continues at coordinate 667,520 of BCHT01000010.1, read as the reverse complement.
AATGACTTCGCCTCAAGCAGCGAGAGCACCAGAGTCCCGAACATTATCCGAGGGACCGACGGAAAATCCAATATACGCGAATCACTTGCCTCCATTCTTTGGCGGTTCTAGCACTCCTCCTAGACCCTCTGGACTTTTGCAGCCGCCACGCCCGCTATCGCAAGGCCCACCAAGTCCTGGCTCTAGGCGCGTCTCACCGGTTCCAACCGACGTTACGGGCACGGGTACAGGGTTACTGCGACCTCCCAGAGAACGGGGAGCAAGGGGGTCACGACCTTCAACGACTCTCAGTGCCTCGGAAGATCCATGGGCCTTAGCCAATCTGTTGTCCGCAGAGGATTGTAGTGGACGTAGTACCCCGGGCGGGGAGGTGGAATCACAGGCTGCAGTACCGATCGCAGAGCAGTCGGTATCTGCGGCTCAACAAGACAGAGAAGCTGAACCTGACTCGCGAAATCCCTTTTCCGAGGTGGAGCTGTCGGAGCCCGTCTCATCCACTCAAGATGTTGTTGGCGGAAATCAGGCTGGGGCAGAGACGGGACGTACGCAGGGCTCACGGGCAGTGTTAGAGGAACGTTGAGGCGCTGATAGGGCTTGGAGCCATGTTCGATCAAGGGATGACGCTGAAGTGGGAGAGGGAAATGTCGAGCCGTTGGAGATTGTTATGGCGCACAAAATTAGGCTGAGGAAGGCTTCGGTCGGGACGATGATGGAAGACGTAGGACAGCCAGAAAACCCGTGGAAGAGCAATGAGTCGACGAGACGGATCGGTTCGAAATGACTAACAGAATCACCTTATGTCGCCGTGGACTCTGTGCAGACGTAAAAAAATATGTAGAATAATAGCCATCGTGTTGTAGCTTGTACGGCCATGATGTATTGACGGTTTCATGTTTGCCCACGGCCGATCTCCTCTTTCTGTTGAAGGGAATAGAAGAAGCCTGAGCTATGGATGTATCGATGACAATTTCATGAGATCCAAGGCGTTGTAAATAGCGCATAGGGCTGTGAGAATCCTCCAACCTTGAGTGGAAGGCCATGCGAGCACGAGTGACAAGCTCAGTACAGTGTATTAGGACAATGTCGATGCTATAGGTGACATCGTGACAACTCCTTTTCAATGAAGGCAACGCCCAGACTGTTCGAGTCCAACCCCTCATTTACCTTTCACTCCGCAATTCAGAAAGGGAGCAGTAGAACTGAAGCTTGAAGCTTTCTACATCAACTTTCGGTCGCTATGCAGGACGAGGACTGGCTGGAACTTCGACTTCGGTCATGAATAGAGACATGCGAGGACCATTACTATAAACTGTTGAGCGATACATCTCGACACGCATTTTGCTTTATTAGATCGCAATATCACTTCTCCAGATCTCCTTGCTAATTCGCTACATAATGTGGCAGGATTCGCTACTGCCACATCCACCGCCTCACACCAACACTCAAGCACTCATTATCCTTTTTCCTCCTTCGTCCCATTTCCTCGACATACACTCCCCGCTCTTCTATCCTCGCGCAATCAGACCTCTAACAAAGTCCTTCCCAGACTATGCAGTGGCTTTCTCCTTGTGCTGAACTTGCTGAGCAACCTTATCAAGGCCGATCTGCTGCGCAATCCTCTCCCTCCTGGCGCGGTCCTCAGCACCTGAGGTGTCGTTGAACACGCGGTCGACTTCTTCGAGGGAAAGACCCTTGAGTTCGGGGAGGATGAAGACGGCATAAATGAAGCCCACGATGCAGAAGCACTGAGTATATTCGTTAGTGGTGTCACGTGAGAGTGATATCAAGGACGACTTACCATGAAAACAATGTAGGTCTTGTACCCGATGTTGGTGATCATTACAGGTGTCACCTGTGCGACTGTAAAGTTCATGATCCAGCTACAAGTGAGGGACATCAGCGCCAAGTTCCAAAGCTGAAAAGTGTGCCAGAGAATGGAAGAAGGGACTAACTTGACAGCTGAGGAGATAGACATCCCCTTGGCTCTCATGTCGAGCGGGAATACTTCTGCGCTGACCACCCAAGCCAATGGGCCCCAGGTAACGGCGAAGTTTGCAATATACCAATAGACTATTTTGGTATAATGAGCTGACGTAGACGAAGAATAATGTGCAGGGTAGACAATGTCACTCACTTAGGAAGACAGCCCCATTCCCTGCACTCTTGTGGTTGGGGAAGTCGTTACCGTAAACGGCTGAGATATCATCAGTGTCGGTATTCCTAGTCCAAAGCGGGTAGAGATGCAGGGCAAAGGGTACACCAACATACCAATGATAGCGGCTACACCGGCGTGGGAGATTGCCATGTTCGCTTCTCCCCAGGCGAGCAGTGGTTTTCGACCGAACTACGTTTCAGGTCAAGGGCTGTCGTGACATGACGAGAAGAGAAACTTACGTTGTCAACGAAAAGAACGGCAGGGATCGTCATGACTGATGACGCCGTCAGTCTGAACCTCATTCCCTGTCGATTTGTAGTGTCCTGCAATACCAGGACTCACTGAAGTTGACGATACCGACAACACCGGTAGCTAGAAGACCAATAGTACCACCAGTCAATCCGATCGAAGCAAAAATAGTCGGAGCGTAGTAAATAATAGCTAGGTAAGTGTCAGCTAACCTTCCAGTTTGGACTGTGTTGGCGCCAACTTCTCCAGAAGTAGTGAGGCCAACGAAGAGATCTGAATGAAGCCTCACCATTAATTCCAGTGAATTGCTGTAGGCCCTGGACAGCAGCACCAAGCATGAGACGATGAAGCAAAGCTTTCGTCGTCAAAAGCCGCTTGTACTCGAGCAGCGAGACCCTAAAGTTGACCTCGGAAGCTCCGTATCGCTCTTTAGCAGCTTCGGTTTCCACCAGTCGTTCAGCTTGGAGAGCTCGGAACTCATACTGACAAGCGGAGAATCTTCGGTCAGCAACCCGCTGTGAAATTTCACGGAGTAAACGATAGACGCACTTGAATTTCTGGAGACTCGGGGGAAGATTGACGGAGACTAGCAAGATTCAAGAGGCACTCCTCCTCGCGACCTAGTCAATGTAATCACGTAAGTTTCGAAGCCGTCGCGCGTTTTTTTTTTTGGGGGGGAGAAGAGAAACACACCTTTAAGCATGAGCCATCGAGGAGAGAATGGGAGGAAGACTGCTCCGACACACAACACCAATGCAGGTACCAATTGGAGACCGAGGGGTACACGCCATGCCGCTGAGCTCTGTCCGACGTGGTTGGCACAGTCGTAAGTGGGTCCACCGATGTCTTTCATCAGGCGTCAGCATATCACGGGACCACCTCCGTTGAGCGAGAATAAACCTGACTCACAGTTGGTACCATAGGCAATCCAGTAGGAGATCAGGATACCGAAGGTGATAGCCAGTTGTTGAAGCGCGACTAGTGATCCTCGGATTCCCGGTGGGGCAAGTTCGGCGTTGAACATTGGCACTAGCATTGAGAGAGCTCCAACACCCATTCCGGCGAACCATCGACCGGCTGATTGTTCGTCAGTCTAATTTCTGCGTATATAGGGAATTAAATTACCATAAATGAAGCCGACTTGGTAGCTTGCCCCAGTTTGAAGACAAACACCTAACATGAAAACGATACACCACTGTGGCACAGGTCAGGAAGGAGCTGACACAATCAAGCGACGTGTAAGGTGACCTGTATACTTACAGCTGAGATAGAGTACTGTAGTCGAGTCCGGTTAGCTGTGTTCACAAAGTCCGTAAAGGGAGAAGTAGACCATACCTTTCGAGAATAGATATCGGCCAGCGGCCCAGCTATCAAAGCTCCAAGGAAAGCTCCGAGCTCTACGATTTGTCGTCAGCTATTTACATTCTGTTGCACGTAGAAGCGGAAACTCACCAAGAATCGAAGTGAGAAGACCCTTGGTGGTTGAATCGGAGATCTAGGGGGAGGATATGAGCACAACGCCGTTGCCGCCAGGCGAACAATACGCAAAAACTAGACGTACAGTAGCTTCAAATCGGCAGACAAATTCCTCCATTACCTGTACAGATCCGAAAACACCTTGATTGTACCCGCTGCTCTGCGTTAGCTGAGGACAGCAGGCGGAATCTGATGCTGCGAACTCACTACAAGACACCACCGAGCGATGCGAATGTGGCCAGACCAAGACATTTCTTGTTCTATAAATCGATGCATGTTAGCGCCCTCCTATCTCTTTGGCACATCGGCGTTGGGAAGAGACGAAAGCTCACTCGATAGAGTCCCTTCCATCCTACGTCGCCTTTGTTGACGAGCAGTGCATCAAAATCACCGCCAGTGGCAGCGCCGCCTCCCATGTTGATTCTCTTTCTGTTTATTTGTTGTTGTTGTTGTGGTGGTGGTAGATCGTGTGAGCGTCGCTGCTGAAATAGTCAAATGCTTGCAGCGAAACAGGTGGATGTGAGGAATGGAACAGTAGTACCAAGGAAAGAAGCGTCGGAAGGTTCAATCTATGTCTATGATGGAGAAGTACGAAGGTCACCGTCACACCGCACCCCTAGAATTTTTCAATTAAGCATCAGAATATCTCGCTTGCCGCCTACTACTCTGCCTCCGCATGCAACCTAAGGGCATAGAGCAAAGCCGGAACGGGTAAACAAGACAAGGGTTCCCGATACCCTATGACGTCCAGGAATTTGTTGTTGGGTCCAGAGGGAACATCGGTGACATCCGCATGGGTTGGCTTCACCCCTACTGTGTACTACTGTGTAGCCCAGAGCGGCGTGCGTACGCGTCGGGGCCCACGGAACTTTTATGGACCCCGGTCACATGCCACGTACAAGTCCGCGGCCGCCTGGCATCTGCAGCGGAGGCGCCGAGGGGAACCTACTGGGGAGCCTAAGTGAAATCTGGGGCAGAGCCCGAAGATCTGTGAACTTAAGTTAGTTATCCCTCTTGATCGCCGCATACTATTCAGCAATTCTTTCTATGACTAAGATCATGCCATTTTCGGAGCAATTTCATGTAGACATCTTCACGACCGCATCTTGTATCAATCCGTGCATTCCGGATGCGTACAGTGACTTCCCAGCAAAGATGCAAAAGGCTACAAACTCCCACCCCCTTGTGCACACCCCCAAATTTCTCCAGCCCCGTGGCCGTATGTGGGCAACCGCCAGGCACAGATTAAGGTGACGTAATGGGGCGCCATCTCCCGCCGGCAAAGTCGGGAGTGGCATTCCGCGCAGCCGACAGATAACGCCGCAATTGTCCGGTCGACAAGTCACATTCTGCTGCCCAGAGCACAGAAGCCCGTACAACGAACGGGCAAGAAATGATCCCACTTTATTATTACGACGATATGAACACAATCGCCTGACATGTGTGGCGTGGCCATTTGAACCTTCCTATCACTGATCTCTGGCTTCTCTCGAAGGTATGCCTCCGTATATCCAAGGAGGGGAAACGACAGAGGGGGGCAGGTTTTGCATCAAAAGATATTATCATCCGAGCGCTGGAAGGGGTTGCATGATGATTTGGATGATGCCCATTCCCCATTATTACAGCCGCCATCATCTAATGCCGTGAATGTTTACTCGACTTCTGATGTCCTTAGTCCAGGTGGGAAGGCACAAACGCTATCACGCTTTCAGCGATAGTCTGGTATGATAGCGTGAAAGTACGCTTGCAACCTTCAGGCCCTCAGGCCCCAGCTGATAGTCCCTCCGCTAACTGACATATAAGCCGACCCCCAAATCGTGTTTCCTCCCATTGGTATGAGAAGCAAGGGAGCACCTCATCAACAATACAAGCTGCCTGTTACACTCAGCACCTGACGTCCGTCAGAGACATCCTTCTGAGATTGTCTGTTAGGACTTGGCCGTCCCTTGGCCGGAGCATCCTCATTCCTAGGTCTACCTCCTCAGATCGTAGTAGCTACTTCGCTAAACAATGCTGACCTTCCATCACCTTTACTACAGGTGAGATAGACATCTGAATCCTACCGAGGTAATTATGAACATTGCTCGGTGTAGTATGCGATAAGTATAATGTACCTCTCTTCATATTTTCGTTCACAAGCCTAGTAGTCGTCGTAGTAATCGTAAAAGATAGCCTCATTTGGGGCTCTTTCATTCGTCCTCGCCGCCCTCCGCCGCATCGCACCTTGACATTTCGGACACGCCTTCATCCTACAGCCCGGGCACTCCAGCAGATATGTCCAAACATCATTGCACTTTGGGCATAGTGTACGACCGTGTACTTTTGGCCACCAGCCGTCGTGCCGGCAGGTTGATGTAGAAGCCCGGGGAGTGATTCCTTCGGCTGTAAAGAGGTTCGGGGTTATTGAAACATTCGTATTTTTCCTGGCGTTTTTACCTTCGAGCTGTCTTTGCCAAAAAAGCCTGGAAAATTCCTCTTGCATTTTTGCCATTCTCTCTCTCTCCACCCTTTCTCTCTCCACCCTTTCTCTCTCTTGCCTCTCCCGAGTTTCTCTGGCCCGTATCCTATCTTGAAGCACGCGTATCTTCCAATTCTCGACCAGATCTGCAGCATCATCCTCCTCCTTTGCCTTTCTCAACAGGCTTTCCTCTTTCTTCAAGCCCTCCTTCTTCCACTCCAGACGCCTCTCCTTCAGATCTTTCTCAATTTTTCTCTCCTGCCTCCGCCTATCCTTGAGTGCTTTCTCCTCTTCACTGTCTTCTGCCTTCTTGTATATTGTTGACAACAGCCAATTCGCCCAGCTATTCTTCCGTGCCTCTTTCGCCGCCTCGGTAGCTCCAATAGTATTCAAATGCTTTATTTCTGCCTCCAACCGCCGAATATCTCTCTGCAGCTCGAAGATCGACGAGTCGAAGGTGTTCTTCTTGGTCCCCCACCGTGCACCACGTTCTTGCTTCGACTTTTGAAGTGCGGCAAGTTGCGCCTCATCGCTGAGCACTTCTGATTGCTGGGTCGAAGCTGGAGGCGGATGAGATGTTTGTGTGGTTTGAGGAGCGGGGCGACTTCGTGTTATGGAGGGGTAGATGAGGTCGTAGTTTCGGCGTTTGCTTTCGTCTTTCAATGTCTCGTAGGCTCTCCCGAGCTTCAATGTTCGATTTTAGCACACCACCATTTGACGACTGACAAGAGGATCAATTCGACCCCGGAAACTCGACATACCAGTTGAAAAGCTTCAGTAGCATCATGCTTGGCGTTCCGATCCGGATGGAGCTTCAGCGCCAGCCGTTTATAATTTCGGAGAATTAGCTCGGGTGTAGCAGTTTGTTCCACTTCAAGGACCATGTAATAATCCTCAGTGATTGGTGCCGGCGCCATCCTTCAGCGAAATGTGTTCTCGAAAAGTTCTTGTTCAGTGTGCGTTTGCGAGAAGAATCAAACCTGCCTCATTGTATTTATCGTCAGTGCAGGTGAGGCTACACTGCGTTTCCCTCGTCTTCGAACTTTGATCAGCGCAGCTCAAACCCAGGGGGTCGACTGCTAGTCCCTCCGCAAACTCACACAGAAGGCAACCTCCCAACGCGTGTTTCCTCCCATTGGCATTAGAAGCAAGGGAGCACCTAGTACAATACAGCTGCCTGCTAACACGCGGCACCTGACGTCCGACAAAGGCATCCTTTTGAGATTGTCTGTTATAAAACTTCGCCGTCCAGTCCCGGGAACGTCATCATTCCTCTGTTTACCTCCTCAGGTCGTGGTAGGTATTCGGTTGAGGAATGATGGCCATCAATCACCATAACTAAAGGTGAGGCATACTAGAATCCTGAGGAGGAAATTATGAACAATGCTCGGTGTAGTATCGCGATACGTATGTTGTACGTCTGCGTTATTGACTACTTCGCGCTGATGTGCACGCGTCCTTTGACCCAGTTTCAGAAGCATGTCCCGATGATCTGGAGGCGGGAGGAGATGGTTCTCCCTTTGGAATCTCTTATCTCCAAGGCTAGGGCGATGCACGACCTGGAGAATGGTCCCATCTGATTTGATATTCGAGGGTCTTCTACACCGACTCAACACACACACAGGGAGGTGACTGCCATATTCTCGAACCATCCACAACTCGCATACAGTACTTGATTCGTTGGGCTTCAGCCCGCATACGCTACATGCCCAACCAGTTGTCTGAGGACCCACCTGTCGCACATCTACGACAACCTAAGCATAATGGCCGAGCCAGCTCTTCCCCTTTCTCCCATAACATCCTCAGCCCCACTCGCGCTTCTCCGTTCTTTGAGTAGCTACCTACCTCTGTATCATTCACCAAATCAACATTCCTACCTTCCACCGACAACATGTACTCCAACCCCGCCAACGACGCCGACAGCTGCAGCAGCTCGATCTACTTTCAGCAACGACGATCGACCCAAGGAGCTCTCTTACGAGGTCTACGTTGAAAATTCGGGCCTCAGGTTCAAACCTGCCTGCCCCTTATCCAGCCGAGCGGAAACAGCTCAACCTGCGGGATTGAGGATTGGTGGCTCAGGGCTTCTGACTCCGTCTACGTGTACCACCTTCCCTCCACTGGCTGAGACAGTAAGCAGAGACACATGTGGCGGTAGGATTGAACCATTCGAAGGCAGGCAGGGTTTCACAGTTAAGTGTGAGAAGGCAACTGCGGAGGTTGTCGTTCTGGTACTGATCCAGGACGAGGTAAGGGGAGCGAATGCTAGTAGAGATGGGGATGAAGAGGGGCTAGGAGAGGTACTGGCGAGGTTGGTAACCTCGTTCAGGGGTGGAAGGATATCTGTTTTTAACAGTTCCAGCACGTCTGGACTAGACGTCGGAGGTGCGGGTGGAGTGAGTGCAGGCAGTACAAGCGAGCATGACATGGGGAGTGAGAACGTCTTGCACTCAGGCAGCACCCTTGAGCCGGGCATGGGCAAAGGGAAAGGCCGTGGGTCAACGGGCGATTGCGGAGGGCGAAACACCAGCGTTTGGCAAGAAAATGATTCGAAGGATCGGGAGACATATCCCCGTATTGCCAAGCCCCGAGTGGTGGAAAAGGCGCTCATTTCAACGAGAGAAGGGGGGAATTGGAGGCTAACGACCTGTCGAGGGGATTATACCTGGTATGTTTTTAGCTCTTTTGTCTTTTATCTTCAGTCACTCCGAAATACAAGAGCTCATATCACCAGGACTGAATCTACAGGTTTAGCCCTCTGTGTGAATCCAAGAACTAAAGCACAGGTAGCGAAACTCTACTTCAGGCTATTTGGTAAAGATAGGCTGGTAATCGGCGACGGAGGACAGACAATGGTATTGATTATGAGTGCTGCTATGGTGTGTGACCCAGTTCTTTGTTCTGCTTCTCTTCAATTTGCCGTCGGTAAACCATCCCTTGTTTCGTCCAGCAGTGCTGCCGGACTTACTGTTTGGGAAGACGGTGACCTGAAGACTATGACGACTGAGGTCAAAAGTAGGTATGGTTTGAACATCAAGCTGCGAGGGATTTCCGATGATGAACGCATTGAACAAAGAATAATCTGGCCGCGTGGGGAACATTGACGAATAATAATCCTTTCTTGACCGGTGAAGGGCTCAGAGGTATCTGGTGTATTTTAGGTCGCGATTTCTGAGTGTACGGTACATGTAAGTGTAATGTTAAAGAGGATATAAAGAAAAGTCGATATATTGCGATGTAGCATGTTGCAGAAGGATGGTTTTAGGGCTTGAATATCATTGTATAAGGACCACACGGATGTGACTGATACCAGTTATCGCACATGTTCCTCCACGGCTCCTACCTGACCTGACGTCGTTCGCCCTAATGATAAACCTTTTGTCCAACCCCAATCTATTCCATTGCCATTGTAAGCTGTCGGTCCAACTTTCCGAGTTGAGCAGTCCCCGACTCTATGAACTACAGATTCTCAGTGAAGAACTTCCCAAGGACCTCGAACGCATCCGCGAATTTCGCTCGGCCATTCTCTGAATGTAGCTGGAGAATAAACAGTGTCATCAACATCATCCTCTTCCACATTTCTGTGATAGGGATGTTTCGAACCGATTATGATTGAATAGGTGTCCACACTTACATCAGCACGAGCGGCACACCAACCATGGGGCATGTCTTTGTAGTATTTCAGTATACATTTTGGGCCGACGGGTTTGGAGAGCATGACCTCGTGGAAGCCGTTCATCTGAATCGGGGATGCGGTGAAAGAAACGAAGGAATGGAAAGGTCCATAGCATTCGGTATCAGATTGAGAGCACGAAGGGCGTAGTGATCGAGGAGAATTGACATAAGGAGAAGGACAAATTCACGAAATCATAGTCAACGTAAATCAGTCCGTACCAATAGTGTATGGGCGCTGAGGCACTCACAGTCGTCTCATCCTCATTCATGGACGGCAGTAAGCAGGTAGGGACATCGAGTTTCTCGGCGGCAGCCTTGGACACTGCTCCCCTATGTCAAAGTCAGTGGAATCCGACGTGTCCTACGGGGAGATGCTTTGTCGAGTAATCTCTACAAGTTTCTGGCACACGTCAACCCACCCTGGATGAATCATTGCGATAGCGTCCAGCTGGGTAATCTGAGCGACCAAGTTTCCGCCCCTATAAATGGATGATTAGCGAATTCTGATCGAAGCACAGGTGGTAAATCCTATTTCGTTTCCATATACCTAGGGAAAGGTGTCCTTGCCGGTCTAGTATGGAGAAAACAAGGTAAAGACATACCAGCAAAACCCGGCAGCTCCTACGCGCTCATAACCCATCCCCTTCAAGGTCTTGATCAGCTCTCCAAAGGGCTCGATCTGGGTTGAGAGCTTCCCCGGGAATCCCGAGTCGAATTTGGCTCTCAGCTCCTTCCTATACCATTCTTAGCACGAGAAACTGCCATTAGATAACAAGCATCCAATCAACATACTTTTTCTCGGGGTCCATACTGGTGAACTCCTTCAGGTTAAGATATCCCCCTTTCATGACATCCACAACAAAGACGTGGAAGCCTTGTGAGGCGAGTAGGTCGGCACCTGTTGGTATAGGGGTGGGTACCATCAGCTTTGGTTGGTGAACTCTATGATCAGGAAGCTGGAATGCGGTGCTCTACGAGCGAGAGGGAGGAAGCTGGCTAAGGGATGACGGGGCAGACCATAGGAGGAATGTATCTCTACGCAAGTCCAGCTTCCCATTTGCGATGATTGCTTTTACTACACTCATAAGATTTGAGACTAATCAACCCACCTTGATAGTTCTGATCACAGAAACCTCCAATATCGTAGATATAGATGATCGCCTTCTTTGAAGTCCCGGGCGTTATGGCGTAGGTCTTACATCCATTCAGCCCCTGTGAGTAGCATCAGCATATCCTGTCGGATACCCATACCACAATTCCGGATTGAACCGGAGCAGCAGAGAGCAAGGAGTGGAAGAAGGAAAAGGACAGGACGACTGACGTTCTCCAACCACGAGCCTTTGGGTTTGTAGTCGATCTCGATGGGTGGCATGGAGTGGCATGCTGTGTCTCATCAGCTTTCAGCTCAATCTGGAAAAGGGAAGGAGAGATCCTACCCTCCTGAGTGGATAGAGCGCTTGTCATCTTCGTAACCTCCTTGAACGAAGTGGAAGTGGAAGAGCTAAAAGTGGGAACGAGAAGGTTGCGATTTCCTTGTCCCGTCGGAACATATAAATATATGTCTACAAACAGGGCCCCATGAGGGGGTTCGGGGACGATCTCATCGGGGGTGGCCGAAGAATGGGTTTCAGGGCACAGTGCGTTCTATACATAGACATGAGATGATACAGATAGATCATGGATTACGATGACAATGCGCGTACAACGATATCAACAGCACCAGTATCCAATACAAAGACTATTCAACCTGACGCCCGCATGCGCTCCTCCTTCACCTCGTCTTCAGCATTCTCCTCGGTGGTGTCAACCCTCTCAAGTACTGGGACTGCCACCCCGTCCTCGTCGTCTATAGCTTGGAGGAATAAGTGTCGCTGGCCTCTGGAGAAATATAGCGCTGGTTCCAGTTTCTGCACAACTGCTTTCGTAATCAGACAGTACCTAACGGACTGAAGATGCGCAGTGTGAGCGTAGATTCTTAGCTCATAGGAAGGGACAAGCCATGCACACAAAACAGTGACGGTTGATCTCCTCTCGCCGAGAGCATCACAGAAACACAGGAGGATCACACTCACAGAGCCAGGCACCTCAAACATACAATCCCCCAGAACATCCTCCATAACTCCTCGTAAACCCCTCGCCCCTCCTCCCCTCTCTTGACCAATTCTTGCAAGCTCCTTGACAGCCTCATTGGTGATCTTCAACTCCGACCCGTACTTCTCGAATAATCTTGCGTACTGCTTGACGAGCGCGTTTCTGGGTTCGACCAGTATTCGAACCAGATCGGACAGGGATAGAGGGGATAGGGATGTGACGATCGGGAGACGACCAAGGAATTCCGGGATGAGTCCGTACGTTTGAAGGTCTGGAGTTGTTGGTTCTATCGGAGGGAGTGTTGTCGATTCAGAAGAGGGTTTTTTGGTCGAGTCAGCAGGTCTAGGAAGAGGTGCACCAAATCCTATGGACTGAGTGTGCGTCAGCTTGATACAATGATCCTCATACACAACATGACTCACACCCTTGCCCAGTCGCCTTTCCACAATGCTCTCAAGCCCTACGAAGGCCCCAGAGAGGACGAAGAGGATATTACTAGTGTCCACAACAAAACTCTCCCCCTTGCCACTCCCCCCTCCACCTCCACCGCCTCCAGACCCTCCACCAAACCCAGGTAAGCCTTCTCGGACCCCTCTTTTATTCCCCGCTGCTCCGAAGCCCCTAGACATGGGATCCCGGGGATCGTATATTGGAGGGTCTCCGGAGTATGTAGAGGAATCAGCACGAGAGGGGCCTGAATTTGACGGGCCGGAAGGAGGATTGTGATGGCCAGGGTTTGCCGAGGATGTAGGCGACGAGGGGTGCGAAGTCGTGGATGAGATAGGTGGGGGCTTAGCGGAAAGAGTCAGGGTCGTTCCCTCCAGGAGACGGAGTAAGGCCTGCTGCACTCCTTCTCCGCCCACATCCCTTCCTCCACCCCACGAACCGAATTCTCCGCCTCCTCGTCGTGCAAGCTTATCGATCTCATCAATGTGAATGATTCCGATCCTGTCACACACAAAAGAGTTCAATGATCCACTCTGGTATCATGACCGACAAAAAGATATGACTCACTCTGCACGGCTCACGTCGTACTCCGCGGCCTGAAGCAGTCTCAGCACGCAGTTTTCTACATCGTCCCCAACGTCTGCTCGAGTGTCAGTGTTTGCTGGCAAGCGGTTCGGTTCACTCACAGCCAGCTTGAGTGTACGAGGTAGCGTCACAGGAACTGTCGACGGTCACTGAGTCAGTTTCTCATCTCTAACAACATAGCTAAAAGAGGTCACACACGCAAAAGGTACGTCTAGAATTTTAGCCAACGTCTTCGCCATTAAAGTCTTTCCAGTTCCGGTAGGTCCTCTGAAGATAAAGGGTGTCAATAAAGAGCATCAAGCTCCGGCGATGCAGCATCTGGTGATCAACTTACACCATCAGAACGTTGCTCTTCTCTATTACTACATCCTCCCCTCCGCCGATGTTGCCAGGCCATTGAATATGTGAGGGCTCATTGTTAGCAGCTCTTGGAGGCACCTTCTCGGACGACTCAAATCGTTCATGTCTAGAAGAGAATGACTCTGCATCCGGATCTTTCTCTGAATTGGATGGCCGTTTACGGTTCGCGCCTGGAGGTTTGGAGACGGGAGGAGGGGGCAGCGAACTGAAATAGCCGCGGGCTTTCAGGAGAACGAGTGGTCAGCGACTTATAATAATGCATGTAGCAAAATTGTTGACTAACCATATCTTCCCTCTCTAGATCTCTCGGTGATTATATCATGAGTCAAAGTTGGATCTGGTTCGCTATTGAACCGGAGAATGCCCCTGTCAAGCTCAACACCCGCCCGCGAGGAGTCGCGAAGCACGACATCTGGGACTCCGCGACGCGATGTGGAAGCTGGAGAGGGAGGAAGTGATGGGAAAGGTGGAGATGTTTGGCTCAAGCGAGACTCCAGGGTCGTGTATGTCGTCGATGGTGTGGAGGGACCAGAGGAACTGGGATGAGGGCGTTGTGGTCCTGGAGGTGGGGCAGAAGGGGGAGGAGAAGGTGGCTGATAAGGCGTGATACGCTGGTAGTGATTGAAGACCCTATGATATAAGATATGATTCTGATCAGCATCTGGCGGCAATCACAGCAAGACGAATCAAGCGCTGGAGAATAATCAAGCGCTGTCAACTTACGCAACAGACAACGTCCTTTTAGCCTTCTCCTGCCCTACGATGTACTGTGACAGGTAACTCAGAATCTGCTAGTACATCAGTTTCGGCAATGACAGAACGGCACAGCGTATGTTGGATGGTATCACGCACATCTCTCGGAGATCTTACTGACCATCCCGTGAACCCTGCCTCATCCCCACGGTGGACGCGAGTCGAGTTCAGACGAGGAGGGGGATTGAGGGCGGCCAATTTGCGGAATCGCGACAGCCGAAATAGTTCCTTCGATTTGAGATAGAGCATTTCAGCTGCCTCGACCTTCTGCCGTCTATTGAACCTTTTGTCGTGGCTGGTTGCCCTTTGAGAAGACTGTCAAGGTGTGAAAAAGAGACCTTTAGGGAGACGCTGACATCCACCGGACGAACGGACAAGCCCGGATACCGTCGAGCCGAGGCTCTATTGTGTACACGTCATAATCGGGCTGATAACACCACGTGCTTTGTGTCTTGGTTTCCTTGAGCCCCGACAACCTATCTCTTATGCCACCTTTCCATTTCGTAAACATCACCGTACCAGTCTACACCTAAACCGGCGTTGCAGCTACTACCTACGTGCTAAGAATTGTCCTTCTGACAGATCAGACGTCTTCTCGTCTTCATTTCTCTTTAATACGACCATCGACACCACATCTTACCGCTTACCGCTATCGCCCGAGATCAGGCGCAGGCGCTGTGATCTCATATCGACATCGGCCTCGACAGTAGCTACGCGATGTCGTCCTCAGATGTCTTCCCACCACTGGATGTGACGGATTCTGGAGCAGGTGATAAGCCAAATCGGAGAGTCGCATAGTAAGTGTCTACTGACCGCCGATGTGGCCGTCCGAACCTAAAATTGCCTCATTATGACCCAGAACATCTGTGCTGACTACATTTGTCTGGCTGCAGCTTCTATGATCGTAAGTCTCATTCATCACTCTCGGTATCCGAGAAACACGTCGACGACGACTCCAGCTTCACGCTCCTCGCTTTGGCGTTATACAACCACTGTGGCTGTTGTACTGACCTGACCCTCAGCGGACGTCGGGAACTATACTTACGGTCTCGGTCATCCGATGAAGCCTCACCGGATCAGAATGGCACATAATCTCATAGTAAACTACGGACTCTGTGACGAAGTGGAGGACGATGCGCCCGAGTACAATGGCGAAGGGGAGAGGAAGGTCAACGGGGTTAACGGTCAAACGAACGGCGTTAATGGACATGGGGATGGTTCGGAAGCGCGGTGGGACAAAGCATTGCTCAGTGGCGCCAGAGGAAAGGCAATGCAAGTCTTCGTGAGTGATAAGCCGGAATGTTTCTGTCTGCGGAACTTGCTGATTGCGAGCACGACAGAGACCCCGAAGAGCCGGTCGGTCTGACATGACGCGGTTCCACTCGGATGAGTACATAGACTTTTTAGCTGCTGTGACTCCCGAGACGGCGGATGCGATGTCAGGAGGAGGTGTTAGGTGTAAGTGCACTCAAAGCCCCGGTCAGGACCCACTATGTGTGCTGACTACACACTCTCCTAGGTTTGACCGGGGAGGATTGTCCAGCCTGGGAAGGCCTATTTGAGTATTGTTCAATCTCAGCAGGCGGATCAATAGGTGAGAACCATTGACTGCTTGAAAACCGATGTGCGCTCATTATTCCACCACAGGTGCCGCCGAAACTTTGAATACTGGACAAGCAGATATTGCCATCAACTGGGCTGGAGGGCTTCATCATGCCAAAAAGACGGAAGCCAGTGGTTTTTGCTATGTTAACGACATGTAAGCATCGTAAATCGCGAGTTGGTTGGCTACTGACTGAACAATCTCAGTGTACTCGGTATTCTCGAGCTTCTTCGGTGGGTACAGAACGCAGGAAAAGTTATGGTCACAGTGCTTCTATGCTGACTCAGCAGACAGGATACATCCTAGGGTGCTTTACGTTGACGTAGATGTACACCACGGAGACGGAGTGGAGGAAGCGTTCTACACCACAGACCGAGTGATGACTGCAAGTTTCCATCGATTTGGAGAGTTCTTCCCTGGTACCGGAGACGTTCGTGACGTTGGGATGAAGCGGGGAAAGGGATACGCCGTGAATGTTCCCTTGAGAGACGGAATGACGGATGAGGCCTTCCATTGGGTGTTCAAACCTGTGAGTTGTAGCTCCTTTCTGATGCCGCTAGGGCTTGCTGATTGTACGATGTACAGGTCATCCAGCACATCATTGACTGGTTCCGTCCTGGCGCCATCGTGCTTCAGATGGGGGCAGACTCTCTTGCGGGAGATAAACTGGGCGGGTTCAATATCACTCTCAAAGGTGAGTTCAAGTCCTTGCTGTGAAGGAATGCGAGCTGAATTCATGCATTAAAGGTCATTCTGAATGCGCTCGATTCATCAAGGCTTTCAACATTCCCGTTATGATGGTAGGAGGAGGTGGTTATACCACGTGAGCTACTATGGCTTAATTGGACCGCGCGGAGCTGACGTCTGTGTAGGAAAAATGTGGCAAGAGCGTGGACGCTCGAAACTGCAGTCATGTGTGGAAGGGAGTTGCCTGAAGATCTCCCATACAACCAGTAGTAAGTTCAGGACAGAGGAACTGTATCCCTTGGTCCTCGTCGGGACGATCTGCCAGGCTTTTGTGCAGGGCTGATGTTGTCAATCAGTATGGAATACTATGGTCCCCGCTTCAAACTTGAGGTTTTGAAAAACAACATGGATAATCACAACACCATCGAATACCTCGAGAAGATCAAGTACGTTGGCATCCAGGTACTTTTCCACCAGGTCTCCGCTGACAGCGTCACGCAGGAACGCCGTGATTGACAATCTCCGACAACTGCCACATGCTCCAAGTGTGCAAATGCGAGCGGTACCATCGAAACGCCTGTCTCAGGCTATAGGATTCAGCAGGGACGGTGACGACAGCGACCCTGAGGATGAGTTGGATGCACGTTTGAAGAGTATGTTGATCATGATTCAAACTAAACCCGTGCTGATATCGTGTGACTGCCCTGTCAAAGCAGAAATCATGAAGACACGTCGGGTAGACGGTACTTATGATCCGAACTCCGAGGATGAGGACGATGGAGATCCAGCAAACGCAGCAGACTCTGATGACGACGCAGCAGCCTACGCCAGACAGAATAGAGCTAAACGTCAAGGCCAGAACGCAGAAGCGTCCTCGTCTCGCCGCCCAATCCACCTAAATGGCATCTCCCGGAACGGCATCACGAACGGGAAACGCCAGCTTCTCAACGGGTACTCTACACCGACCGGACGATCGATACTGGAAGATTCGGAAAGTGGAGCAAGGAAGAAGAGGACGTTCTTCACTTCTTCAGGGGAAGAGAAATGGTGGTTACGATTGTCCGAGCAGAAGGCTGCTGCTGCTCAGGCGAGTTCCGAAAAGGTCGGCATGACGGTGTCGACGGGTCTGGCGAGTGGGAGACCGGCGATTGGGGGCATCGGGGTTGTGGAGACTTGGTCGGGAAATGGGGATGCCGGAACCGGAAAAGGAATCATCTCAAGAGCTGGCAGTCCAATGAGTGTTGTTTGACGGTACGACATTTGCCGCATGCAAAATGTAGTAGCTGTGCTTCTGGGGCAGACGATATGAGGTGATACCGTCGTATGCGATTGCGAAACTTCACAGGAGAATGCAGTTCATGTAAGGTTCCATTACGGCTTCAAACAATGTCTTGACGGTGGATCGGTGGAAGTGAGTCCTCGAGGAGATCGAGGAGCAACAAGTGGCTATGACGTCGAGTACAGGGCGTGGCACAATTTGGGAGCCTTGAGAAGACCTTGTATCCGAGTTCTTTCATGCAAACAAGCTCCCCTGTTTGAGAAACGCAGAGATTGTAGGTGAGGCATAAAGCTAGAGTGAGAGGGTGCTAAAGAAGGCTACATAACGGAGGGAGCGATTGCAAAACATGATAGACTTGGTGCATCGACCTACCCTATCTGCATTGGGTACCACGATCTTTCACTCCGACTACAAACCACTAACCATCAGTATGAGTCAAGCGACCCAAGCGAGCGATACCGAAACCAAGAACGAGGGTCAAACTCGCATTTACAAAGACGACTTACAGCGTCGTCTGTTAACGATGGCAGCTGTCGCCAGTCTTCCAACAGATGTAGATAGCAGGGATATAGGAAGAGGTACAACCCTCAGCACAGCTGTTCATAATCTCCTAGAAAGGGCAGAACAGGCATGGAGTGAAGATTGTGAAAATAACGATGCATATCTCAAGACCGTTTCGGAGATAGAATGCAAGGAATCCGCATCAGTACTACCGTTGTTCTCACTTGCCCTCAAGACTTTCTCAGACCAAGACACAGGCATTGAAGAGTACGTATGCTATGGTATCGTTCCACATACGGTGATTGGCTGATTTGATTGGGGTTTGAGCCAGATTGAAAGAGGCGTTGAAGTGTGCTACAAAAGCTTGCGACTCGTGTGCTACGATTCTCATGCATCGCTCTACAGAGTATGAAGCATTTCAAAATCTTGTCAAGACTTTGGAGAGATTGATGGTTGAGAGTACGTAATCTTTGGTCGACGGGTCTATAGAATCGTAAGTGGTCTTCTATATTGGTTCATATGTTCAGCAGAGGTACTAAATGCTCGCCACTCGAAGTCTGCGAAGAGGCTTGGACATGACGCTCGATTGGGCTCCGACGTTGATGAAGAAGAGGACGGATTTGGAGGCAAGCTGTCCCCCAAGATTGCGCTCGCGGTCACGTTGTCAAACTCAGACCCACAGAGGGATCCCAATCAGCAGAGACGGTGAGGGGAGAGAGTATTCAGCGACGTTGCTGGCACACCTCAATGGGCGCTCTTGAATGACCTCAGTACTTGGTGATCCTCCATCTTTTGAAGGACCGACAAGAGAAGTGGTGCCTTTGTACAGTTGTTGTATCTGCGAATTTTATTGGGGACTGATGTGACGGGATTGCACCTTCATCGCGTTATTGCCGGTCAATCGCATGGCTCCGTTGCATCGAAGAGAACATGTATGAGTGGTCTGGAAATGACACTTGGCCTTTCGACTGTCGGCAAGGCCGCCTGCTTATCTCGTGTTTTGCACAATCAGCGTCACAACAAAATTGCCACAGTACTACCTGCCAGCGCTTCGAAATCCGTAATTCAGCGTACTTCGCTGTCCCCACTGCTACATTGTCCACGGACCCTCTGGCAGCTTAGGGTGGAATGTAGCAGCTTTCGTGTTTAGATCACAGAGTCTACCTCCCTTGTTTTGCTGCAGATCCTTTGGCCGTGCTGTATGTTGGAAGTCAACCATCCTTTTAGCTCACATACGCCGTGAAGTGACGCCTTAGAATACATATTCTGCCAAATTGTCCTGCATCCCTTCATATCTATCTAATTTCATTTTTTAGCTTCAGGAAACAATCTTACGATCATGTCGAAACGGCCGGACTCATTCACAGCAGACGATAGCAAGAGCGTCAAACCATCTGGATCTCTCACGTGTCGCACGCGACAACTCCTGCTCCTGACTGCTGCACAAGCATTGATGCATGTAGAAGGTTGGGGGGAGACTGGACCCCTGACACCAGAGTCCTGGAGCTTTGGAAATCCATAGAGCTGCTTTCCTCCGACCCTCAAGACTCCACTGTCTTACCTTTGCTTGAGGAAATGCGATCCAACACCGACCTCTTTGTACTCTTCTCTTTGCTTGATCCTGTAGTTAAGGATATGTCAAGCTTGAGAGTTGATACGGCATGGTGCGTCCCTTGTATTTCGTGTGCAAATCGTAGAATCGTGCATAGCTAAACATCCAATGTAACCTTACAGCTTACAGGGTGCAATAACAGCTGCCAAGAGTGTAGCGAAAGTGGATGTTGACTTTCTAAAAACCAGTAGCATGGAGCCCCACCAAACTAGTCTATCTCTAAATTCGTTAGGAATGCCTACAAATCACACAACTTTAACGTCTATTACGGAGTAAGTATGAGCTCTGCTTTCACCTCTCCTCACGCCTTCCGACCGATCTAAAGGCTAACTTCACATTCTACCACCCGAAGACTGTTGAACAAGCTCTGTCAGGCTCTGGAGGTAGGCACAGAGTTGTCAAAGAGACACAATGACGAGATTTTTGCATGGAAACAGAGGTCTAATATGTCCAAAACGTTGAGCACAAACAGTACCTCAGAGGTTACAGAGAGTGACCCCAAAAGGGGTAATACGTCCAATGCCGGGATCCATCGGAAATTGAAGCTAACGTACAAGACCGCACTGTACAATCTCCAATCGTTCAATGACCAACATGAACCAATTGGAGTCTCAAGGAGGATTAGGTAAAGGAAGCTACGGAATTGCGCAGAAAGTGTATCACGGCCGACAGGGGTGATGATGGCTATGGACGAGCTAGAGTTGTCTTTTTTGACTCTCGGGCGGGCAGAGGTAGTCGGCTATCAACTTAGTTGCTCTTATAGTTTCCTATGAGAAATGCATTGTCAAATAGTCGATAGGGGCTCAGTAGTCGTGGCTTCCTGTCACATGGCTTCACCTAGCAAGCAGCTCTACGACATGCAGCTACTAACCGCTGCAACAAAAGGGTCACGATAGCCGGGATCTTACCCTAAGACCCGGCTCTTGCTATATACAGGCTCGGAAGGGTGGCCGTGTCATGGCCCACATGACACTTCCGATCTCGAGTTCTACAGCGTTCAGTCCGTGGTGTTCCTAAACTACATGCAGTCAGTAAGCAGTTTGCATACAGAGAAAGGAGTAGTGTGCGCTGTCTTGGTCAGCATCGCTTCCTTTATTAACTAGTCAGGCTAGAACATGTATGAATGGTCTAGGAATGGCACTTGGCCTTTCAACTGTAGGTAGTGCCGCCTGCTTATCTCGTGTTTTGTACCATCAGCGTTGCAGCAAAGTGCTGCTAACCCGCCAGAGTTTCATAATCCTAATCAGGAGTACTCCGTTGTCCCCAGCTACGTCATTCACGGAATATTCTAGGAGCTCAAGGTGGAATCTTGCAGCTTTCGTATTTACTGTGTATCACAAAGTTACCTCCCTTCTTTACGCATCCTTTGACTGTATACTGAAAGTAACCATCCCTTCAGCTTTCATACGAGGTGAGGTGACGCCTTGAATTTATGTTCTGTCAAAATGTCCCTCATTTCTTCTTCTCTATCTATATTCGTTCAGCCTCAGGAAACAGTCTTACGATCATGCAGAATAGCTCAGACGATAGCAACAGCATCAAATCATATGAAGCGATCAGGAGTATCACCCAACAATTCCTGCTCCTGACCGCTGCACAAGCATTGTTACACAGCCTTCGTGACTCCGAGATTGAACCCCCTGACCTCCAGCTCCAGGCGCTGTGGGAATCTATAAGTCTGCTTAGCTCCGACTCGGAAGCGAGCACAGTCGTACTTCCGCTTCAGAATGCGTTTTCCAACTACATTTCCTTTGAAGCCAGCTCTTTGGTCGATGTTGCACTGAGAGATATCAAAGACACTTATCTATTGAGAGCGAGGTCCGTCCCCTTGTACCGTTTTTTGCAATTTGTGGACTTGTGCGTAGCTGATCATCTGATGTACATTCTTACAGCATGAATGACGCATTGACAGCTGTAAGGACGGTAGCGATCCATGATGTCAGGGCCCTACAGAAAATGGGCTCAATGACCGACAACGCTGCTCAGTCTTGGGTCGCAGTCAACGGAAACACCGTTAACTCACGATCAACGTCTAACAAAGAGTAAGTAAGACTTCTGCTCTCATGGTTATCCGACCCATTTAAAGGCTAACGTCTCATTCTACCACCTGAAGGAAATATTTCACGCTCTACGAATCTTTGAAGGCAGGTGTAGAACTTTCCAAAGAGCATAATGACGCGATTATTGGAAGGAAAGGAAACAAAGGCCTATCAAGTCCATAGCGTTGAGTACATACAAACAGTCGCTCAGAGTCTACAGAGAGTGACCCACAGTCGGACAATACAGCTCAACGGGATATGGACCAGCTAGAATTGTTTTTGTTTGGGGGCGAGCAAAGCCAGTCGGCTATCAAATCAGTTGCTCATATAGTTTCCTAGAAGAAATGCATTGACAAAGTGTCGATAGGGGCTCAGTTTTCGCGGCTTCCATTTGGGAAACCTGAAGCTTAGTCTAACACGATACCCCTAAGCGGCGGGTAGCAAGTAAGCAGTTTTATACAGAGAATGGAATAGTGATCGCTGTCGTGGTCAGCATTACTTCCTTTATTTGCTAGTCAGGCTCGTAGTAAGAGCTACGAATGAGCACAATGGCTGGCCCTTGACGTTTGAACATGAGCATGTAGTTTTGTCGTCTGGGTTCATGTTTCAAATACCAGAAGGCAGTCTGGATGGAAGGTCGCAGAACGGGGTAGGATGAGACTCCTCGTTGTGTGGATTTCCATTGTAGGCTCCGTTGTTACCATACCCTATGGGGCGCTGCTCGGGGACGTATCCGACTGTGGTGGCCGAGGCTTCGTTCCCAAAGACTTTCTGGAACATTGGATTGGACGGTGTATAAATAGGTTCTGGTAGTCGTATACCCTTGGCTCTGTTTCTGATACCACCCGTTCACTGCAACAATGAGCGTATTTACCAGAGGTTCACGACCAGGCGATCAACGCAGGAAGACAGCTACACGATCAGACGTATCCGCGGATACAGTTACCCCCTTAATCACGGTTACCCCTCCCTCGCCATCAGTTTCATCAAACCCGGCCTCGACATCATTTCAGCAAAGCCTTGAATACACAGCAACAATGAAAGGGACAGACCACAGTATCTTGATATCCATCGCCGGCTTTAGTCTACTTTTCGACAAGCTCGATAGTCGAGAGATACGCCATGAGGTCGACCGAGCGGTGAATCTCCTCAAGGAGCGTTGGACAGCGACTGATAAGAGCTCAACAGAGAAGACAGGGCTTCTAGATGGACTTATAGTGCTTAGTCAGTCATCTGTCAACAAGGGAGATGCTGTAAAGATTCTGGAGTATTTGAGAGAGAGCTTAACGGAGGAGGTTGTCGATTTCAACCAGTTAGTTCTTCTCGCTCAGTAGCTCGATCAATGTCGCCTCTTGTGACTCCTTCCACACCTTTTGTTGATCCTCTGTCCGCTATACCTTTGTAGTCTATATCTTCTGTCACTGACTTTGGGCTTGCTGGCACCTCTTCATCAGTTTCGCGGGTGCGGTCACAGCTGTCCATGGTCAGGCTTGCAAAGCTTGGAATACCCTTACAAGTCGCGGAATGCGGCCAAAAGAGAAATTGGAGAGTATATTCGAGGGACTCGTAGTGTACTCCGATGAATCGACAGCCCTCAACGAAGAGTGAGTACCCAGGTTATATCCACATCATCTCTGAACGTTCCCAAGTTAAGCCTTATCTCACGACTGACCTGCCACACTAGGGTCAGCTCGGCGGAGCCGACGTCCGAACCACAATCCGAAGTCAGTAGACAGTCACCAACAGTTGAACAGCAAATCTTGTTCCACTATGTACTCAAGCCGATCAAGAGCACATTTCGCCAGCTCAACGAGGTACTTCGGGAAGAATACTTGAGAGATAAAGAGAGCAAGGTAGAGTCTCCCTTTTGTGCTAGGCGCAAGTGATGCTGATACAACTTCAGAGGACTGCCGCTGGGAAGGGGAAAGAGCCAGACCGCGGTAGCTGAGGTTGGCGCGTGTTGCTGCTTCGTATCTGTGCTGGACGGGTGGTGAACATTACAGTGTAAATTATCGATCTTCCTCACTACTGGTTTCATTGCAGACTCGCTATGCCACACTGGCAACGCCACATCCCGACGGTGCCTGTCATCGGAGCTCCGTGCGGGTTACGTCCGAAAAATCCATGTTTCAATGATCTGCGGAATCCCACAGAAACACCTAGAATGGGGGGATGGCTTGTAAATGGGAGAAGTCGGCTGTATGCAAGATGATGTCTTTCACGGGGATGACATCGCACGTGTGGGTGAACTGTGTACGAAGAGTATTAGCGATGCATGGAGAGTTAGCTAAAGAGAACGTGGGCCGTATGTCACCGGTCGGCCGTCTGCTAAGTTACTTTGTGGGTACGATGACGTACCGGCCCGTTGGGCGCCTGGAATTGGTTCCGTGCAGCGCTGTCACTGGGACGCCACTTACTGGGTCCCCTCGTTTCTGCATTTCCTTTCAGCAGCGACCGGAAGCCACCGACACTCTCTCGCTCTCCTCACCATCCCCCCTTGTCACCGCTCACCGCTGCTTCACTTGTCGTCGCCCTCGCGCTCTCCACAAGCAGTACACACACACGCAGACCTCCAAACGGAGCTTGGAGCAAACCATAACTACATCCCATCAACGCACACAACCGCCCGCCCCAAGGTACCTGTTCCCCTCCCCCCCGTCCACTGATCCGCGAATCTCGTTCCTTCCCTGAATACATCTTTTGTCTCCTTCTCAACGTCATCGTCCATTCTTCGCTTCCTCTTCCTCTTCATTGCCCAGAAAAGTTCAAACAGAACCTTTGTCCGGCCCACCCATCTACTACTGAGCTTCCTTTCTCGTCCTCAAGTCCTCATCCTCAATTCTACTTCTAATTCTCTTCTGACTGCCTTCCTTTGACACGCTCTCGCACAAGACCAGGATCCGCCTCTCCGCTCTTCTTTTTCCAGAAATTACTAGTCTCGTTCTTACTCCATATCCGGCCAGTTCGTCGACTTCTCCCTCTGCAGCATAAAAGAAGACACCGCTCTCCACTCTATTCAACATGGTCGCACCCTCTGTACCCGACTCACCTTATCCCAATACCCATACTAACGCCTCCCCGACTTCTACGTCCTCACCTCAACTCCCTAGTCTACCCCGACCGCGATCTGCGGCTTCGGCCTCGAGCGGGATGGACAACAAAGAGCAGAGGTTGATTGTTGTCAGTAACCGGCTGCCGGTGACTATCAGCAAAGATGGGAATGGGGAATATCATTTCAAGGTGGGTCTATTTCTGAATTTCTGAACATATGCTTTCTGCAATTGGATATGCAAGGGCCCACGTCCCTGTCATGTTCGATAGTTGTTGCAGTCACTCCGTGTACGGCCATATGAAATCAACGCTGAACCCCACCATCCTTAGATGTCCTCGGGTGGCCTCGTTTCTGCCCTTTCCGGGTGCAAAAAGACGATGAGCTTCACATGGATAGGGTGGCCAGGTCAAGACGTAGGTCATCACGACAGTTATATCTCCTCATCACAGCTCACACGTTCTTTCCCAGATCCCTCTCAAGGACCGTGCGCTGGTCAACTCAAGATTACTGGAGGAGCACAACTGCTACCCAGTATACTTGTCCGATGAACTCGCCGACAGACATTACAATGGTAAGTCAGCTTTGGTCAAGGAGGTGTGCACTCAAAATAGAGCTGACGGATCCCTTCAACAGGCTTCTCCAACTCAATTCTGTGGCCTCTGTTCCACTACCATCCCGGAGAGATGAACTTCGATGCCGCGAACTGGCTAGCCTACCGAGAAGCCAACATGCGTTTCGCTGACGTCGTTGCCGACTTCGCGGGACCTGGAGATGTAGTTTGGGTTCAAGATTACCATCTCATGCTTCTCCCTATGCTCCTTCGCGCAAGACTATCCGGCGAGTCCGCCCAGGGCGAGATGGTCAGACGGGAGCTCGGAAGGGTTAAGGAGGGTGTTGACGAGGAGGTCATCAAAGATGTCCTGGGGTCCGACCCAGGTGTGGCGCCCGGCGTTGACGAGGGTGTGGAAATGCTGGACGACGTTGCGGAAGAAGGAGGCGAGGTTACAACTAAAGGCGGATCAAAACGACCAACTTTCCCCCGAGGTCTGTCGGCTTTCCAGAAGCAAGAGGCGGCAGCGGAGTCTAAGGGGAAAGGGGGTATCAGGATTGGGTTCTTTCTCCATACACCATTCCCTTCGAGCGAGATTTACAGGTAAGTACCAATCGGCAGCGTCGGAATGATTAGCTAAATCTCATCAGAATCCTGCCTGTACGACGAGAAATACTCCTTGGTGTTCTGCAATGTGATCTCATTGGGTAAGCCTTGCTATCCACCTGTCACATTGCTTCCTGTTATTGCTGTTACTTCCTCTTACATCCCCTTCCGTCACACGGTCTTACTGCTTTACATCTTGTTTTACGATTCTAATGCGATACTGATCAACTACCAATCTTTACCTTCAGGTTCCACACCTACGACTACGCCCGTCACTTCCTTTCCTCCTGCACCCGAATTCTCGGACTACAGACACTGCCTAATGGTCTGGAATTTGAGGGTCGTTACACCCACGTAGGCACATATCCTATCGGTATCGAACCCATGCAGTTCGTCGAGGGTCTTCAACGTGAGAAAGTTCAAGCCCGGCTAAAGGTGTTGGAGAATCGATTCGAGGGATGTAAGGTTATTATCGGTGTAGACAGATTGGACTACATCAAGGGAGTGCCACAGAAGCTGCATGCCCTGGAGGTGTTCCTAACTCAGCACCCAGAATGGATCGGCAAGGTTAGTGCCTACCCGCGGAATGTAGGATAGTTGGCTGACAAAATGACTACAATCCACTGCACCTGCCTTATCCTCATCCTCAACCATGCTCTTTCCCTTTCCCTACTGCAGGTTGTCCTCGTACAACTGGCAATCCCTTCTCGGCAGGATGTTGAAGAATACCAGAATCTGCGAGCCGTTGTCAACGAGCTTGTCGGTCGGATCAACGGCAGATTCGGAACTGTCGAGTCAATGCCGATCCACTTCCTCCACAAGTCGGTGCCCTTTGAGGAGCTCACTGCGATGTATGCGCTGGCCGACGCATGTCTGGTGACTAGTACGAGAGATGGAATGAACTTGGTGAGTGGTTTCCAACAGTCCTGGCGGTGCACTCTTGTTCCTGTTCGAGTTGGCCACTGACACTACTGTCCTCGTTCTTTCTTCAGGTCGCATACGAATACATTTCGTCGCAACTCGAGAGGCACGGATCGATGATCCTGTCCGAATTCGCCGGTGCAGCTCAGAGCTTGAACGGAAGTATCATTATCAACCCATGTGAGTACTTCTCCTCTGTACTGTTTGCGTATGTGATACGTATCATGGACCTCGCGGCTGATGAGGACGACTACTAGGGGACGTCCAAAACACCGCGGATGCTATCCATCTCGCTCTAACCATGTCCGACGAACAAAGAAAATCAAACCACCAAAAGCTGTTCAATGTAGGTAGCCGGTCTTCTTCCGGGGCTAGCATCCTTCCTCGCCTACATGAGAGCTGCGGACTGTCCTGGTTTCAACTAACTTTTCGTACAGTACGTCAGCAAATACACTGCCGAGGCATGGGGAGTTGCATTCGTCAACGAACGTGAGTATCCTACAGTTCCTAACAATATACTCTACCTTCTTGTCTGTCCTGTCTGGATTGTTCGGACAATCGTTAAATTGAGCTGATCATTACGGCGATAGTCAACCGAATGTCCGGTGCTCCACCTTCAGGACCCATCGGACCCGGCGGTCGTAGAAAGTCGGGCTCCCTGTCCCGAGCATCCAGTAAGGCCAGTATGCAGAGGAAAGGCTCGCTACCGGCGAAGTAACTGTGACGTCTC
This sequence comes from Phaeotremella skinneri, assembly GCA_001599695.1. NCBI lineage: Eukaryota > Fungi > Basidiomycota > Tremellomycetes > Tremellales > Phaeotremellaceae > Phaeotremella > Phaeotremella skinneri. Next base: position 639,691 of record BCHT01000010.1, on the reverse strand, counting down.
TGTAGTAGGGGTATGGAGGAAGGGGATAACGAGGACGGCTAGATGTTAGTTATGATGACGATATATACATACACGTTAATGTTCCAATCAGTGCAACATCTGAATGACTGGCAATTTTGGGAGGAGGTTGGTGACACGTTCGAATGTTGTGATCAGCGTCAGCTTATCATCGACTTACCTTGCGTTGGTGAGCTCGGCGTCAGCGTAGCGAATCAGTATGCACGAGTGATTCAATAGCTCCACACGTAATAAAGACGTACCCATCGCTACATGGACGAAATCGTGCAACTGCAACACAAATCGCCCAATTACAAAGATTGAGCCCGAGCAATAAGACGAATTGCATGGTATTGAATGCTATCCAATAACTAGCTGGACTAAATTGCCCACGATGACCTGATGCCTTTATACGATCCCTGATTCGAGCGATTTCTGAGGATATGATTATAGTGGAAGAGGAAGGACGAAACGATTGGAGCTACCAGTTTCCGAGAATTGTACAGGCGATGATGAAAAGTGAACGAGGCTTTGGATGCTTTTTGTTCTTGAGAAAAGCGGGACGGAGAGTGAGATTAGATGATAAGAAAGTTGGAAAGAGGTATGATCTAGGGTATATATTCCACCACGCTCTCCTGGTATAGTCCATCCCCGTCTCATATTACGTAGCAGGCCGACCACCTGCCCCATGGCCGCTCGCTCCTCCCCCTCCACTTCCACCTTGACCAGAGCCAGGGGCAGGCGCCGCCTCCATAAAGCGTCTAAGGACTTTCTGGGTATCCATCTTGCGCACATTAATGTCCGTTGAGGGGTCCCAGATCCGGCCCGCTGGCGGATGGGGATGGGGATGGGAATGGGGGATCGGGATACCCCCCGCGGGTCCAGAGGTGGGAGTCACGTTCGAGCTGCCGCGTCTGTAGTGTCCCTGTGCTGTCCCTGGGGAAACAGAGTCGGGCGGGGTGAGGAGAATGTCTCGACCTGGTGAAGCTGAGGCGGAAGCCGATGCCGAGGTGATGGGGATGGTGTCGGAAGACGAGTGGAGACGATCATGTCTCGGACGTGGAGTTCCTGTAGGTGGTGTGGGTGATTTTGATATGGAGTGTGCATGGGCGTGGCCCTGGGGATGAGGAGTGTGGGTTGGGGAATGTTGATGAGGATGAGTGTGGGAATGGGTGTGCGAATGAGAGTGGCCGTGAGGGAGTTGATCGACTGCCGCTGAACCAATCCGCCTCTCGGTGGGCAAATCAATGGTCCGAAGTCCCGGGGAACCGGAAATATTCCCCGTCTGGACTTTGGCATCTACGCTCCCCGTCTTGTCGGTCTGTGTACGTCGGCTCCGATACTTGCCCGCCGTAGCAGTAAGGATTGGATCCGACGAATCATCCTCGTCGTCATTCTCGTCATCGTCGTCCTCGTCATCACCGTCCCGACTTCCCTCTGACCTCGTCTCATTACTCATTTCCTTGTTTGTCTTGGCGAAGTTGATGGAAGGGGGCGAGTTGGTACCTAGACCAGGCGAGTGGATTGGTGAAGGGTTTTGCGGTCCTCCAAGACCTATTCCGGAGAGGCGAGACACGTAGCGACGGATTTGGGGTACCGAGTCCCACGCGTTAGTGTAGCTTGCCATTGACTCGGCCATCGTACGTGGCGGCGGAGGGTGCGATGACTCGTCACCTGGCGGAGGGGACTGGGGATCAGGTGTTGCCTCGCGGATCGTAATTTCCGGTGCGCGTTGGCCGTCGACCACGATAGAAGGCCTGGGTGGCGGTGTATCACCTCTAGGAAAGACTCGACTTGGTCGTGAATTGTGGTGCTCTTCCCAAGGGAATGCAGCGTGCGCATAGTTCCTATCAGGGACAGTGTGTACAAACTGTTTATACCAATCGTCATTCCGAACTTGGGATGGAATGGTGGGGTATTGGTGAGCAGGATTTTGGTGGTCGTTAGAATTGTAGTACGAGGACTGGGACTGAGGGGGCGCGTCCCACGCCGATTCGTAAAAAGTGTTCATGGGCATTTCCATCTCAGGTCTGCCACTCGATGGCGGAGCAGAACGCGAGGCGTCCCATGTCGCCGGCTGAGAGACCTGCTGCTCGACCGTCTGGGGCAGAGGTGCAGCTTCTACTGGTGGCGATGTCAACGCTGAGGGCGAGGCAGCAGCAGGAGGATCAACCGGAGGGGGAGAACGGTCCTTCGGTTTTGGTCTGACAAGGTCCACCCGACCATCTAAAGGGAGACTCAGATACTGTCCCGGACGCATGCTGGTCATTCCGAATGCCGTTGCGGCTTTCAAAGCCGGTAGACTGAGGCGGTCTGCGGGCTGTTCGGGGACACCTGAAGGAACACTGGGTTGATTCCACACGGCAACGTTCTCTGGAACTGCGAAACGCTGAGCAAGATCGGGATGGTGAGCGGCTGTCGGTCGGACATGTTTGTCGTATACGGCGAACCACCGGTCTACAAGGGATGGGTCTGAGAAGGATTAGCAAGTGCGAGCATGTAGTTTTCTCAGACTTACAATCGTAAGACACCTCCTTGCCTTTGGTGTGCGACACCCCGGCAGGGCGGGACTGCAAGCTTGCCCAAGGTTTATTGGGGCCAATAAAGTGGACAGCATTGATGGTATGTCCGAAACGACGATATGCAGGCGCATATGTGTAGGCGGCAGACGGCGTGACGTTGTAACTGGAACATTATAAGCGTCTTCTCATAGCTAGCTGAGGTATCGTTAGTAGACTCACGTAAACGACAACCGATTCCAGTCTCCCCCGCCTCCCTCCTTGGAAAACCACTCATTCAACAGCCCCTGATCGGCACCATCAAAGCTCCCATTCCCCGTTGGAACAACTTTCCCGTTTCCGCTATCTTCTGCATCGTTCAAGAGGCCGTTCAGGCCCTCCCAGTCGCTATCCCGAGGCCGGACAACCATTACCCCGGAATTGAAGCAATCCGGCCAGCCTGTATCGGGACATGCGGAAAGGACGTGGGGGTTGGTGGTGGCGAATAGATGGGAGAGGGGACGGAGGGGGAGGACATCGGCGTCTAGATAAATGAGGGTTGAGAAGAGAGATGAGAGGCGGAAGAGATGGAGTTTGGTGAGTGCGAGGTTAAGATCGGGTCGGCCTGTAGGTTAACGCAGCATAAGTACGTTCCTTTGATCAAGTGTATGCGACTACCATTCCTCAATGGTAGAATTTGGGATGAAGAGATCGACAACTCACCCATGAGATCCAAATCATCGGATCCTAGAATACCGCTCCCAATCCCCTCGACGCCAATTACCAAATCCCACCCGGCTTTCCGAAGTTCTCCGATAGACCGGGCATCGACGGTCTCTGGGGTAACCAGGCAGACCGTCTTAAAGTTCCTGGGCTCGGGATGAAGATCGAGTAGGGAATGGAGTAGCACGAGGGCCCCAGGGAGGTAGGAGGAGGAAGTGAGAAGGGTAACGAATGCGTTAGGGAGGGACATTTTGAGGTCAAACGACAAACCTGCGAGATGGGGTCAGTAGATGAAAAGAATGGGGACGATAATGAGTGACGTTGGATAGATTCCTATCGCGACGGGCAGTGGAGTTGGGTACTCATCGTGAGAAGTGTGATGGGGCGAAAGAGGGAAGAGAAGCAACTAGGAGGAGAAGCTTACAGCTTTTAGAAGCCGAACAGTTGTTTCAGGACGACCCCCGACCGAGCCCGAAAGATGGAGCCTACACCGACCTGGAATACCGTAGAACGCTGTAGAGCGTTCGCGGAAAGTTGGAGTAGGAAAAGGATGAGGGAGAGGATGGGGATGTATCCTCTACGGAGGGAGGGGGGGGAGAGGATGAGTGAGGTAGAGAAGAGGGGAAGAAGGGGAGAGAGGGGGGGGGCGATGGGTGGATTGGGGATGTGGATGGTGATGACGGACGGAATGAACGACGTTTTCAGCTGCCCCTGAGTGCTGCGTGGCGGACGATTAGGGGAATAGGGGAATACAAGCCTGGGGGGGATTGAATCCTCTACTACTCTCCCCTTTACAGATTTTGTATAACTCTCATGCTATGCATTCTTGCCCAGGTATGCATGCACACTCACAGATGGGCGACGTCATACACGTGTCTCTGCCTTCCGTTGACAACATGTACAGGTGTTTTGTCTCACTGCAAAAGTGTTGTTCTCAGTACCCACCCAGTGCCCAGAGTGGCCCCCCTGCCCCTTGAATCAGGGTGAGTAACCCCCTTACATATCCGGACGATATGCTCCGCGGGGCTACAGTGGGACGAATCAGGAGCCAACTGCCAACAATAATACGATAACGTGGATGGATGTATGGAATGCTTGTTATATGCATGCAACACAGTACAAGGGGTCAAGTACACATTACCTACAGTGTATCCGACATAGGTTGCCCATCTATAGTTTGACCACACCACCGTATAGCGTAGTGACCATATTACCCCAAACGATCCCACGTATCCTCGTCCTCCTGCGACAACCCCGCTCGTCCTGCCCCACTCTCCACATCCAGCGGTCTCCTTCCATTCTCCTGGCCCTGTCCAACCCCTCCCTCATGTTCAGGCTCGTCCGTGAACAGTGGCTCATACCTTCCACCCCCGCTGCCTACTAAAGTCCGTCTGCCAACGCTATAAGCTGATCCGGAGAGATGACGTTCGGCCACAGCTTCCTCGTCCTCGAGATCCAGGTCTAGGTCTAATGCCAAAGATGCTGTTCTCGCTTGAGAGAGGTCGATAGGTTTAGGTGGGTTCAGGAGGGAGTGGCCAGAGCGACGGAGGATATTGCCTAGTCGGAGGAATTGGACGGCATTGCGGATCACCAGAAGAATCGTATCGAGCACTTCCTCCTCTGTAGCGACTTTTAGCGATGAAGGCTTACTTAGAAGACAGAAAACGACGCTTTTCATGGCCATGCATGCCCTCGAAGTCAATCAAGTCTACTCACGTCGAGTACCCTCCCCACACGGGTTCTTGAAGACCAAGATAAGCGTAAGCGAACAGAAAAGAACAAGCAGGAGATCGATGATATTCAGAGGCGTCATTGGGTATTTCTACGGGAGATGTCAAACCAGAGTTAGCGTCAGGTTTCACTTTGGAAGGCGTATATGACGTCAATGGCTATATCGAGAGTATTCTTGACGAGTCTGGCAGATTTGTAGGCCAAGCTTGACAGGAGTGCAGTCCGTCATTCACGAATAGCATCCCAACCACTTTAAAACCAGCCGAGAGATAACGCAGAAAAAGACCCACCTTGCCATACGCAACCCATCTCGTCCCAACCTCAACAACCATCATGAGATTAATGATAACCTCTAGGATATGCCACGAAACAGGCGGACATCCTCCTCCAGCTATGCTTGGTCAGCTTGCGTCTTATATCTCATCTGGATCTCCGCTTCATCTCCAATTCCACGTCTTCTATCTGTGGACATTTGACCCAGCGCACGCTAGTCCATAAAGAAAAGGAAGGGGAAGAAAGTAGAAGGTAGACATACCTGTAGCAATCAAACTCAAAACCACGGTAGTCAAGCTCAAACTCATCATAACAAAATAGAAAAGGATATAATATCGACTAAAGATGATCCGATTAGCCACTCCTCGTAGCTGCTCGGAAGCTGGGAGATGATATGGCGACCGAGAAGCCTGCGGCTGGGGTGGTTGGGGTCTGCCCGAGCTGGCTACGGTAGGGGTAGAAGATCCAGGCTGGCCAGAGCCGTTCAGTGGGAGAGGCGACCGAGTACCTGGATCTGAAAAGTCGTCATCGTGGAACTCGAAGTCCTCCGCTGTGATAGTTGAGGGATCTCGTTTTGGGGGCATGGTGATGTTTGCTGTCGCTGTCAAGATTGAGGTCGAGGGCGTCGGCGTAGATGTCAACGTCAACGTCAATAGCTGTCAACGTTGCTGCGGACACGTGCGGGATAAGGTGAGCTCGGATAGGTTTTACGCTCGTTGTGGCTGCGACACAGTTAAACGCGTTATAAATGTTGCCGTTCTCGAGACAATGTTTGAGAAGCTTTCAAGAGCTTGATGAATATATGCTGTAATATTTGAGAACCAGGGGGCATCCAATCATTAGTAAATCATTTAGCAAGGAATGCAAAGCAGTAATGCAACTATAAATGCAGAAGTGGAGCTGGGAAATGATCGGAACAGCTTAAAATGGCCATGCATATCATATCAAACCAAACCCGGAGGCACTATTCATCCTCCCCTTGCACCTCCTCCACAAACCTCTCCAAAACCCTCCCAAGCTCTTCCACAAGTTCCGTGCGATCCCAATCCCCCCTCCTCCTCCAGACTTTATCAAGCAACATCGCTCTCAGCTGTTCCAGTTGATCGATGTTCAGATCATCGGTCCGATGTTTAAGGGAAGCGGTCAGGATCTGTAGATTGTCTTTCGGGAATGAAAAAGGTGGATGCGGGTTGGAGGATGGTCTAGGTGAAGGGACTGTTGGGAGGGAAGAAGCTAGCGATGGTGGGAGCGAGGGGAGGGGGATGGTTGTTGAGTCGGTGGAGGGGTCTGGGTGGGGTTGGATGGTCGTCGGTGGTGGGACGGCCATGGACAGTGACCCATCGCCTGTGTCGTGGTGCGTTGATACGTGACCAAGAGATTCGGGCTCAATCATCGATATATCCCCGTCAGCCTCTTCTCTCGACCTTTTCTCAACTCGTCCGACCTCATCTCCGACTTCGTCCTCGCGAATCCTCTTCAACCCCGATCCCGATTCGACACCCGCAACCTCCCCATCAACCTCCACCTCTTTCTCCTTTTCTTTCTGGGCTTTAGCATCCACCCGCTCAGCTTTCCGGGCCTTCATCCGCTCGGCATATCGTTCAAACTCGGGTGTCCATTTCGGATCAAAGCCCATCACATGCACACGGGCGTGATACGCCATCTCGGTGATTTTGACTTGACGCTCGGGATCGCCAACCTTTTCAGCGTTCTCCTCGATCCGAGCAATGTCCGCTAGGAAGTCGGCCGGCGTGAAATAGCGATGACGAGTCAGGCGGCGATGTAGTGTGTCTATATCAACGTCATGAGCCTTCCAGACTTTCGTTGTGGGCGAGTCAGTGGTGTTCAGTGGTGCAGCAACATCGCCAGTGGTCAGTGTTTCGGGAACAATGTCGGATCCAGTGGGTACGCCAGGCTCCTGTAGATCGTCCTGTGCCGCTGTGTCATCCGTACCATTCAGCAACGCCAGCTGAGTGGTATGCTGAGGTACCGTGCCATCCGCATCCAAAGAAGCTGCCTCAGCGTTCAGTCTCGATATCTCCATGGCGTCGGCCTTCATAAGCCCGATAAATCAGCTCCTTGTCCCACTACTCGCCATTTGTCGACTTGAGAACAAGGCAACCACACCCACCTTGATATTAGCCACAACTCTTCGATACTTCTTCATAAACTCTTGCACGAGCGATATAAACGAAATAACCAGCATGTCCCTAGCCTGAGCGTCTTTCTCCACCTCGCGAGCCAGTTCAGCCTCAGTTGGCTGACGAGGCGGGAGAGGAGGAGCAAGCGGTAGGATCTCCAGGACTCGCTTCTTCCGTGCCACTCCATCTGGGAAGTCTGTAGGCGGACGCTGGATGGTTTGGATCAATTCCGAGAAGAAAGCCTCTCTTGAAGCCTTCAACAAGTCTCCTATCAGTAACCATACCACCAACTCAGAATAGAAGAGGACATACGGCATTGGGAGGATCCAATTTGATCCGGTTTTCTTGCGCAAAGCCGAACCATGCTCTAACGTCTTGAGGAAGTAGGCTCAACGGGCCATCAACGATCGCCAGCATGAGAATTGGATCTGATGGAGGGATTCCATCTAAAAGAGCTCTAACCGTCGCTCGTGCCGTATCTGACAGCGTTGAATCCCATTGAGATAGGGAAGGGATGAAGATGATCGACGGCTGGTGTCGTTTAGCTTCGACAAAGAGCTGCACGATAGTAGCTTCTGGTGTCTATGTAATCGACCACGTCAGTGAGATGCCAGTAATGAGAGCGGACGACAGCCAGGTCAGGAGATAACTCACTCTCGTCGAATCACTCATCAAAGTCGCCAGATCAAAGTTCTGGACATGAAACCCTTCGAGGTGATGTAAGATTGCGGGCCCAATGTAGGCCTGTCCCATTCCAGGTTCGCCATACACAAGGACTCTAGGTCGGTATGTTCGAAGTTTGTCCAAGGCTACATTTCATCCACATTAGCCATGCCGCCACGGAAAACACAGAAACCTTCACCAACATTGCAGCATCATTTCCTTTTCAAACGTGTCTCCACCTTCATCCTCGAACTCGGCTTCTTCTAATGCTGTTCTAGACTTGCTTGGGGGAAGGACATAGTCGACTGCCTTTTTCAGTCGTTCTAGAGGAGATGCAAGGAGGGGAACTAGCTGGGCTGGAAGGGGAATAGCAGCTGACGCTGTCGATCGCGCTGACGAGGGTACGATCTCTGTCGTTCGCTCATTAGTGGTTGCTGCAGGTATTGCAAAGGAGGAACGTACTCTTGATCGAGATCATAAAATCTTTTGGTTGCACGTGAATAGACTGAGGGTTTAAGAGGAGACGATCTGTCGAGCGGTATATTTGAGGATATCGACGTTGTATAGCGTTCAGAGCAGCTTCAGTGCATAGTGCCTGGCAGGAAAAGAATAGTGTCAGCTGGAACATCCGAACTCCGAGATGAGGATGCGATCAAGCACGGAGGACTCACCCTGAGGTCAGCACCCCCGTAACCCTTGGTCAATCCAGCCAGGCGCTCCAAAACCCCGTCCTCCAATGGCGGATCCCATTTTCTGGTATTAATAGAGATGATCTTCTTTCGAGCCTCGCGGTTCGGAAGCGGGAAATAGAATTCTCTATCAAACCGTCCTGGGCGTCTCAGAGCCGGATCAACAGCATCTGGTCTATTGGTTGCCCCTATCACGATTACTTGACCTGCGGTTCGGCGTTTCAGCGTGACTATAATGGAAACGTCGGGCAGACCGCCGTTTTGGATGACTTACCTCGTCCGTCCATGCCATCCATCAGAGCCAACAAAGTGGAGACGAGACTAGCATGAATCTGATCTTGCTTGCTGCTCCGTACAGGTGCCAGCCCTAGATGTCGGATTAGTCTAGAACGACAAAAGGCAAAGAGGACAAGAGCTATCGACAGGCGGGGAGACGAATGGCTCACCATCGATCTCATCAAAAAAGATAATACTAGGTTGGCTGGCTCTTGCTTCCTCAAACAACATTCGAAGTTGCCGCTCGGCCTCTCCGACCCATTTCGAGAGCACGTCGGCTCCTTTACGCATGAAGAAAGCTGCAGAACAGGTCACAGCGTAATTAGCTCACCGATGACTTCTCAGGACAGCAGGAAGAGCATTGTCAGTGACTTACCGATTTTGGTATTACCAGTGCTACAACTAGCAGCAAGGGCACGCGCAAGTAGCGTTTTACCGGTACCCGGGGGACCATGGAATAGTACTCCGCGTGGAGGGGTCACGCCAAACTGCTGGAAGAGTTCAGGATAGAGGAGCGGTAGAGCTACCATTTCCTTGAGCTGGTTTATGTCTGGTAAAGATGAACAGATGTCAGACAACGGATCAGAATGTGATATGTAAGCAAAGAAATGCCACCCACGCCCATCTAAACCCCCGACATTATCGAATGTCACGTTCATGTCCACACCCAAGGGATCCGCATCAGCCATGGCTATTGCGGACAGACATGTCAGCTGCTTGCCCCTTCGAACGCTAAGATAGATTGTGAGCTTGGCTTACATGATTTCGGATTGATCCTTCCATAATTCGGAACATCTGTTGGCCCCGCTGGTCTCGAGCCACCAATAGCAGCTGTTGGCGCACCTACACCACCCGTTCCCGCACCAGCAGGGTTCCGGAGTGGAGAAGCAAAGTCCTCCTGTTAGGATGTCAGAAATGATACGCTGAGACTCTGAGGGGCGATAGATCTACGCACCGAATCACTAGAACTCTCTCCCATTGCTTTTGCCAGATCTCTGCCCTTGGCACTCCATGGCAACGGTTTCGCCCCCCCAGCCATACCGAGCCCTCTTGCGCCACTTTGGCCAAACCCACCCAAGCCTCCCCTAGGTTTGGAGACAGCAGCGATTGCGCTTGCCCTCAGTTCCGCCTCGCTCAACAAACCAGGAAGTTTATAGTCGACCTTTGACGCCCGTTCTCTGAGGCGCTTGGTGATAGGTTCGATGATCCCCCCACTTCTTCTACGGTTTTCCCTACCACCTCCTCGACCGTTCCCAATCGAAAAATCGTCATCGGAGTGGTCCTGCGCTTTCGCAGATGAGCGTGTAGCTCGACGAGCAGTTGATCTTGTCGGTCTCGACTGTCTTTGAGCTTGACGGGTTTTTGGTCGACGCTGATGTCCATAGCTATCTTCAGATTCCAGATCGTCCTCTTCGTCGTTGTCGATGTAGTCTACCTCTATCGGATCCGTACTTTGGTCAGTGGCAGACTCGTCATCCCCCGGATCAAATTCTTCTTCATCCGCCGAAGAGTGCCTAGACTTTCCCCTAGCCCGAGTAAACATCCCAGCGGACCGTGGAGTGGCCTCTGGAGCTGAATCGAGAATGGTGACTTTGGTGCCTATAGAGTGTCGTTTACCGTTTGTACTACTTCTGCGATCCCCGTTCCCGTTAGCGTACGATGGGCCAGGATTAAAGTCTTGGGCGGATACTGAATTTCGTGTTGCTCGTTTCGGAAACGGGTTACGAGGTGGTGGTTTCTCCGTATAATCATCGTCGATGGCGTCGTTAGCCTCTGCGTCTGATGGCTTGAAGTCCCCTTCATTTTCATCCTCTTCATCATCTGGATCAACGACAATCTTGCGTTTACTCCGTCTACCTGGAGCCATGACATCGTGCGCGATTGGACTGGTTTCCAACAATCGATCCTCAAAATCACTCCCCGCTGCAAGCCTTTGTGGGGGCTTGACAGCTCGTCCGGATTTTGTGACCACGGAATGAAAGACCTCATCCTCACCATCGGCGTCTGAGTCGTCTCCTTCGTCTACTGCGAGATTTGCAGCGGCCTGAATGCGAGCGCCACGCAAAGGTCGACCTGTATTGGAGATCAAGGGTTCATCGTTCTTGATGATAGAGGTCGGAGCTGAGTGAACGTTTCTCGGATCTCGTCGTGACATTGTTGGTAAAGGAGACACTTCGACGGGAGTAGGAATAGACGCAGCACCGACCTTCAACTTGATTTTGAGAGGTGTCGAGACCTGGGCAGGAGGTTGCGGATGAGGAACGGAAGGCTGCTGTCCAGAAAGGCCTACACCTGGGCCTGACGTATTCCACTGCTGCGTAGCCGAGTACTCGTTGGACTGAGGATTACCGTAAGATGGGAGGGGATTCACCGAGAGATGCGAAGTAGCTGGGGACGGTACGAGTATCGGGCTCTGTGTTTGTCTTGGGTCGAATGGAGGAGCTTCGGGCAGATATTGGTAATTCTGTGGAGCGCCTAGATAGGTCGGCTGAGGAGAGTAATAGCCCTGAGACTGATTGTAGTATTGATTTGGAGGTTGCGGGGGATATTGAGGATGTTGTTGTTGCTCGTGATAATTCGAAGGAGTAGCAACAAACGGCTGAGGGTAGACAGCAAACCCTTGAGGATCGTGCCCAATTTCCGGAGCGTTAGGATGGGCTGGATGAGCGCCAAACTGCTGCTCGGGATATGAGGTATCCGTACGAGCGAAGTGGTTGTGGCCGTTGCCGTTAGGTGGATAGTGGTTATAGCCTGAGCCTGATTGTGGAATGGGGTATGGAGGATGCGTCGAGGACGGAGACGACGGCTGATAGCCGGGGGTAGCGGGCATCAGAAGAACATCAGAACCGCATCGGTTGGGAATTTCGTCAACCAAGTAATTTGTAGCCAGCTACAGGACAGATGAGAGAGACACAGGAGGGGGAGTCGTGTGTATGTATGTACTGTGCGAGTGCGAGTGCGAGTGCAGGATGTTTGTTGTACAACAGAGGAATGGAGGATGAGATCGATGAGAGAGACGCGTATAGGTGGGGGGTGGTCCACCCTGACTGCCCGTACTTTCTTTGAATGTGCTCCGCAGCATGCCTTGCCTTCCTGCAGAGCTCCCATTTTCGACATTATCCACCACGTCTTCAACGCGCTATTCCGATCCAAACTATTGACTTCCGAAGCATAGCAAAGTCACGCACCATTCGACCAGGCGTCATGCACAGTGAATCATTTGGATCGGATGACTCGACCAATATTACTACCGTGACCAAGGAATGGTAAGAAGGACATTGAGATCCGACTCCAGGAGACCACACCTTTTACCATCTCGTACCTTTCAGCCAGCTTGTCTTGAACTGAGGTCCCCGTGGTATCGGTTTTAAGAGGGACTTGTCGATATGACTCTCGGAGAGGTTGGTAAACCGGGGAAGCGGACTTCGACAGAAGCTCTCCCAAGTATSRGGGGGGGGGGGGGGGGTTATATTCTAGTCTGAGAGTGAACATGTGGAAAATGCATGGGTATGAACATTCAGGTTGTATGATACAATAAAACTCCACTGTTCTGCTTACTCGTCTCGTAACGAGCTCCCTTCAGCACAAGCTCAGCCGTCCGCATCGCTCTCAATCTGGCCTCTCAAGACGTCTGACCTTTCTCTCTCGTTCGCCCTCTTATCCATCTGTGCCCGATCGAAATCGATGAGTCGGATCCACGGAACGTTCGTTTCGGCTGAGAAGAACGGCGGTCCCGTGGATGGGGTGGCGAGCCGGATGTGTCGCATTCGAAGCTCTCCATGGCTCAATCCTGTCGCATGGAATATCCTGTACACTCGCCGAATCTCATGCCTATAACCCTCGTTCCCGTTCCCATCAGAAAACTTGTGCCGCTTTGCCATTCAAATGTTCACTCACCTGGTGCGGATATCAACATCCCTGAAACGGATTCCCACCGATGGTCCGACCTTGTCCAGAAACATTGCAAAAATTTGGCCAGATCGGAACAGGCCGCGGCATTTTGGCACTATTATCCCTTGGCTTGATCTGAGCGGTCCATTGTACACATCAAACTCGTTCATAATGGCCTCCAATTCCTCCTCCGGCATCTGCATATCGTTAGGACAAGCTAGCTTGACAATGACCGATACTGGCATACGAGTTGGCGAGGTGTCAAACTGTGTGTTTCACTACGGTGGCTAGTGATGTCGGCGTGTCGAGCTTCGCTATTCGTGGACGGCTCGGACTGTGCAGGCGAATCAGGAAGGAGTTGAGTGAAGGATTTCACCAGCGTGGTCGGTTGTCCGAAGTCTTCCCATCCAAAAATAGTCGCGTCAAAGGTTTGCCAAAGATAGCCATGTCCTGTCGGAGATTCCAGCCGGAAAGATGAGAACCCGTCTTTCAGATTCTGCTCGAGGTCACCGTTGTGCTGTGCCAGCTTGAGGGGACGGAGCTGACCTGGGTGGCCCAGGAGGTTTCGATTCTGGTTCAGGCCATTTCCTTGCGGTGGTCTATTTTGGGGGTCGGCACACCGATAGGAAACCTCTTTGTCATCGACAGGTGAGAAGATGAGGCCTGATAAGTCATACTCCTTGCCTGTCGGAGACAGGTGAGCACGGCATATTTGCTCCAGTGACGGGAGGTGTTTGTCCTGTCGCGAAATCAGCGCCTAGCTACAGAGGTTATCATTTTGGACGACTCACTCCAGAATGGCACTCATTAGATTGGTCGTCAGGCTCCGCATCGGTCAACCTCGAGTTCCACAGTGTCCGACTGGCCGCACTCTAAGAGTGAATGCATAAGTGGACCTTCTCATAGCCATTGCCAACACTGACCTCAAAGGACGGATCGTTGAGTCTTGTCTGGGATCCGCCAGCAGCCGAGCCACTTCCCCCTGTGGTTCCTCCGACTGACCCAACTCGTGCATTTCCGCCGCTCGGCGCCATGCTATCTCCTCTCATCCTGCCCAATGGTACAACTCCACCTTGGCGGGGACGCATTTCACGAATCGGGCGCACCACAGTGCGAGGCAGTGCATAGGCCAGGTCGAATCCATCATCTTCCAGACAGACAGCCAAAGCGACCAGAACAGCGAGGAAAGAACTTTCCCTACTCTCTTGCCGACTGTATGCTGGGGATACACTGAGGAGGTTCGGCCCAAGAAGCTGAAAAAGCTGATAGCTGAAAGGCGTGAACACTACGACATGTGTCATCTTGTGCGCAATACAATGGTTATATGCCTGAAGAACGTCAGCCGCTACCCAAATGCCAAGTAAATTTGAATAGACTGACCTGCATAGCGACGTGTTTCGCCGTCTTAGACAAAGCAGGACCTGTAGACTCGCAACCCACTTTATCCGCTAAGGATGCACCTTGTGTATTGATGTAGAATTTACATCCCGTGCCAGAAGAGGCATCATAGAAGTTGCGCATCTTTTCCCGCCCATACACTCGTTCCCGTTTTGCTTCTCCACCGGATTGCGCAACTATGCCTGACGCCGAGATAACAGAGACACGTTGAGTATGTATTAGAAGATCGGCATCGGAGTTTTGCATTCCAGCTGGCTTGGCTGGTGTCATCGACCACATCGGCTTCAGGGATTCCAGACGGCTTTGTATCTCCTCCGTGAAATTCGTCTTCTGTTGAAGAAAGCGATTGCAGAGACTGAACTCCTGAGCCATGCAAATTCCAGTCTGATCATTTTCGTACTCAAAGCATGAAGAGTCATGTACATCCCAGTGTTCATAGAGTGCCAGCTGCCACCTCGCAAGAAATTCGGGATCCGTCGGTTCGAGAGACAAACGTCCAACAAGGCTCTCAATCAGATCCGTGATGAGTTTTGAACCCTGTTGACATACAACGTAGTTGTATGCGGCGCCGTTGGTGACAAAAGATAGTGTGGGGTCGGTAATGGTGTCACTGGATGGTACAGAGGTGATATAATCAGGCCGAAGGGGACGGTCGTCAACCCTGTCTTGACAGTTAGAGTTGGGCGGGGGAGACTGGTAGCCGAATAGACACTCGAAATGATCTTTGGGAGGAGAATGATCTATGTCATTTAGGGGCAAGGCATAACGAGGTTCGACTACCGCTGGTCGTAGCATCGTTGCATCTGCGACCTCAGATCGCGCGTTGATATCGAAGTATTCGGTCAAGCTCGCTCCACGTAGACGTCCTGAAGGATCATAGAGGAAGGGTACATCTCGTTGATGTTGGATGAGCGTCCAAACGAAATCTTCCCCGTCCATAGAGCTGGACGCAACGTCAGCGATCTCATCCACGTCTATATCAATGGCTCAAGTAAGAAATGAGGAA
Source organism: Phaeotremella skinneri (assembly GCA_001599695.1). Lineage (NCBI taxonomy): Eukaryota > Fungi > Basidiomycota > Tremellomycetes > Tremellales > Phaeotremellaceae > Phaeotremella > Phaeotremella skinneri. The sequence goes on along the minus strand of BCHT01000010.1, from coordinate 624,405 downwards.
AGTAAGGAAGATGATGATAAGAAGAGAGACGACATGGCTGTTGACGTATTGGCCGTTTGCGGCATTGTGATTGAACTTACAGCAGCATCAAAACGGGCTTGAGGCTTGCAGTAGAACACGTTTTACCTCACAGCTGCATCGATGCATCTATATATGAGGTATACCGGGATACTACATATGATCGACAACGCAACGCAATTGCGTTTCTTGCTGTGGTTTCATACATATACATATACGACTACATATCAATCACAAGCCGTCGTGAAACGTCTAGCCAGGTAGCAATTTAGCAAGGAGATCATGATCAGGAGAAATGCTGCCATTTCACTTCCCATTTGCATTTATCCCGTATCACTCCACTCGAGTCTCCATCTCTCCTTCATCTTGGGTTGGTTTGTGAATACCTGTCTAGGATCACTTCAACGAGATTAATAGATTATCTACTTAACGATACCGCGGGTGGTCGCTGGAAACTAGCTTGCCGCGGCCATCACCACTGGCTAGTCCACCTCCACCCGACTGTTCCCCCGATAAGAGACTCCTTTTATCCTTCACACGTTTAGTCTATCCTACCTTCTACCCTTCCTAGCACTTCCATACCGTCTTTCGATGCCTCGACGGGTGTCTCCTTCGCCTCTTGATCCATTTCCACCACTGCCAAGACCTGGTCGACCCACCACTTCTCGTCCACCTACATACGCTTCCATAGCCGCAGCTTCCTCAAGTGCCTCCCACTTGCAGATACCGACTGGGTCGCCTTCCTCTGCGCCTACGGAAACCGCATCGACAAGTACTTCCCAGTCTGTAGGGACCGTTGGCCCGGTCCGGAGTACAGAGAATGCCAGGGTAAGGAACAGCGAGGAGGATAGCTGGGGACCAGAAGACGTTGAGCGTGACCAAGCTCTTGACGATCTGAATGCTTCATTCCCTCCCATCATTCCCAGTTCCAGTGGCTGGGATAGAGCTATGATAATAGTGGAAGACGGCCATGCATCCGTGCCTGCGATAGACAATGAGGGTGGTGAGGGTGCGGCGATGGGAATTCCCACGGGTAAGTGTTACTCATTGCTTTGTCTTGCTGTGGTTACCACTATGATGGCTTAAACGATCTTTTGTCTTAGCTTCAACTTCAGACGCACAGCCAGATACCATCCAGCCCCAAAGATCTCCTCCCACTCTAGCCCCCTTTTTGTCGCTCGAAGACATACTGGGCGTACCTCGCGCATCAGCTGCGATTTCTAGCTCCACCTCCGTTTCCTCGCCCTCGACTCCTGCTTCTACCGTTCGCACGCATTACGCGCCATACAGACAGCAAGATCCTATCATTCGCGGAATATCTCCGCCTAATGATCACGATGTGTTAGGACCATCTACTGAAGAGTCTAACCGTGAAGTGAGGGATAATCTATGGGGATGGCATGATTCATCATCTTCTGGCGGGAACATTGGAGCTAGTTCTAGTGCGAGAGGGTCTAGCACGGTGGGCGAGATATGGTCAAGCATTCCTGATGGTGTTTTTGCGGCGTTAAGACCGTCCAATACGGAGAGGTTGGCGGCGAGAGATCGGGCAACCAGAATGGCTTCTAATCTGAACGGGGTCAACACTGCGACTCGGCGACTCGTTGCCGAATCGAGCGAAAGAGAAGAAGGCAGTACCGCTATATCTAGATCTCTACCACCTCCTCGTCTTCGAAGTTTTGTTCCTCGAGAAGCTGGATCAAGCACATTATCGACTCTCGCGTCGGCATCGCCTTCAACTGGATCAGCGGGACCATCAATCTCCAACCTCGCCAACACAGACCCTCGGGATAGAGCGACCAGAGCTCCGACAAATCTCATCGATGACTTACCACCCTCCGTTCGTCGATGGCGCCGAGTAACTCAAATGGAATCTGGCGCCCCATCTCCGCTTACCTGGCAAGCATCCCCTACAGCTACGTCTGTACGTCCAGAAGCTCTGACCAATGGAGAATTGGAAGAAATCTTGGAAGGCTTCGACAATTCCGACGTGGGGTCGGAGACTGGTCTCGCGCGGCAACGTGGTCTGTATACTCACTCCAACAGATCCGGACAACTTGATGCCACTCCATCGACGATCGTCGACGAGGTATTGAGCAACGAGGATAGAAGGCTGAGCGACAATAATTTCAGTCCCGGAGGCGGCGCTCTACGGCGAGGCGGCTATAATCGCCGTCGAGATACTCTCCGTCGGGCAGAAGCTCAAGGTGACCCAGGCATTGTGAGGGCATTCAGTGGGGAAGAGTATCTCGGTCCCGCGGAAATGGCTATGAGAGATACAGATAGTGGCTGGGCAAGACTTCCTGGACTAGCCGCTACAAATCTGGAGATCCAGAGACTGAGGCAGCCCGTTGTAGTGCGATCGGTCAGCACACCTAGTGACTTGACCCGGCTGAATCCTCCAACACGGCGGGAGAGAGATGGTGACGATGACGCGGACGGTCTGGTGTCCGATGATCAGCAGAGGAAACGCCGGCGAGTAGAGGCTGCGAAAACAGCTTTAAGATTGGACTCGTTCAGACCAGCTTATATGGTTCACTCGCATCTCGACCCCTCAGCCTTCTTACCTGGCATATTCAATCGACCTCAACCTGGCTCTCATCTGGCATTATCTACAAATATCAATCCCAGCTTGACGGCAAAGACAGCCCTGGACACAGAGCGGTCGTCGTCCGTCCCAACGTCACCTAGCCCTGTCTCAGCCACACCTTCTTCATCACAAATAATCACGTATCTTCCCAATCCCCGACCTCTGCATACAGACGAGGACTCTGCATCCTTACGAACGGTACATCCTATACCAGTCGAGGTTGGGGTCCACTACTACGAAGTCGAAGTAATCAATGCAGGTCTAGAGGGATTGATGAGTGTTGGATGGATGTTGCAGAATACCGATCTGAAGAGACTGGTCGGTTGGGACAAGGGGAGCTGGGGCTTTCACAGCGATGATGGCAGATGTTTTGAGGGTCGAGGACTGGGTGACGCGTACGGCGAGAGCTGGGGTCGTAAGTTTTGCCATTCAGTCGGTCGCGCTCAATGGGCGAGTTGCTGATCTTGGCTGTCGGTTCAGTCGGCGACATCATAGGATGTGGTGTGGATTTCACGATTGGTCGTGCATTCTTTACGAAGAATGGGAAATTTATACGTGAGCTGGCCGATTCTTTTCTAGATTGACAATCTTGCGAGAGATGGACCCAACTGATCGTCAATCCAGGCCACTGCTTCTCCAAATTAAGCAAAGGCCTTCATCCAGCCGTCGGCCTCAAGTCCTCCAACGAGTCTCTAGCCGTCAACTTCACGGGCCCCTTCAAATTTGACATTGAAGGATATTGCAAAACTGTCAAGGATACTGCTTGGCATGTTGCACTAGGTGTCCAGAGGGAAGTGAAGGGTGTGCCAAGACTAGCAGACCAGTTCATCCCTGGCGGTTCGAGCAGTTCAGCAGTGAATGCTGTTGAGAGAGAAGCTGCCAAAGCAGCTCCAGCTCCGCAATCATCTATCACTGAAGCGGAATTACAAGATCGACTCCGGAACCCGAAAGCGGAGGATAGGAAGTCTCATCTCGACCCAGTAGAGAAGACATCGATGGCATTTGTCCTGGATTATCTAAAGCATCATGGACACGACAGGACCTTGGACCTTACGAGACGATCAATGGTCAAGAGAGGATGGATGCGATCAAGTCACTCATCAACAGTTGGGAATAATTCGAGTCACCTTAGCCCACCCCCCAAATCACCCGACGCTCATACATCGACAAAAGCCTCAACAAACACCAAGTCCTTGTCCAAATTCTCTTCCCCCTTCGCAGCACTATCCTCCATCCACTCTTGCGTAGTGAATTACGGTTCTGAGCCCTTCCCGTGGCTATTGGTCACCTCGCTGTGTCCAAGCCTAGGCGACAAAACCGAAATCGGAGCAACATGGCAACGTCGCATGCTCATCTATTCTTTCATCGATCTCCTTCGAAAGTCAGAGATTCGTCATAAATCTCAGACCGGTAGCCCTACCTTGGACGGCAGTTTAGGTACTTTTGTTGCCATGAACACTGAATCTCAGCAAGATTATGAGGCTCGGGCTATCGCGCTTGGGAAGGCCCTTTCGCGGTTATCCAAAATTGAAAAGTGGGAGCAGAGCGATGTTCAGGACCTTGAGAGTGCGTTCAAACTGTTTGGTCGCCCGCTCTCGGAATGGAGTGAGGAGGAGGTCCCAATGATCGGGCTGAAGCGAAGGACCGAAGACGCAAATAAGCTGGTCTTGACTTTGCGTCGTGAGTTTTTCACTCTTGACGTCAATGTGATGATTGCAGCTGACGATCATATCATTATCATAGATGCGATGGGGACAAAAGGGCGGTCGTTTCTCGAACAGGCAATCCTCCAAACCACACTGGTGCAGAAGGTATTGGCAGGTGGCCAAGCACCGCAGGCTACTTTTCTTGATGTCTGTGAGGTCTTGGGAATGAAGCAGAAGACCGAGACCAAGTGAGGGCGTCGCGACGGATTGAGTCGCATTCAAAACCAAGATTTGAATGGATGACGGTAGTTCTCACCATCACGTATAGATGTTACACACTGTTGAAAAACAAGACAGGCAGCTGTAGGCGGTCTTGTCTTGCTTGTTCATGAATGTGGCACCTCCGTTCTTTCCTGGAAGCATATACATTTTGCCACACAGCAGAACGACCCAGCAATGCCCGACTTTGAAGAGCTCTTTGCATGCGTACTTAACACTATTTGCATATCACCTAGCCACAAGAGAAATAGACAATCGCTCTCTACCTGTATAGATTCTTCATTCTCGTTCTTCAACAGCAGGTGCAGGAAGCAGTAGCTAGTAACTACTACTACCTCATAGTGGGAAGGTAAGCGTCGAGGCCACAGTATCATCTGAGGTTGCGAAATCTAACACTGGGGATGTGGTCTGGAGGAGAGTAGGTTGGGTTCCATTGACGGAAGACGGTGGATTATCCCCAAGTAGGTGAGCTAGTGCCTGAGAATACTCTGCTTGCGTGCCCGAGTCGACTGCTCTTCCATGTAGGGCGGATCGGCTGCTGGTTGCGCTATCAATATTCTCCGACATCAGAGCCATCACTACCATGGCTCCCCACATTATCAAAAGCCTCGGTACGGTGAGCATGATGGAATCCAGAACTTCGGTCTCTTCCTTCCTTCGCATTGAAACCCATTCCATCAATCTGCACGTAAGTCGGCGATCAGAGGAAGTGAGAAGGCAAGACACACGCAACACAGACAAGTCAGCTTTTCCCACCTCCAGGTGTGCGGAACTTAGCACTGCTAGAGCTAGCGGCTAGATCTGAGGTAGTTATCTTGGTGGAAGGAGTGCACTCACTGCGCATGAGAAATGGTGATACCAGGTGGAAGGATGCCCGCTTCTAAATCACTGAGTGGCGGAGGCTCCCGGACGATGTTGACGAAAGCTGGGAAACTCGTATTAGTTAGTAATACAGAGGGCCCACTCGAACCAGCATAAGAGGGAGGAGCCCGCCCTGTGGGGCCTTGTAGGACGATAGTTTCGTTTTCTGGTGCCTGCGGAGTGTAGGGTGGAACAGGCTCAATCGCTGATGTCCGAGATGAAGGTCTTGTTGGGGGTCCAAGATCAGCAGCAGTGAACCAGGGGGAGGGGGAGGGGTGGGACCTGGGAGTGTAGCTTTCCGAAAGACTGGTGGCTCTTGTATCATCTTCGTCAGCCGCAGCGCCCGGAATATCATCCGTGGAAGAGTGAGTCCTTTGGGGATTTCTGAGGAGGGGCTGAAGCTCGATATCAGTGTTGGCCTGAGGAACCCGCATGTGGAATATCACTTGATAAAGGCTTTGGTATATAAATGTTGAGGGAGTTCTTGAAAGATGTAGGGAAACAACCAAAAGCTGACTGTTGGAAATATGGGGAAGAGGGCTTCGTGAGTATACTCCACGCTGGTTATATATTTTATATTGTTCTAACTCTTCAGCCTTTACTAGGCTTCATTTGTTGGACAGGGGGTAATTGGTCAAAGGACACATTCCTCTGTTACTCGTCAGGCTACGTCATAGGCCAGATACCTACTCCAGTGAGTAAAAGACTGCTCAACAAGTTCAGACATTCAAAGGAGGCTCCGGAGCAGACGCCGTGAAGTAACATGGACCAATCGAGTATTGGGGCGGGGCCATGGGTGGCGACCTGGGACAACAGCACCACGTTCGGACCTATGGACCATCCTCAGAGTAGGCGATTGTGGAGTTGGGCTTGATACAAGGTTACTGGAATTTCTAGACGACTTTCCAGAGTAGTTGAGCTATAGTTCAAATTATGGGTGTGATCATCACCAACGTAGCTCAGTTGCAAGCGGCATGACCAGATACACAATTATGCAGATAATCATCGTCAAATACAGTTAAATTCAAGCAAGTCGTTCCAACAGCTATCGATCCCTTATGTGTCTAACATCCTTGTCCTGGCAATGGCGACAAGCACGAGCACTACTGTAGGTCTGCCTCACTGATCGACACCATCGATTGTTGACGGCAATGCGGAGGTAATGCTTGTGGCTGTACGTACGTCAGTGGAAGTTTCTGTCTCAAACAACGACTATACTGGATCAGTTTGTCGCTAATGCCCTCTACGGATTATGAAAGCGGGCTCGACTGGATTAATGTATCCGCCAAGTGTCGCCCTTCTTGTTTCAAGACTGACTCTGGCCTTACAGTCCCCTACCCATCGTTCTCGTCATATCGTTGTGTATCCACCGAGTTAGGAGGTCGGCTACCCAGATATATTTGTCGTGACTGACCGCTAAGCCCATCAAACCTGTACGACAATGTCGAGGTAGATTCTGGAAACCTTGTGCTAAGTTGAAGGAGTTAGATATCATCAGCAAGAAGTGGGATTGTCAAGGAGATGAGGCTTCACAAAAATGGCGATGTATATAGACATTCTAGGTACATGAGCTACGTGGCGAAGTAAAGGGAAGGAATGAATGCAACTACAGTAAGGGACAGCTGAATCACGGTCAGGTGGAGTTCTGTGCTTGTAGAAATACGGCAGCTCCAACCGTATATGTGGTAAGCAGTCGACAAGACTAATCAACTTCTCTTCCATATCTTACCCTAGATCCCTGGCTTGTATCATTCTCCTCGGTGGAGGCGCCCTCTGAAGCAGTATCGTCATCAACCTGAGGATATTCATTCCCCCTGATCATGAAGCGATTCGGCACTGGGGGGATATCCGAAGCGACTGAACTCGGAGCAGAAAGAATATTGGTAGGAACATTTGCAATTCTCAGTGGCACCGAGAAGACCGGGTGATGGGGTCTGAAAGGTATGGCAGGCGGTTCTGGATTGTCAAATTGATACAAGGTACCCGCTGATATGATGGTGAGCACGAATAGGGTGGCCCATGTCATATATTCAACGCTGGTCAAGATCGAGTGAATCTTGAACCGTGCTGATGGTCTCCCCATGAGTGCTCGTCTGGAAGTGGGGAGTGGGGAGTGGGGAGTAGGTTATTTGAATGTCAATTAGCTTAGCGTAGAGAGACCAGGATGAGTGATCTTGAAGAGAAAGAAGGGACATACTGTTCAGCAGACAAGGTATATATTATCCTCTCCTCGGGGGTTCGACCAGCATGAGCTTCTAACTGCGGCCCAACAGGCAAAGTCGGTAACCTCAATGTAGTGGGGTCGAACGTCGGAGAAGTCATGACGCGATGGAAGATCGCGTCAAATACCCCTCTGAGATCATAGTGTTGGATTGGAATTGTCGATGATTCTGCTATGCCAACCCGTGTCGATGGTTCTGCTGTAGTTTCGGTGGTGTCTGCCTCTCCTAAGGTGGGGGGAATGGTGGTGGCGTCATCAATTGGCGGGAGTTCATGGGTCTCGGGCGGTGGTGTCTGAAGATGAGGTGGGTTAAGGAGACGTGAGGCGATGTGCCTGGCACTCATAATGTTGAGATTTCTGTGTTCGGTTGTGGATGGGTGCAGATAGCTTCAGGTTAGCGATAAATTCTGTGAGGACGTAGGACAGGAGGGTACAGGTTATAATATAGTCTGAAAAGCTAGCAGCTATTAGCCAGCCTTTCAGATTGGTCTTCTTTAGTAGGGGAAACGAGTGAATGGGAGGCGATGACGAAATTTGTATTTCTGGTTACACCTCAACGGTCTGTGAGGGAGGGGTGAAGTGTGGCTTTCTGAAACCTGCCGTCTAGCATACATGCTGACCGTCAATGCTCCTTTGCATGTGAGTGGGTCAAAACGCCGCAAATCTCAAACAGATGATCAAGAATCGCTCGTGGAGCAATCCTACATGCTTTTCAACTTTCCATCTCTCGGTATCGACTTCAGCACCCCATGCTCACGAGCATATTTTTGCTCCATCGGAGATATAACCGACCATCCTCACAGAATCAAGTGAGGACTCCACTCTACTTGGGAACAGCCCACTTCGGGGGCTCGTCCTTGCCCTCATCCTCGAGCTTGTCGCCCTCTTCCTTTGTTTTGTGAACAGAGGTCGGATCGTGTTCGGCGGGCGCACTGCGGGATGAAGGGGATGGGGGAGGCAGAAGACAATCGGAGACGATCGAAAGATAAAGAGCGATCAGGAGGAAAGAGATGCCATGTGTCAGTTGTTAACAACATACAAGGAGGGCGGGTCGCCAGGGACTTGACAAAGACATATGATACTCACTAGACTGTGAAGAGGCAGAGAGGGGTGGGGCCAGTGTTGATGACTAAGAACACAATGAGTCAACACAGCCTCTCGAATCGTTTCACCACTCTCCTCTCCTCTACTCTCTCAGCGGAAAGAGATCCATAAGAACAAGACATACAATTATGTTTAGTCCCCTGGGGAACAATAACCAAATCCCCCGCCTTGACCTCCTTCTCTTCACCCGCTACGACTGCCTTACAAACTCCTGACGTAAAAACCAAATGCTGGTCTACATGATGCACCTCCTCCCCAATCTCCCCACCCACGGGGATAGTCATGACAACGAGCTGTGATGATTCACCGGTCCAAAGGACGTTACGGAATTCGCCGTAAGTTGAGGGGAACGAGGTGGTCACTCTTTCGAAGTGAGCCATCTTCTTCTCGGGTTTAGAGGTTTGCGGCATGGTTCTTGTGCTGGTTGTTGAAAGTGTTCGGGAGGTCGATTGAGGATGGGAGAAAAGGTAGAGAGACAAGGGTGACATAGATGACGAACGGATGAAGGGAGCGGTAGGGAGCAATGACGTCAGGTGACTGTTGAGCAATGGTCTAGAAAGGCGGGCGGGAGCGTGGGCAAAAGAGGAGAGTGGAGACATACTGGTATACAATGTTGGTGCTTGAAGAAACTGTTGCAGAGATCAAGTTGAAGAAGAACGTCCATGAATAGTCTCGATATACGACAACTACCCACAGCGATCATGCCATCCCTCATGACGTCACTTTACACCTCCTTCCACGTGACGGGCTTATAGCGCCGATCCCCAGGCCGCGGCCGGATCCAGGGCGGACAATTGCGGCGTTAGTTGAAAGCTTAACAAGGGTGTCACGTAGCAGACGGTAGATTGTAAAGTGGACATCGGCTAATATCACAAGATAATCGTATGCATTGAATAGCGCTGGTCACGGTTCGCCGAGGTACCAAAGACCATGGGAAGGAAGGAAAAGAGGTAGGAATGGTGGAGGAACCTAGATATAGTATGGTGGGAGAGGGAAGAGACAGGGCGCTAATGGTTGGCAGTCTCTCATGGGCAGACACCCAATCGATATACATACTTCGAGACCAGTCTATAGCGGCTGCCGAAAACTCAGTAAGGTCTATCTCGATTCGAGCGAGCTCAGAAAGTCGGAAAGCTATCCGCATTCATCATCAGTATTCATCACATGCGGAAACGACCCATTCGTGCTGACAGAACAATCAATGTGACTTACCTTCAAAGCACCCTGGCGGATGCTGTCCCCCAAGTTCTGCACTTCGGGGTTGGCCAAAACTCTCCCTGCCAAATCTCTGATACCCCTCTCAATCCCCTGGAGACTCTCGTTATCCCCCAAACCCAAAATCCCTTCATCCCCACCGCCACCCAGACCACCTTCTTCCTCGTCTTCCTCGGGCCGTCCGAAATACGCGTTAGAGGAGATGGCGGTGGCGCCTTGGAATTGCTGGAGACGCTGGGTGGATTCGGCGGCTGCGTGCGGGTCGTAGGTGCCCCGTCCAAAGTACTGGTCGGAGGAGATCGCTACGCGGGAGTCAGCATCGGGTATGGATATGAGAAGCTGTGTAATAGCAATTGCAGGGACAAATCGCTCGAGTATATCCGACCGTACAACTACGTGCAAAAAACACTGAAAAGCTCACCCTTCTGGTTTCCAAACTTCTCTCGCGCTGCAAATTGGTCATCCACTACCGCCGCTCGACTGTCAAGCTCAACAAATCAGTCATGCAGTTACTTCGAGTCGTTCGGTCTCGATCCCTAAATGAAATACTCACGCCTTTGTCTGCTGAACAACCGGAGCCCCGACAACTTGTCCAAAGCCCATCTTGACGGGCGCAGGCTTCTCCTCGACAACAGCCCTCGAAACGCTAGCAGGTGTCGAAGTCCTTGAGATCCCATTCGCCGCATTCTTGCGTCGCTCCTCAGCCTCTCGCTCTCGAAGAGCCTTCGCCTCTTCTTCCTCTTTTCGCTTATCGTATCCCAGACGTTTAATCCTCTCCTCCTCCTCCAAGGCCTTGCGTTGTGCCTCCTCAAAGTTGATCGTTGTCGTCGCTTTCTTGGCGCCGAGCTTGGAATGTTTGGCACCACTAGCGCCGGAAGAGGCAGCGGCTGGCGCGGCGATGGAGGATGAGGACGATAGTCTGCTTGAGGGGTTTGGACGAGCAGCGCCAGTTGACCCGGATCGGAGGGATGAGGAGGTGACAGTCCGTGGACCGGTCGCTGCTGGGCGAGCCGCGCCGATGGATGGTGGTGCGACAGGTTTGGCGAGGGCAGGAGCTGCTTTAGCGGTAGGAGTAGTCTTGTCCCACGACGAGAAGAAGTCGTCGGTGGAGGCTGATGGCGTCGAGTTTTGAGAAGCCATCGGAGTAAGATCTAGGCCGTCGACATGGATTCCAGAGGGATATCTGTCGGAGCCGAATTGCCGTTAGCTCTGAAATCATTGATTGCTACTGAGGATTTCACAGATCAAAGTCTCCACCTACCTTGTTGCATCTTCCTGTACTCGTCGTGCAATCTCCTCCTTGTATAGCCCAGCTTGTCGACTGGTGTATCGCGCTCTGGCATCGCTGTTCTGAGGAGGCAATAAAGAGCTTCCTCCATGCTTCGTGAAGAAGTCGGCTAAGGCGGCGTTGCCGGTAACTTTGATCTGGCGAAGCTGTGCAAGTGACCAGGTATCAAGGTTGGTTGACCTACGGAGACAACGTGATCAGTTCATGGAGCGTATCTGAATGAAAAGGGCAGTAGGAGAGAGACGGCGTGCAATCGATATGATGTATGTTGGCTAGCAAAAGTAGTCCAAGAACAAGAAAGGCACACTCCATCAGAATTACTAACTCACCGAACGAAAGAGATATGTACTCCCAGATTCCGGTGAACACTTGAGCAGTCCAGACAGAGGTAGATTCCAAAGGTCACAGAGGTCCATGTAGGATTCTTAGCCGAACAATCAAAGCATTGCTATGATGGGAGGAATGAATCAGCAACCAGTCGCCTTCGGCCTTCGTCAGATCACCCCATGGACCAGCTCAGCACGGGTCTACTACAGAGCAAGGCCTCCGTAGCTTTGCAGGGAGAGCATGGTGACATTATCAGCCATGACCTCAGCTCACCTTGTTGGCTTTCTGGGATTTAAGGTGAGCAAAGACAGCGGTAGTTTGAGCTTTGGTGGGATCCATCGCGAAGCGGTGTTATGGATGGGGCGGTGGTCCGCAAAGTAGGAGGAATACTGGGATGTCCTGATAACAATGGCGTGCGATCCTTCCAGTGATCTGTTAGTGTGTTGCCCAAGAATGGAAGACGACGCTGGGAGGGGGGGGATAACTGAAATGAATGTCTCCTGGCTGGCTGCTGGCTGAGAACTGGGAACACACGAGGACGCGATGCTCCAACGCCAGAGTGGCACGCATTATTCTTTCCACATTTATCCACTTTATCCCAAACCCAGAACGTCTGTTTCTAAAGCATCGTCGCCAAGTATTCCAGACAGTTAGACAAGCTGCCTGATGAGTGTCCGTTCTTCTTATACCTTCGACGTATATGTAGGGTATGACTGTATGAAGGGTATTTCACCGAACCGTGTTGAGCAGGCACTGAAGAAGCATCCCGCGAGTGTGTCATGTTTTTCCGAGTGTCGTCTTCTCCGATCTCCGAAGATTTGGCATCATCCCCTAAATAGACACTGCCCCATACCTCATGGTAGTGACGCGCTGATATGTCTGCAACCCTCAAAGTGTGACATGATGCATGCAGATGGAAGAACGCAAACCAGAACCTCCTACCTCATAAAAGGACCAGCAACGCCCAGCGCCACGCGGGATGAACAGCCACGGCAGCCAGCCCAATGCACCTGCGCCCTCTCACCCATTCCATTCCATCCCACCCTCCCTCCTCATACTCTCTCACTGAACACCCCCAACTCACACTCCCGACTCCTCTCCTTCTTATTGCCTACTCTATTCTCGTCAGAACCCTAGTCTTGTATCCTGCTGCAGCCCGTCTATACCTCTATCCGCGACACCCACATCGCTACCGGCTGCCTATCACCCGATAGGGGTAGATCGGTTCTCCAGCTCATCTCGTTAGTCAGCTCAGCTTCGCTGCTACCGCGCGCTACCTGAAGCTTCTCATCATCCCGACCATACTCTTTTACTATCAAAGTCGCTTGTTAGGATCTGGCGAGCTTCTTCTGCTGGGTGCGGAGTGTTAGTCACCCTTTCTCAATGCCTTATCAATCAGCTAATCCTTTCCTTGCTAAGGCCGCAGTGAAGATTGCAATTCAGACGTAGACTTGCCAGTTGGGTCAGGCTTCTCCACCTGACTCTCTTGGTATCAAGAAGTCGTTTTGAATTCGTCGCGCGACTTCACTCCTACTCCTACTCCTCCTACCGGTACTAGCAGTTGACCTCGCCTTGTTCCGGTAAACAGCCGTCTCACCCTTCTCCCCCGTCGAAGGTCTCGCCAGTAACGAACTCCATCGCCTCTCAATACACTACACAATGTCCAGGAGACATTCAAAACCGCCATCTGTCTCTTTTCCATCCTCCAAATCCCAATCATCCCGGCGGACCTCGAATCCTACCACTCCTCGACCTACAAGCAGCAACATATTCAGTCCAGCGCTCCCAATCGTCACAGATCCGACATATCAATCCTCGTCTGTGAACACCATCTCCGGTGTGATAGACACTGCCCAGTCATTCTCCTCCCTCGCCATTGCAGGCTCTGGCGGAGTAACACCCGTTGCGGCAGGACCCGCTCGGACGATACCCGTACATGTGCCAATCCCCAAATCCTCTGCCTCGGTGGCCTCGACGGAAATCCTGTCTCCCAGTTTCATTTCTTGCCAGATGGAATCAACAACAGAACCACCGCTTACCCCATTATCGTCTTCAACGCCGTCTTCCGCTATCCCACAAGCCAACCACAATCGCCCAGGAGGTATCACATTGACGAAACCGAACTCGACTGTGCTCTCTCCACCTACGCCAGCGCCCTCGCCTACCCCCACTCAACGGTGGAATCTCCCTTCAGATTTGAGTGCAGATGAAACAGATGAAAAGGCTTTAAGTCAGCCTTTGGCTTATGAAGATGGAAGCAACAATCAAAGCGATGCTAGACAAGGAGGAAGGACAGGATGGGGAGGGTTCGACGTAGGATTAGGCAGTAACGTCAAGGGCAAGGGACGAGAGATTGCTCCAGGTGAGTTTTGTCAAGGCTGGTCACTACATCGCGGCTGTCCTTATCATATTCGGATTATTGTTGTGTCTGGTGTTCTCTATCCCCATTTTTCATGACGTATCCGCCCTTGTGAGATTGGGCTACGTCCCGTCTCATGGTGAGATGGCCAAGCCAGTACCTCGCTATTCTCGCGTCTTCTCTTATCCTTGAGCTTTTCAAACCTATACCAGTCACAGTGGTGAAGTGGGGCTGTATGCTCGCCTGGCCAACCCGCCCGGCTCGATTGGAATCCCATTACATGAGCTGCTCCATCTCCGAACGATGTTTGTTTTCTGGCCTACCCCAGTACGAACCCTCTGTGTCTCACTGCTGCCCTGCTCATAGAGGCCCGTCTCTTCACCTTGTTCCTACTTTCTTCCGTTTCGAAGGCTCGAGCTACCCACTGGTCAAAATTTTATAAAGAACTCTGCTGATCAAACCTCTTCTCTCCTCCCTATCTCCTTGCCTGCTACCGTCGTCGCGTTTCGCTCATCGTCCAAATCTGCCCCTTTTCTTCGCCGCCATTCCCTGGTTGCGCTTCTTTCCGCCCCGATCTTGATAAATTTCACCCACAACCGTCGTTTGGTCAATCCTTATTGACTGGGCTGGTTTCGTACGATTGCATCGCATCGTCGCTGCCTTGGATTTCTGTTGCTTGCTTCTGCCGTCATCTTTGTCAACATCCCCCGGTCAATACTGCATTCTCTGAAAATACCGATTCATCAATCCTTACCTTACGAAAATGTCAATACACCCTACACAATGCTATGGTGCGCCCCGCAATCGGCTGAACGCCATGTCCATACCTGTTCTCACTGGTTCGGTCTGTCTTCCCGATTCGCATCTTATCTCGTGCTCGCCTCACATTGTGTCTCCCATAATGTCACGTCACCGGTCATCCTTGTCAATAACTCTACCGAATTTTCAATTTTCGAAAACAATCGACCCACCTTTACCATCTCCCCCACTGGACGATCGGCTAACTCTTGGATATTCAATTATCACCCCTTCTTCTACGCCTGTTCCAACTCACTTCATTCCCCATTCTTCGACCTCGCCATCAACAGACCCCAAGGATATTATCGACGACTTCAAGCTCTTGAACAAGACCCAACGCTTCGCTTTTCTTTCCATGCTTATCACGGAGCTGAGGATGAACGAGGCTCTAGTCGTCAGTCGCAGAATTGAGCCACGGTTGAGGAGAGATTTCTTGAAAGAGTTACCTTTGGAAGTGGCGTTACAATGCCTGAGCTTTGTATGTCTTTTAAAGCTATCCATATTCCTTGTCGGAGCTGATGCCAGATCTTCAGGTCGACGACCCGCGGACTCTGGCACGAGCAGCTTGTGTATCCAGATATTGGAAATCCTTATTGGAGGACGAGCAAACTTGGAAAGAAATGTGTGCCCGACACAGAGTTAATCCTATTCAGACTCCTCTTTTACCGCCTGTGCCTCCGCCTCAGCCATCGGCATTAGGTATCACAGCCGCGTTATCCGGATTGATTCCTCCTGCCATGAGGGAAAGGGCGTTCGCGAATCCAGACTCAGCTTTGAACAGGTTTGGAAAACCTCTTATCGTCGAGAGCCCGTATGGGTCAGGCGCCCAGGTGTTCACTGATGCCACGAGAGTGCCGCAACGAGCGACAGCTTCTGCTCCTCCCGACTCAAATCAGGGCTTTTCCTTCAAGCACGTTTTCAAAAAGGCTTATCTCACAGGTGAGTGTAGTCACAAACTCAATCCTAGCATCAATGTTGACGTGACCTCCAGAATCTAATTGGCTTAACGGAGGCCGCCTCCTCTCTTCCCATACCTCAGCGGAAGATGGTGTAGTCACTTCCCTTGCTGTGGATGACAGTTTCATCGTCATTGGAATGGCCAATTCAAAGATCCACATTTTCGATGTTCGTACCGGTGCATACTTACGGTCCCTCGTGGGCCACGAATTGGGTGTATGGGCTCTTGTACTCGTCACTCCGGATGCAAACCGTGGATCGCCACTTTCCTCAAAAAAGTCGAGCAAGTTCAGCCCGTTCGATGACCTAGACCTTCCCGAATTCGGTCGGTTGCACCATAACGATGCAGACGATGATGTCTTCCCCCGTCGACCTCGAGCCACCGGAGCTACGTATCGCGACAATGGTCAAACACGGCGTGCCAGCTTCAACGGCCCTTCACCCGAAGTATTTGCGCCTCAGGGAGCGCCAATTCAGTCAAACTACCCTAGACGGACTTTGAACTCTGGACCTCCCCAACCACTACTTCCGCTTGGATACACTCCGTTCTATGGAGCGCCAGGGATGGGTGGCGAGCCCATGAATATCGGCAGTACCGCCTCTTCGTCTGGTGGCATGACGATGGGTTACGGGATAGGTGGGATGGGATCTGGTATGGGGTTAGGTATGAGCAGAGCAACAGGCGGTGGCTCAGGCTTGGTACTTGGCTCGCAACGACCTGCATCCGCTCAACCAAGCTATTTCAACACCTATGCGTACGATGGCCCCCAACCTACAGTACCGCAGGTCTGGCCTCGTCCAAATGAATACACACGTTCCTCCACCGATCCCGACGGCTCATCGTCGTCTCATGCCCCTTTACAAGGCAGTGCAGTCGATGGTGAGGCAGAATTGCTCGATAACACCGATGATACTTCCACAAAACTTGGGAGGAGGATGAAGCAGTCGGACGTATGTGGCTCTGCGAAGGGGTGGGGGAATCAGCGAAGTTTGGTGGTCAGCGGTGGGTGTGACAGGGAGGTGAAGGTGTGGGATGTGGAGACTGGGTAAGTGCGGTTTTTGGTGTTCAGGGTGCCGCAGCTAACACGTTGACCATTTCCAGACAATGCATTTACTCCCTACCAGGTCATTCATCAACCATCCGCTGCCTCAAGGTTCTCGACGGTAAACCCATAGCTGTGTCTGGCTCTCGGGACTATACTCTGCGAGTATGGGATATCGAGAGAGGTGTTTGCCTGCATACTTTGACTGGCCACGAGCATTCCGTCAGATGTATCGAGGTAGCGGGGGACCAGGTCGTCAGTGGGAGTTACGATTACAGTTGTCGCGTGAGTTATTGCTTATCTATTCTTTCCTTCCCTCACCAAAATGACTCAGCACAAAGCGCATGCTGACCGTAAGGATTTAGGTGTGGGATGTCAATACCGGTGCATGTCTTCAGATTCTGCGTGGCCATTATCATCAGATTTACGCTGTCGCCTTCGATGGGGAGCGGGTAGTTACCGGTAGTCTGGACTCGACCGTGCGAGTCTGGAACGCTGCTACGGGGTATGTCACGATGGTTCTTTATCTTATTCTTCACACTCACAAAGAATGTGAGCCCTAACTAACTCCTCTCAGCGAATGCACCGCCCTCCTCCAAGGTCACACCTCGCTCGTAGGCCAACTCCAACTCTCGGGCAACACCCTAATAACGGGCGGCTCAGACGGTCGAGTGATTATCTTCGATCTGAAAACAATGGAATGTCTTCACCGTTTGTGCGCACACGACAACTCTGTCACCTGCCTCCAATTCGATTCCCGCTTCGTCGTGACTGGCGGAAACGATGGGAGAGTCAAATTGTGGGATGTGAATACCGGTCAGTTCCTTCGGGAATTGTCACGTCCATGTGATGCTGTTTGGAGGGTATGTTTCCGCCGCGACAAGGCCGTTATCCTGTGTCAGAGGGCGGGAAAGACGGTTTTGGAGGTTCTTACGTTTAGACCGGAGGATTCGGTAAGGCCGCGCAAGGGGGATGCTAGGCGGGCACAGGTGGTCGGGTGGTAGGCTATCTGTCAGCTGGGGAGGTGTCTTGTCATGAGGAGAGTGGGGGAAGCGGGAGGATTGTTTCGAAACGCTCTAACGATTATTTGGGACTAGTTCTTGTCATGTCCGTCCGTGTCATAGATTACTCATATCGCTATCGCTGCCTGATCGCAGTTATAAGTGGGGTCACTTCGTGTCTTGTATACCTGCGGTTGTACTTGGATACTCCTTGTTCTATGTCATTGTCATCGTGTTGCTGAAAGTAACCCCACTGACACGGAGTGTGATCTCGGAAGAGATTAAATATATAGTTGCATAAGGCTTAGGACCGAAAGTACATACACGGACAACGGAGGTCAGTATGATCTCAGATCATCTGACCGGATCCTGGTAAGTACACTTCATGAAGAGGCTGAGAAGTATTATCGAAAAATGGTACTGTTCGGTGCAGCTAGAAATATAGACATGAGAAGGGAATTGTCGACAGGGAAGTGTCTCAGCTGAGGCGTGGTCCGATAAAAACGATTAGGTATATGCAGTCGTGGATCAGCCTCACTTGCTTCGACCCTTCTTTGACTTCTTAGCCTTTGGGCTGTCCTCAGCGTGCAGTTTCTCTTGGCCGTCCTGCGATTCTTGAACCACTGCCTGGCGATGGTTTAGTCGTCCAGGCAGATTACGTTTCCTCGGATTTTGAGAGGCTGGCGGTAAGTCCACCGCGAGTTTCAAGAGTCTTGCAGATGCCGAACTGTCAGCCGAGATGGATCTTGTGCGGCGCCTTGATCGAGATAGGAACGGCGATTCCATTTCAACAACTACTTTGTGTGCCGTATTTGGTGGCGGGAGTTCGGCGGACCGTACTGGCGTAGAAGGTGGAGATTCCGTGACGACGGTCTCGACTGGTGAAGTTTCCCTGGGGGCTGCCGTATTCGAGCTGTAGCCCGAGACACTTGGAGTTGTCTTCGAGAATTCAAGTTCGGAGTTGATGCGGACACGAGAGCCAGCCTTGAAGTAAATGTGGCTAGTTAGTAAAGATTAATAACAACATTCTGACCTGTTTACCTTCCTAGTCTTTGTTGATTTGTGGAATCTCTGATCGTCTTCCGTCTGTGTCGAGCTGACTTCTAGGTTTTCACGTAAGGCATTCGATTTGCCAGAGGTGGGTTCCTTCTGATCTGGCTCGGCTGGAGATTCTTCCCATTCCTGTCGCGAGTTGGAAACACCTGGGCCTGGAGCGGTTGAGGGCTGGACGTGGGGGACTTTGAAAGACTGAAGTGGATTCCTAAACTGTTGCGCGGCCCGCCTTGTGGCAATTCCCTGCAGGAGGTTTAGAAAGCGCTAGCTTCCATATCGGTGCCATACCTGCTTTGCAGAGCTTGCAAGATCGTGGACTGTCACGGCTTGAGTGGGTCTCGGAACACCTTGCTGAGTCTGAAGGTAGAGCATTCAGACACATGACCACACAGGATGAATTGCTCACGATAATGATCCCCTCCGCCACCGAGCTTGAAGGTGCTGGGGCTTCCAGCAAATCAATTCTCCGTTGGAGCTCCTTGACAGCACTTTCTGCCTGAGTGGCGTCAATGAGAGAGTTCTCCACGGACGGCTTACAACCAGTCTTCCCTTGACTTTGACCGGAAACGCTTCAGCATGGCTTCAGACATCACAAGGACCTCATCTTACCATCTTCCTGCCTAGACAACTCAAACCTCTCTGAAGAGGCATCAGCAGCGGGTCGCATGCATCGGTGGTCCAATCAAAGACGTACCTCTTAGCAGCGCCACAACCTCTGTAGGTAGATGTGGTGAGCCAGGTCTGTCTCTCTGTTGAGACCAGTCCACCCACCTTCCTCCTCTTTCAGCTGGGTAGATGATTACAGATATGAGTGAGTAGCCAAGTCCAGTGGTAGCGAGACATACCAGACTGTTACTTTCCCACCTCTCTTTTATCGTCCATTCGGATCGTTCAGTGTCTGGCTGATCTTTCTTCGCTTTTTGGACTTTGATTTCCGCCTGAAAACTCGCTATGTCCCTCTTTGAAGATGCCAATTGGCTCTCCAATGCCTTGTTCTGCCTTCTCAGCTCGTTTAGCTGAGTAGTCGACTGCGTAGATGTCATGAGTAGAACCATTGCTGAGCGTTCACGGTTGAACTCACCTCTTCTTGATGGACCGATCCCTCAGCAAAGGCCATCTGAGCCGACTTGAGCTGCGCTCTTACAGAAGCGAGAGTGTTTTCACAGGAAGAGTGGGAGGTCTGTCAACAGCTGCCAGATCAGCGTTGCCACTTGCTCCAAATGCTAACGGACGATAACGAACGTACCGTCAGAGTGCGTAGCTCTTCGCCAAGTCTTTTCTTTTCCCGGATGGCTTCGTCGTAAGCAGATTTAGCCTCATCAAGGTCCCTCTTCAGAATCTTATTCATCTCCTGCATTCTCGTGGCATGAGTCCTGGCCAGCATTGTTAGCGTTGGTCGGCTCACCAGACGCGAAAGAGCATGGGCTTCGGCCACCTGTTCACCAGCCTTAAGGGCGGCCACTTGTGCTGTGAGGTCCTTGATGATAAAAATCAGTGACGTAGTCCAATCCCAGTTCGGAACGCACTTTCTCTCTCTGGCACACGTCGTCAAGCCTGGCTTTAGTTTCGCTCAAGCTCTCAGAAGCGTTCGACGCTTGAGCGTTTGCACGGGTCAGTGCGACCATTGTTCCCACTCTTTCCTGCTCGGCGTCTTCAAGTTTGGCTGCGTAGCTCTTTATCTGCTCTTGAAGGCTATGGTAATACATAAGCCTCTTATGCAGTATGTTTGCTTACCTCTTTGCTTCGATTTGAGCAACATGGATGTGGATCTCATATTCCTGAACTGTTTTGGATAGTGTGGCTTCAAGTGAGTGGCACTTGCCCTGAGCCTCGAGGATCGCCTCTTTAGTGATCTTCTGATCTTCTGCTTTCTGCGTCGCTAGCCTTTGATGAAGGTCTTTAACGAACTCTCGCTCTTGGCGCAACGCCTCTGCCGATCGCGCTAGACTGTAAAGAGAATGAGCTTCCGTTCATAGGACGATTCACATCCACCCACAGCTCATCTTTCGTCTGAATCAACACCTCCATCTCCTGCTTCATAGATTCAATCAACGGATTGTCAGTAGTCGCCCTTTGTCGAAGCCTTGAGGGTGTCAGTGATTTCTGACCATGCAGTCCGTAAGAGGGACACTTGCTCTCTGAGTGTGAGTTCCACTTCTTCCATCAATGCCTTTGACCCGCTGGCCGCCTCCCCCTCAATCTGAGCGCTAAGTTTAGTACTGTCAACAAGATCAGCTTCTTCTCTTCTTCTCTACAGCATATTTATTAATGCTTACTTCAGCGCCTTATGCTGAGATAGCTGTCCGTTAACATGCATGAGCTCATTCTGCAGGTCTGAGAGCTGGCCACGTGCTGCTCCGCAGAAAAAGAACCCCATCAACGGTAACCCAGTTGAGTGGGTTGGAATCCCGACACTTACCGTCTTCCAAGGTACTCTTGAGCGCCAAGTAGTCTCTTTGGGCAGATCTGGCAAGTTCTAGGTTGTCTCTTGCTCGGGAGACAGCGGTTTCCGCATCGCGTTGTGCGTCTTATTTGGGGTGTCAAACAGCAGGAATGTGATACGCAGAGCTAACGTACTGTCGTACCACTGTCGCGCCTCAGCAAGCTCCTTCCGCAGCTCTTCAGTAATTTCTACCAGTGAAGTCTGGTCTATTTCAGAAGTCTTGAAAGCGGACGCAATAGTGTCTTCGGCGTGCTGACCAAGAGCGTTGGCCCTGGTCTTTTCATCAGCTATGAGACCAGGAAGGACCAAATGGGCTGCCGTCCTACTTGTTCATGATCTTGCCTAAAATCGTTTTGGCTTTGTCAATGCGTCTTTCATATTCAGCCTGAGCCGAAGTAAGTTTCGAGTCGAGCAGTCGGACTCTGTCCTCAGCTTCAGTTTTGGAATACTTGGTCTTCTGTAGCAGGCGGTCACTGGTAGCAAGTTCATATTCCTAGAGGCGTGTACAGGTCAGCTCGTAGTGAATATGACATGAAGATAGACAGACCAAGGTTGCAATTCTGTCCCTCATAGCATTGGCTTCCTTGTCCAGCTGACTTGCAATGTCTTGGATATTACTGAACCCAGCAGGTTGTCGATGTGCAGGAGTAGCCTTGATGCTATTCTGATGGCGTCTTTGGTCATTCCCCTCTTGGAGTAAGTCACCTTCGACAAACACAGGTTGAGCAGTGGCTGGAGCAGTGACGATGCGTGGCCTTGATTGCGATGAACTCGTTGCAATGTATTGCTCATGATCCTCTACATGATCTTGATAAGAATCCGGTGGAGGATGTCTGGATGTCTTCACGGAGGAGAATGGATCTGGAGTAAGCTGCTCGAAATCACCGGATTGTTCTTGAGCAGCGGGGACCGGCGAAGTGACTACTTCCGGAATGTCGTCGTCATCCGCTTGGAATACCCTGTCAGAAATGTCTTGTCGACTATTTCGACTCTGAGTGGAAGACTCGGATACAAACGTTGACTCAGAGGAAGGTGGTATGTCTTCAGCATAGACGTGCCCCAGGGCCTGCCTGGACTGTTGTGGCGAGTATTCAGGACGGTCAGACCTCGTCCTCAGGCTTCGGTCTCTTCGACCGTATTGTTCATGTTGGTCTGAAGGGGATCCGCGACGGTCGAAAGGCATGGCGAATGAGCGACTCCTCGATGACATTCTGAAGATCGGAGCTGTGTTTGAACACAGTGAGCTAACAGAGTCGAAAGGGGTGGAACAAATTGTTTACCAGCTCGGATACAGTTCCTCCACTGACCTCTTCTCCTGCAATCTGAAAGCGCAACACTAGGTCGGCTCAAATCAGTGTGGTCTTCGGAGAGAAGAAGAATATGGATGGAGTAAGTGGAGAGGAAGAAACGAAAGAGAATGCAATAAATGCCAACGGTTGACTCAACCGAGAACGCTTGGACCACCTCCACCTCCGCCAATGTGGCACACTCGGCAGTCGAGACAGACAGTATATGTACAATGCATAACCGTTCGTGAAATCAAGCCAATGGTACTTTTCTCTTTACATTCGTCCAGATCTCTTCCTGTTCCATTCTCCTTCACAACGGTGCCGACTCTGCTGCCCAGCGTCTTCGATCAATGCTCGGCATCTTGCCTCCCCGGTTGTCCGAGTGTCGGACATCCCATGCTCGACTGCGTAAGCAAAGTCATTGTCCCGGTAACCTCTAGTCTAGTGAAGGGGGCTCCAGTCGCAAGGGATCAGGATGGCCGAATGCATACTCTGCGCAAGCTTGACGGTCTGCATGGAATTATAATCAGCCATCTGTCTGCGTCCTCTGATCACTCTCTCCCCCAAGCACAGCTCTCAACATCAAACCCACAAGCTACACAGCAAAGACGAATAGAGAAACCTACCTGCTGCACAGTGTCTGACCAACCTCCAACATTCCATGCTTGCTCACGTGTCTTCTTCCGGGCATCCATGTCTCTGAGGAGGATGAATGGGAATCGACAGGGTTCAGTGAGGGTTGGTGAGAAGCATACAAAAGGATGAAAGGAACAGACGACATCGAGAACAAACGGTAAGCACCACTGGTCAGCCTCTGATGTCTTGTGAAGTCTATCCTAGGGACACCACACGGGTGGGAACACTCACGGGTATTGCCAAATATGATGGACTTCGTGCAATCGGCCTACCTGGGCGAAGAATGCTCCCACGGGTTGCTAAAGGAGCACAGACCCAGTAATCATCAGCATTGGTCTCAGCATTTCTGAGAATCAGACAAATGCAATATCGTCTTTTTAGTTGGGGAATGAATCAAGCCTACGCAGAAACGAGAGACTTACAACATATCTAGCTCTAGCTTCCAAACCCCTCTTCCACGCCGATTCCCACTCCAATAACTTTCCGGGCTGTAGTTGGTAGCTCCTCATTTCGAATATCCCTCCATTTGGAAATCCACTATCTCTAGGTGGCGACGAGGGCCAGAAGGAGAACTCCGATAAGAGCTGGTGCTGCCGGGAATCGAGGGTCTTGAGGATAGCAGAATGGGATTTTGCGAGAGCCTACGCAAATAGCGGGGTGGAGTGGTGAGCTTAGACTTGATCGACTAAAACCTACACCAAGCCAAGGCCAGGACTATCGACACGTACCTTGTCTGTAGCGATGGCCGTTCTGCTCTTATCAAACCCTTTATATCCCTCGTATTCCAAGATGTGAGTGAACTCCCCTACAGAACCAACAACCGTCTCCCAGCTCCCGGTGAGCTTGACGCCGCCTAGCTCGCTCTGTCCCCTCTGCTTGAGCGCTGTAAAGTACTCTCTTGCCGCTGCTATGTAGGCATCCCGTTGATCGGGCTTAACGGCGTGCGTAATTTTCTCGTGAACGTATTTACCGCGTCCGACTAGCTTTGAGTGCTGGCCTTCGGCGCCGGAGGTTGTCAGGCCTTCTGCTTTTGCTTGGGCGGATCCATAGATCAAAGCCTATGTGCAAGGAGTCAGCTAATGATTTCCTTTGCACGGGTGAGAGCTGTCCATTAGAAGCGCTCCGCAGGCCTTATCAATAGGAGCATCATAGGCCCTCAGGCGAGCTACACCATCATGATTAATAGGTCACTGAACTCACCCCGAGGAAGCTCCTTCCTCCCTTCTTGGGATCTTCTGCTTCATCCTTAATCTCAGCTCCAGCAGGAAGAGCTGCAGGTTTTCCCTTTGCTGTGTCTGGAGTCTCAGGCAGGCGGGAAATAGAGGAAGCGTGTAAGGACCGAGTGGGTGCGGCGACCACACGAGCAAAGGATGGGTGATGGTGGATAGTGGAGCGGCCGGCGGTGTTGTTCACCGCTCGAAGAGAGATAGAGGGGGGCATTGAGCAGGTTGGAGAAAGCGGGATGTGAGTGGGAAATCGTCTCTTTCGTCGACAGCTTGATACAAGTAGTTGTTCGCTGTTGGAGTAGATGCTCTTTGTCTGCGTGCAGCTGTACTGTATATGATGCCCACTATAAAGCAGCTAGCAGTTAGCTGCTGAAGCCGGGTGGTGATGTCACGTTACTCAGCCCGGACCGGCTCATTACCCGAGCGCGGTCTTGACTTGCACTGCCACATTCCGCAAACACCGACAATCCCCGCATCTCTCACCTTGGACGTGTTCCCCTCTTAGATGGTACGTTGCAGCTGCTTTGCCTCTCTTCAACCTCTGACAAGGGGGTCGGAAAGGTCAACAAAAGGTATATATCTCGCTCGCAATACTGTCTGTCTGCTCTTCTGTGACTGTCAAGATTGTTTTGCTCATCCGTCTCCCTTGTTTCTTTCCTTTATTATGCTCGATCATCCACCTCGACACGGTCCCGGTTCGACTTGTATCGACGCCTTGTCCCCT
The DNA here is from genome assembly GCA_001599695.1 of Phaeotremella skinneri. Lineage (NCBI taxonomy): Eukaryota > Fungi > Basidiomycota > Tremellomycetes > Tremellales > Phaeotremellaceae > Phaeotremella > Phaeotremella skinneri. The sequence continues at coordinate 599,327 of BCHT01000010.1, read as the reverse complement.
TGGCGACCGCCGTGACTGCTTGTCCATCGCCTAGGCTTAAACACTGGAAATCTAAGAGGGACATTGGTCTATCCTATCGGACCGTGGTCGATCGGTGATATCTGTCTCCTCGAAAGGAGGTTGGTATAATTTCATCTCTAGTATCATACAGAGCTCTTCATTGACTGACGCCGAAGTTGCCTAGCTCAAACGAGCTCAGAAAGGGTACGATCGTTGGGACTCTTATATCGACATAATACGCATATCTGAAACCACCATGTCCAACAACCCATTACACCCCTCGCTACCCGCCAACCCCTCTCTTCCTTTACCACCTCAACTATCTTCTCACTCCCTAGATCGTTCGCCTGGTATTCGGCCACTTGAGCCGCTATATGGCGATAGACCACCTCCCCCAAGAGCTAGAGAAGACGACTATGGTCGCCCAATGGCTGGTGGGGGTTTCAGCAGAGATGGATTCGCTCCGATTCGTTCTCGTCATGCCGATTTCGAGAGGGAAAGAGAACGAGATGTTGACTGGGACAGGCATGCAGGTGGTCCACCAGCTTCGAGGGAGTTGAGGGATAGAGAGTTTCCTCGGAGAGAGCTTGATCCTGAAGGAGAGAGGGAAAGGTGGGAACGGTGGGATGGAGATGCCGGTAAGTTTTCGAGTGGAACATCCATCTCGTCATCACCTTCCCGCATCAGCCAGCATAACGTGCTTGCCGGTGTCATTCGTAAACGAGTTGTTCTTCGTGAAGTGCTCGTATTGCTTCTCGCAGATGAGCTCGTTCAATGTCACGACATGTGCCCTCCTTGCCAGCTCTATAACATTTGCTTGACTACCTTCATTCTAGATCGGCCCAAACGACGACGTTCTCCCTCCCCTACTTCTCGTCCGATAAAGTCCCGTCACTTTTCACCGTCTCCGCCTCCTCATAGGACGCAGCCTCAATTCCATAATTCTTCAACGCCCCCCGATCCAGCGTCAATAGATACCCTCTTGACGTTCCGCGCCTTTGCCGATTGGTTCAGAGCATCTCATCCGCAGACAGCAAAAGCTGATGAGGAAGAATTGAGAAAGGTCCGAATGGCTATTGAGGATGGAACTGCTTCTTGGGATCTGACAAAGGAGCGCGTTGGGATGGGGAAAAGATATGAGAGGTATAGGAAGGAATACAGCTCGAGACAGGTAAGTAGGCCAGCTTTGATGAGCATGCATGGACTGAAAGCTTTTGGGTCGACACTGACTCTCAAATTACCTCCAGTTGTTCGCTCTATTCCTAACCCACAAATCATCAGCGTGGTTCATCGAACGATATTCCCCTGAACCCGAGTATGTAGCTCTACGACGCAGACTGAATCGTCAGGGGCGAGTGAGAACGGCCGAAAAATATCTGGAAGCGCTGAGAAGTGGGGAGTACGACTCTGTAGTGAATGAACAACCAGGTGAGTCATCTCTTGCAGCTTCTGACATGATGACGCTGATTTGCGGCGACTGGATCCAGAGACCGAAAGACCTGGCTCCAAAGCGCGAACTGGAGCTGAGGAACCAGAGGGCCTTGATCGAGCTCTAGGCGATCGTTCAGATCGTTACGAAGGTGGAGAAGGCGGGAAATTGGGTGTCGATGACGAGCTACGATTTGAAATCAAGCCTGCCGAACGCCAAGTCTTTGTGAAAACGGTTCCACCTCAGACAAAACGGAAAGATCTGGAAGCTGTGAGTGATAGATTCGCCTTTGATCTAAGCCTCTGGACCAGAACTCCTGGCTATCATCACTGTGCGGCCATGCACGCACCTTCTTTGAAGTTCACTACTGACTCGCACTTCTCTCCTCGTTCATTCAGCTCTTCGTTGAGGTGGAGGGTTTCCAGTATCTAGCTCTCAGCGAGCCCAGCGCCAAAAAATCCTTTCATCGAGTCGCATGGGCTCAATTTGCTGAGGGTGTCGATGTCAATGAAGTGGTTCAACGATTAGATGGACAAAAAGTAAGTTACTCGCTCCATTACATAAACTGTTCACCTCTGGCGTTAGCCATAGGGCTCGGCCGAAGGGCGACTGCTTACACTAAACTCCAGATCGATAATTTCACTTTTCACATGGGCGTCAATGCTTCATCAACCGTCGGTAGAATACGAGTGACCCCACCGATCTCGAACACCCTTGAACGATTATTAACAGATGGTCGAAAGGCCAGGTCGCTAGCGTTGAAACTCGAGGATGAACTAGTTGGACCACTGGAGGTTGTTGAAGATGAAGCAGGCAACAGGACCGAGAATCAAGGGTCTTCGCGGGAGATGTCCAGTGAAGAAGGGTCGAAGAACCCCGAGGATCGGGGCTTGGAAGAGAGGACGAGTAGATATGTGGAAGACACTATCGAAAGGTTGCTCAACGACCAGGGCCTTACGGAAGAGGAGGGACAGTTGGACGAGAGCTCGCAGGTCCGCAAGGTTGGTGCAGTATCCCACAAATCGTGGTCGGCAACGCGGGTGTTCGCTGATTTTCTGACTTTAACCCTGTCACACAGGCTAAACTGATCCTGGATCAATGGATAAACTACCTCCGCCACGGCTTGTCAACTTGTTACTACTGTGTGGCGCCTCTATCATTTCCCGAAGAACTTCAGAGGAAATGCATCGCCCACGTCCGGCCGCTTTTGACACCCATTTCATCCAGTGATGAGAAGGTGGGGGACGACAAAGCTGAAGAAACTCTTGAAGGTGGCGACGTCGACGGCGTTGACAAAATGAACGGGGTTGCAGGTGAAGGCGATATTGGTGATGGTGAAGGCGATGGTGAACGGGAGAAGAGAGATAATGAGGACCGTACCTCCGCCGCGATCCATTTGCAGACGAATCAGGGAACCTCGAAAAAGATATTCCCCCAGAAGTCGACCGATGAAAAATGGTTGGAGGGGTTGGAGTCCAAGTTGAAACCTCTTCTGGAGGACGAGGTTGATGTTGTTGAATACGGAGGGCGGGATGTTGAAGAGTGCGTCACTTGATTTCTGTAGAACCACGTTTTGCTGATAGTCGGCGTTGAAATCGTTCATAGGGAGACCCGTAAACTCTGCGCCCCGGTTATCAAACAGGAAGAGCCGTCGAAATATCGGTGTAAAGAATGTTCGAAGCTTTTCCGAGCGCCTGAATTTGTTATTAAACACGTTCAAGTGAAACATATGGAAATTGTCAAGCCAAAGATTGATGAGGTACGTCCTTGCTTGTTGGCACCCGGCGGCGTCAGCACGTTCGCTGACTAGTGCTGCGTGTTCAGATCATCCTCCTCAACAATTTTGCGCTTGATCCACAGCATACTCCAATATTAGCTTCGACTCCAGCAGCAGTCAATGACGCAATCGTTACTCCTCAACCCCCTCTCCTGTCGTTTGGCTCTCTCCCAACTGGAGGAGGAGGCAACCAAAACACCCCATTCAACGTCATGTTTAATCCAGCCTTTGCAGGTGCAATGTCAACTGGAAATGGATCAGGTAACGGCAACGGAAGCACCAACACCATGTTCAACCCGATGATGATGCAACAACAAGCCATGATGATGATGCAAATGCAACAAGCCATGATGATGGCTGCTGCTGCGGGTGGTGGGGCCGGTGCCGGGACGGGTAATTTAGCGGGAAGAGTAGGCGAATTCGCGGATACTTCGCCAGCTGCGTCTGTACCGTTACCGCCCGCACCAGCTGGCGGAGAGGATCCGAGGGCTAGAAAAGGGAGAGTGAGCTACAAGGACTTGGACGAAGTGGGGAGCGGGGGTGATGGGGGGCTGCCATACTAGTTCCACTCTTGGGTTTCAAGCAGTTGGAGCTGCAGCCTATAAGGGCCTGCAATGCATTACGTAGGTTATTGTTGTGAAAAGCAAACGGACAGATACTTGGCAGTCAATTCGATGCTTTACGGCTCGAACCTCTTTTTCGGGTGTCTATGCAACGGTATACTGTACATCAAAATAGAATGGGAGCGGGGTTCAAGTGTCCATTAGGTCCTTATACTTGAAAGGTATTTTTCGGCAGGATCTACCCCCAACAGGGGAGGTGGATGGAAGGTTCAGACTCAAATACTAAATCTACAACCCTAGACCACTGAGCAGCGAGGAGCCTGCATCATCCGTATCGCCCAATGGGAGTCCCAGCGAATCAAGGGTGTTTCCCAAATCCACCGTGGCGTTCAAACAAAGGCCGGAAGCCTGCAGTAGCTCTGAGCAGATTTGTACGCAGACGTTCAACAGGTCCGTGTAACTATGGTGACCAAGTTTGTCAGTTTCAACAATATCGGAAGGATCAGTGAGGAAACATACCCAGCTTGACAAGAGCATTCACCATCGACCTCAATTTGGTCAGGGCGACAGCAGACAGTCGACTGCCACTGTAGACCAGCGGCGCAGGTCGGAGTGGCCGTCGGGGCGGTGATCAAAGCCGTCCAAGCTGGTGTGAAAGTAGCAGCACCTAGAGTCTTTGTTCGACCGAGTTTGAAGGCCGGATTAGCGAGACCTGGACCAGTTTCAAGAGAGGCGGAAGCGGTGGGAGAGCCGGTTGCAGAGACGGACGAAGTAGGCGGGGATGTTGGTGTGGCGGTAGCGGAGGTGCCGGTGCCGGCGGGTGTTGGGAAGAGGTAGTAGTCGATCTCGCCGGCTGTGGGACAGAGTGAGACGGTTTCGGTGGATGTGGCGGTTACCGTTTGGGTCTGCGTTTGCGTCTGGGTCTCGGTGGATGTTTGGGTAGCAGTCTCAGTGACTGTTACCAGCTGGATCTGTTTCTTCTGGTCAGTGGGAAACTAGCTTGGGAAAGGTGAGATGGACTTACGAAGGCTGTGACCGGGATAGTTATGGTTGAAGTGGCGGTGGATGTGGCGGTGGCAGTGTTTGTGATGGTCTCGGTGAGGCTGGCTGTCGAAGGTGAATCGGAGGGGTATTGTAGCAGACCGACAGGCTGGACGTCGCTATCGTCCCCATCATCGTCTCCATCGTCACCCCCATCCTCATCCCCATCGTCTTGACCAGAGTCTTCTCCATCGTCATCGCTGTTCCCGTCTCCACCTTCAACCCCATCACCGCCGTCATTGTTATCTCCGTCGCCACTAAAGTCATCCCCGGTGCCATCGTCATCCCCGTCCTCAGCATCATCATCTCCATCATCTCCATCATCTCCATCATCTCCATCATCCTCGCCATCATCACTTTGGTCGGCGCCATCTTCTCCACCACCACCACCATCCTGGCCATTGGCATCGTTATCACCGCTATCTTCATTGGAGGAAGTTGGATTTTGAAGAAGGGTTACTCCAGGGGTGTAGTCGGGATTGCTACCATCGTTATCGTTGTCATTCCCGTTGGTATTTCCATTTGAGTCGCCGCTGTCGTTACCACCGCCGTTGTTGTCATTTCCGTCATTGTTGCCACTACCATCGCTACCGCTGGAACCGTCGTCGCTCTGCTGATCAATAATAGACGAAGTCGGAGATGGATCCACAGAAAGAGTGATGGACGCTGTCGGACTTGACGTAGGAGAGGGGTGGTGGTGTGCGGCTAAGACTGCTGCTGGACCGGAAAACCCTCCGTCATCCGAGGAGGGCGATGTCGTATTAGAGCATGTCTGAGGGATTATCGACTTTAGATCTATCTTTACTGCACCAACAGAAGCTACTCACCCCATCCTCTAGTTTTGCTCGACCGCCGCTGCATGTATATCCGCCGCTACCATCGCAAAGAGGCCAGCCATAGGCTGGATAAGACCAAGAACTTCCGCCAACATTAATCTACGGACATCAGTATCGGCTTTCTGCTCCATGATCCAGATGACTGACCAGGCTTTCAACCCAGGCTTCCAAGCCGTCAACATTGGCCACAGCCTCGACCTCCAACAAGATGCCTTCGCCGGAGAGCCCAAGACAAGTACATCCTAATGCGTACGCCAAACCCTGAAATTCACCCCCAACACTGGCACAAATCAAGGTCGTCGGGATGAGAAGGTCAATAGTCTGTCCAAGGGTAGTTTGGAGAAGTGGTATATCCGTCAAGCCGCTGACGGTGGAGAGTGTGGTGTCGATCAGACCGCCGAGGATACCGTCGTTGCTACCGGTGATGCTGCCTAGGCCAAGGATCGGCGCGGCCAAGGTCCGACCAGCGGACAAAGACAAACCGAGGACCAGAGAGGTATGAAACGGACCCATCGCTAGGATCGGTCAAAAGGTTACTGAAACAAAAATTGGAAGGAGTCAAAGCGTTTACAGTAAAGACGCTTGGAATCAACTGAAAAGAGCGAAAACGAAGTAAGAAAAAGTGCCTGGCTCTGCCAGATGAAGATAAAGCTGAAGGTGGAGAAGATTGGAGGAAGAGTATGAAAGAAACATCCTATGGATATATCAGTATTTGTATACTCTTCCCTGCTTGGTGCTTCGCAGTCAGTGAGAGGCATTTCAAATATGACTGGATTGGTTGTATTGCCGTGCATGTAATGATTTCCTCGGCTGTTGCTGGTTAGAAGTGGCTGGCCCATAGAAACAAGCGGTGGAAAAACTGGGCTACGCTTGTTTTCGGCCTCACAATAGTGGCAGCTGCGAGTTCCGATAATTCAGATAGGCCTTTCCCACGAAGGATTCTATGATTCTGTGGAGCGCGATGATAACATTCCACTGCCACTTCTGTCGACCTTGTCGACCGTAAGCTGCCACTTTCCTTACGGTCTTCATATCTTCGTCTTCTATCCATATCGTCATCATGTATGGGGATACAGGGCTGGCAACCGTTTAGTGCGGTCAGACTCTGAACAGGCAAGAGTACATACAGAATTCAGGTGTATAAGATCGTTATATGCCGTACGTGTAGCCGTGACCACCTAAGCGTGTATACCTTTCCAGATAATCTAACTCTTCGGCTTGATAATGTACATACAGTGTTTCGTTCGGGCCAAAGTAACTCCCCGATGGGGTGATTCTTTGAGTATCGAGTCATCGCAGAGAGTGAATTTGGTTCACTGTAACGTAATGGTGACCGCTTCTCATGCCCAGCATCTCCGGCGTCTACGCTTGACAGGTTTAACACTTCACTTAAGGTAGGATAAGACTTCTCACGTATTGAAGATGAATATGAAGGCTTCTAGCTGGCCAGTGCAGCCTACCTTGTTTCAGCTCAGATTCAAGCCCCAAAGGGATAGTGATTGATGTTAAGTTACGTACCAGAACTCTTCGGGACCGGCTCTGAGGCCAACTTCGCTCAAAAAGGTTTCTAATGCGACTTGGAATTGGGTATTGTTCTGCATCGGAACGGTGACCACTTGACTTGGGTCACTAGCATATCTCATCTGTGAGGTAAAGGAGAACAGTGAGATCCAGATCCACAAGCTTGGACATACGATCAGAGTGACGGAGTGATCGTCAGGTACTGGGCTGTTTCGAGCGTCGCCGTTAGGCACAGCGGTTCTATTGGGATGAGGATGGGAAGTACCGTAGCTGTAAGGGTACATGTCGGGTTGGGCTCTTTATGGCGCTAGAGGACAGCCTAGTGGAAGTGGTAGTTCCGGCTGGTCGATATCAAGCAGTCTTCATACCACCTGCCCCCCTTTATCCACCGGCACGGGGTGGCGACACGTCGGACTCGAGGGCAGAGGAGGGTCAACGCCAATACGGGCTTCTTGATGAGAAGCATCGGGCGTTACGTGCCCGAGCAGTGGGATGGTCGGGTGTAGGTCCATCATCGGAACAGCTTGATAGTTGCTGGTCTGCAGAACCCCGTTACTGATGTAAGAATGATGGGAACACGGAAACAAATCTCGGTGAAGTCGAACACGCCCTCCAGCGGTACTTGTGTTTCCACACAGACGACATCGGAGTGACTGAATAGGAAGATAATGACGAATCACACCTCCACACAATCTTCAGTCAAAATGATCGGCTTGGAATCAACCATCTGGTTTCAGCTGTTTGGTCAGTGAATGAAATCAACGATCTTCACAGCAGCTGACGTCACTTGAGACTAAGGCGACGAATATTGGGGGTCTGTAAAGGCAAGCGGACTGTCTACATGAAAGAGGATGTTGGCTCCTCAGGCACCCTCCTTCTCCCATCATTTGACTGGACTGTATATCCGTACAGCCGACAGTGATGGATAAACGGGGTCCTTATGACAGGGCGCATGACATATACATAAGGAATGGGTACTGGAATCAAAACTTGTTGGTTCTTGCGAAGAACCAAGTTCGCCCTTATCGGCGTCGTGAACATGCCTATGCCTCATGTGCGACATCAAACACGAGGACGTTGTGGCCGCCATCTTCCATTCCGACGCTTTCCGGGGTCTGGATCGGTAGGTTTCGTACTTTAGTAAACTTCCCGATGTCCGAATTCGGAGATACTCACATCGTAGAGATCGAGATCCATATCTTCGTCGCTCCACTTCAACCTGTGGACGGAATGTTATCATTTGTAAGAATACTCCCTCTTCACTGAGGGTGCGAGGACAGCCTGGCTCGGTGCTCACGAATAGAGATCAGTGCTCCCAGGTCGTCCGCACCCTACGAGGAATTCTTCCATTGCTTCAAGGAAGTAGGTGTCTCTCTTCATATCAAACCTTACGATCAAATTCGCATTTTCGACGTAGATCAGCTGAAGGAAGGGGGAATCAAAGATTCAGCGAGCTATCCCCCCTATCCCATTTCTGTGGTCGGACCGATCCGCAATGACAGCTAAACCCATCTTGGGGCATGAATAGCACCAATATCTCTAGAGGAGACTTACGATCAGAGTAATCGGATAAAAATCTTCGTCGTCATTTTGTATCGAGTTGGACGAGCGGGACGAGCAGGATGAGGTGGACCGTGCGATGGATGACTCGTCGCCAGAACTTGAGGGTGACGACATCGGTAGAAGTAGAGGTAAGGTTCAGTTATTGACTGCCCCCTTTATTTCAAGTCTTCGACAACGGATATATTTATACATCCAACCAGGACTTACGGGCTTTCCAGGCGTTCTCACAACGTTGTGGAGTCGACTTTTCCGACAGGCATCGAGCAGGTATTGAGGACTACCCTTGTACCCACCACAGGTTTCGGCTCCATGCCTCCTCATAGATTTATTTTCGCCTGTCTAGGTCCAAAAGCACAGCATAGGAGCCTATTGTATCTTTTCTACCTACCTTTTACGGTACCATAAGCCCCAACGCGTGTCAAGCGAGATGGACATTAGTAGCGGGGAAGGAGCAGTGCCATTCTATATTTGCTGGTTTTTGGTGGAGAGTTTAGGTCGTGAGGCCAGCATCGTGTTTGAATGGAGGGGGTGAGGCTCCTTTCGATGGCATGCCTCGTGCATTTTGGGCATGCAAGGCATACAAAGGGAGCCCGCGGGCCATTAACCGATGTGGCGGTGCCGCTTTGAGTTTCCTTGTGAAGGCCATCCTTCTTTTCGGACACCGCGTTATTCAGACCCAAGGAAATGGCAGAGCTCCCATCAGTGCGCACTCACATGCTGACACTGAAGCGCTGACTGCTGGTGGCCGGTGACTAGTGGAGGATGCGTGATCGGCGAATGGACAATTCGCGCGACGGTACCGCCTCGAACTATAATCTGTTTAGTACTGTACATCTCGGCAACACTGCCGTGCCGTCGGCTAGCTGGTGCATCAAAATCTCCGGTATCATGCGTGCTTTCCGGAATTTTGCCAGTCTCGCTGCGTTCAAGCCGAGTAGTGGCATATCCAGATTTGAGGAACACACTGCCTGTCCTCAATCATGCTTTACATTATTATGGGTAGATGAGCAATGCACATGATATTTTGAACAATGTCCTGTCTTCAAACCAACCGTCGGCTCTCCGGTGGACCTAAATAACTCCACCCCCTTTGTTTGATGCCACCAAAGTCCACCCAAATCCTCTCCAATACAATGCCTGCACTCATTCCCCAAATCTTAAGCTCATGCTCTCCGCCTGCCAACTCCGCGGTAAGCGTTACATTCCTAATCTCGCTCGAGACAACGTTTATCCAGTCGGAAGGTGCCGCCCCAATTTCTTTGGCATGATTGTCATCATCATGTGCGACGTCGCTGAGAGACTTCAGCGGGATCGGGAAGATAATCTTTGGGTCCTGGGAGTCGATTTGGAGGCCGAATGAAAGCTGTCGATCCAAGATGAAGTTATTCGACGGGGCCAGTTGAACCGTGATCTCCACTTCTGATTTGTCGGCGACGTTTACGGCGCCAACGCTGGAAGGTGCGGAATGTGACCAAAAGTCGTAAGATAGCGATGGACCTTTGCCAAGGGTAAAGTTGTACGCTGTGACTGGGAACATTGAGATACCGCTTAGAGTTCGCCCATAGCCTTCGACTTCCTCGAATGCGTACCCCTCCGCCGAGGTGTTTCTCGCGAAATGACCAGCCTCTATCACCACGTATCCATCGCCTTCAACGAACCCCTTATACTTAGGTGGGGGCTGGGGTGGATGGAAAACAGGTACCGTGACTGTGACATTCGAACCATCTGTCGCGGCAAGCGTTACAATTCCTGTATGCAGCTGACCGAGGCTGACTTGATCGTCTGACTTGTACTTCTCCCAGTCGACAGAGATGTACACCCGCATATCTTTCGAACCATCTTGCTCGATTTCGCCATGATCCGGCGTGACTTTCAGCCATGTCTTCTCAGAATAAGCAGTGAACTCTGTGTCCCGTGGCCCACCAGCCCCTACGCCTACCCAGCGAGTTTTGGAACCATATGGATCCATGGGAAGTAGAGTCGGCTGAGGACAGGCATAGCCTTTCTCGCAGTTGTACTTGGAATCTCCAGGCCACGCTCCGAGCGAGTTCTCAACGGTATAGCGGACATAGGCGTCGGCTCCGTGAATTGTGCCAGATCGTGCTGTTCTTGTCGGCTGATTCGGGTTGACCCACGGTATCGGCGGAAGTGAGTCTCGCACGGGCTCCAGGAAGTTTTGATAGTAAATATGCTGCATAGATAATCAGCCATGTTTGGCTAAAATCCAGAATACTTACAGTCTGGTCCAGCATACTGAGAAGACGTCAACTGATCAGCGAGCAGTCGAGTATAGACTCTTTAAACTCACTGGTCCCACTTCCGATCGAGCAGAGCATGGAATGACTCGGTGATCTCGAAATCTCGTTCGAAAGCCTTCATCGCCGCTTTAGCATTGATGTTGGCTGCAGTCAAACCCTGGAAAGCTTGAACATTAGCCAGGCCAACTAAGAGCAGGAAGTCAGCAATGGCGTCGTCATCGTATACATTGTCAACCTCACCAGCAACATGCAACCGATTCAGGTTTTCTTGGAGCAGAATGGGAACAAGGACTAGCTCATAGAAAGCGGGCTGGGTCTGCTCTGGAAGGTGGTCGTAGATCTTCTGCGAGCGTCGCACGAGGTCACCCCACTGTGCCAGCACTAACTCCGCTCTAGTAGGAATCGCTGACTCAGTAATTCACTCAGGATCAAACTTCAAAGAGGACTCACTCGTCATAATTCGAGAAAGACCATAATGTACTGTTCAGCAGCTCAGCCTTGATGCGGGAAGCATACATCTTTTGGGCAAGTGTCAGCCTCTGAGAGAAACAAAGGGGAGGGAAAAATTACAGAATATTTCCCCATGATATCTGCTACTTCCTCGCTAACGTCCTGGCCAAAGTCCCTTGCAGCCCAGAGCGTCAGGAATTCCTTCACCGAGTTTCTCGACCACCTAGGCGAATCGTACGCGAGCGCCATATAATGTTCGATAGGAAGCTCTAGCATCTTGAGATCGCCAACATTGAGTATCCAGATTTGCGTGGTGTTGAAAGAAACAGCAATGTTGAGCTGCTCCCAAGCTATGGAAAAGGTAGTAGTCATCAGGTGGGCTCCAAATAAGGACAGTAAACACACTTTTCGCCAGAGATACAGTGTTGATCCATTTGTAGTCTCGCGGGAATCCGACATCTGAAGGGCTGTCAATGCGCTTCCAGCAATATCTCAACGAAGAGAAACCTACAGTCAACATGGTAGTACAGTCCGGCTCCGGCTTTGTGATCGGAGCCAGGTGGAAGAACTGTCAAAATGTTTCCCCAATTGTCGTCTGAAAACATGATCGTGACTGTCAAGCAGTAGTTAGTAGATGTGTAAGCATAATCAGGAGATACATACCATCGTCTGGGACATTGAGCTATATAATAAGTGAAGTAAGCCGATTGTCCTGCCTAGATGTCACAACTATACGGCCAAAAAGAGACTCACCCCTTGTTGATAGTATGCAGCAACTTCTTTGTACATGCACCTGTGTCGGCCATCAACATCTAGCAATACCAATTTGAGACGTCGCTGATCCCCCCCTACTTACCACATCTGGGGAATCGGGTTTGAAGCCTCGGGCTTCAAAACGTCCTGGAGGATCCCTTGCTGGACTGCCGCAATCTTCTCGACCAGCTGAATCTCGAAAATCAGTCCAGAACGATCACCCAAATCTTTAAGGTCACTTACACTTGCATTCCCTCCGGTCAAAGGAAGGTCCCCATCCCCTCTCATCCCAACGGTAAACAACGTCTCCATCCCCTCAGCCCGCTCTACGCCATACCGCCACCACTCCTCCAAGAACTCATGGTTGGTCCAATCCCATGGCCCATCGCCGAAGCGATCCCATTCCTCTTTGTTCCTGGACATGGGTTCGTGATGGGATGTACCCATTACTATGCCCATGCGTTGGGCTAGGACTTGGTTGGGCCCTGGTGCTGGGGGTTGAGGAAGACCTTGCGACACGTCCAGCCCGTCTACGTCAAACATACTTGCCCACACTGAGAGAGTTGAAGATATCAGCACCATGCCGTCAGGGCTCACAGCAGTCAACGTACTTGCTGGCCAGAAGTAGTTCCCCTTTAGCCGCAAAACCAATTCAAAGGTCAATTCATACAGCCCAGTCTGGAAAGGCGGCACTCCAGGCTCATACCCCCAACGCTGTCTTGCCCAGCCCCATAAGACAGGCAATTCGTCGTTGAAGAACAGTCCACGATACTTGACTGTGGGTTCACCGTGACTGCAGACTTCCCCTCGAGGGAACGCAGCATAGGTTTGGGGCTTGGTAGGGACATCTGCCCAGAAATACCAGGGGGAGACCCCAAGCTGCTCGGAGAGATCGTATATGCCGTAGATGGTACCTCGCTGAAGAATAATTGGTTAGTATACGCTCGCGCAAGTAAAAGATTGATGCTCACTCTGTCACTTCCAGTGATCACCAATGCCTCCTTCACGCCTTTCTTAGGCTCCTTCTCAACTCTGACATCGAAAGCCTCCCATTTCCCCTTAAGCGAGTCCGCGACCTGAGCCTCATGCTCGGAAAGCCCGCTGACCAACCGACTGCTCAGAGTTCCTACGATGATCGCCCTGGCACCAGCTTCGCTCGGCAAAGTATCGTTATACACCTTTGGACGCAGTCCCGATACTCTCTCGATATCGTCTGCAAACGTCTTAGCGGCAATGTGAATAGCCGAGTTGTCCTTGGAGTCTAGCAGTAGCGGGGTAACGAGTCCATCTTCTTTGGAGAAGATGACAAAATGATCCGCACTACTGTGTGAGGTTGACTGAAGGGGTTTTTGATTTCGGGCAGATCGAAGGATATTGGCTGGTTTGTCAAAGGTGATACATTGTTTTTGACCCAAGGCGGAGACGAAGGGGATGCTCCACAGAACGAGAAGGGCGGCTCCAGCTATTTTGACCATGTCTTGAAGGTGCGTTGGGAGGTTTGGCCTAGCTTAGGCGGTCTGCAGGAGTCCAAGAAGACGTGTAGGACGCCCTGTTATGACCATTTCATGACAATTCATGACCCGGATCAACACCTAACGGCGCTCGGCGTGAGACGGACCGGGCTGCACGTCAGGTGGAGGTATTCGGGGAATTATCGGCGAATTTAGCTTGCTCATAGTCACGAGGACACGAGTACAACCTAACTCATACGATATACACTTCAACGGTCTGTATGCACACATTCTCACAATTCTCCGATTCTCCAAGCAGGATACTGTGACGGGATTTCAAGCAGAATAAGGGAATTTTGACCTCCAGTGATCCGCGATCTCCTCTCTGGTAGCCCACCAAACCCCTCCGTCATCCCCATCCCTCTCCGTGACTTTCTTGACATGCTCGAAGAACTTCCTCAACCCCGCAGTTCGAGCAGGTCTCCCTACTAGTCTAGCATGTAGACCAATACTCATCATCTTCGGAGATCCCTCTTTTCCCTCTTTGTACAGCTCGTCAAAAGCGCCTATGAGGTATGACGCGAAATTGTCGGGGGAAAGGAAGGCGTTGTGGCCTCCGTCTTTGTAGTCGTTCGTGTCTAGTCTAGTGTATCCCGTAATATTAGTTTGAATGTTAGGCATTATTGGATTTCAGGCCATGTGATCAGAGGTAGAAAATGGGGACAGGGAGATGACAGACGTACGCGTATGGGACTATTAACAGTCCCTCAGACTCGTTCCCACCAGGCATCGGTATCCAGTGGGGTAGGTCATCACTATAATCGTCGCTGTAATACTTGAGAGGGATCCCAAGCTCTTTGTACACCTGCGCGACCAGTCCTCGGGACCTCGCTCCAGCTTTGGATTGCACCATTCCATAATACCATCCTCTTGGGGGTGTACCCGTGACTTGCTGAATAGCTAGAGCATCTTCAGTACAGTATCCCTCCGCAGTGGTTAAGGTCAGACCTCCTAAAGAAAGCAGGCGGATCGAAAGACACCATTATCTGTAGGAAAGACGTTACTCACCCTCAATAGCTTTCTTCACATACTCCACTTCTTCCGCTTCACTCCAAGCACCACGATCCACCCATCTCCATCCATGGCTCGCAACCTCGCTTCCCTCTTTCACGAGCCATTTCCCAACCTCAGGGTTCATCAACAGAGCTTGACCAACCATATAAGCTGTACAACGGACATTGTACTCCTTGAACATCCGCAGACATCGCCAAACACCTGCTCTAGATCCGTACTACGAGTCGACGAAGTCATTACTTTGATATTTATTTGAAATCATTGAGCAAGACATACCTCGTAGAGAGACTCGATATTGACGTTCCTCTCGCCTTGTAGCTTCTCAGCCCCGGGTCCTAGCTCACTCGCAATACTCTCAGAGTGCGGATCTCCATTTATGGGTGTAACTTCCGAGCCCTCCTCTACAGTTTGGACTGAATGTGAGCTTTGACGGCTCAACTGATAGCCAATATGACATCGGACATCACAGCAAGGATGGTCGTTGACATACCATAATTAAGAACCACTTGAATCGCTATCTTAGCTCCTCCAGGCCATTGCGGGCTGTACTCAACCCTCGTCAGCTAACGCCCCCGCTCCACGGTCGTGACACTAGTAATGTCACACTACGTATCACAGCGGATGACGAGACACGACTCGCTCACTTTGGCGGGTTAGGCCCGTATCCTACCAAATCTCTTGGTCCGTAGGTGTCTGACATCTTCTGCGATTCGCGCAATCGAAACAACACGTCTCAGATATTGCGAGATCAGGGAAGGATTTAACAAGCTGAATGGAGATGCTCGTTGTGGACTGAACTACTGTTCTGCATTCCTTTCAACCTATCTACTATTCTGCGGCTTATCTACTTAAATACATTTTTGGGAGGACAATCGTTTCCGTCGGCTTCAGCTTTCGGCGATCGCCGTCTTCTTAGAAATGTTGCATTCAGGTTCTATACTTCTTGTAACATGACTTGGCTTAACGATGGGCGATTAAACGTAAACACGCAAGAATGAACAAGCAACTTTGTAAGAGGACAATGACATGACATGACACCAACCGACATGGATATGTATAGTACACGCTCACTCTCGCATCGCCCGCCGACGATGCTCCAGTGAAACTCGACTAAACGACCGGACCACTCTTCCACCATATCTCATTCTCCAGCTCCTCTCTTCCCATATCCCTCAAGTTAACTCAAGCCCTTCTCCCCCTCCTGAACCACTTTCCATGGGCGAGCAACAAATAGAGTCTAAAGCACAACCTCGCGAAATCGTCCTGCTCCAGTTCCTCTGGATAGTCCGCTCCCAGCTTGTATGCAGCCGCCTATAGCGTTTACCACGATCAGCGAAGTCTTGTTTCTGCCGTCGCTCCCCCGGTAGTACGTTACTGTTACCTGGAAGCATGACATGGGGAGGAGGAAGGTCACACGCACTTGACCGGAGATAATAGCTAGCTCATGGGCGTTCACCAAAGTCCATGCAGCGGCGTATGTTGTGTGGTGTCTGTTCCAGTTGAGAAGCCAAATGAATGGCACCACGAAGGCGTAGTGTGTCCATGAGTGGCAGAGCTGGTGCCACCAGTCTTCTCGAACTGGAAAAAATGCGCCATGATCGTCAGACCAGGGCAATAGATAGCAGGGAGACATGGGCCAAGAAGGGTGGAGACGTACTGATCTTATCCTTCCTGATCTCATCCCGAGTCCAAGTGTGCTCATGTTTCTTGTTAAGGAAGATGGTCTGGAAAACATGGTCCTCCAGGGGTTTTTCCTGTGAGTCAATCAGCCACCTCAAATCAACGGAGTCAGTCGAGTTGCGCAAAAACTCACCTGATCGAGTTGATATTGGAACGCCGAGCAGTCGAAGCACATCTCCTGTGAGTTGGATTGGGATTAGAATGAGCCGGTCTGGAGAGTAACAAAGCAAGACTAACCAGTTTTCTAGCATCAGCAGGAACCTGCTTTATGAGGTACATCCTGTAGCCAAGGTTCAGCCTGAAAACTTCACTCGCAAGCGGAGCAGGCTTACGGTTTGAAATCATTCTCCCCCTTTTTAAAGCGCGACCCCTCATCTCTTCCGCCAAGCGTCTTGAGAGCCTGTGATCGATCGAAATCGACCGTGTAGTACTTCCTGATATAATCCAAATCCTAAAAAGTGAAACGGATAAGCATTTGCGCTCTCTCCTAAGGCTTTCGTCGTCGCCTTAGTAACATACTCACATTGTGCGTAACAGTGATGTCATCACTCCATAATGTACTGCCCAGGACAATCTTCTCTGATAGCCTAGCACCCTTACCCAGGAGTCTTTTCGACGTATCCGCAAGAACGCAGAGGACGATCTCGTCGAAAACCTCTTCAGTCACCGGGAGATCTTGGTCAGCGTCGACAGGGTTGTGGAGGTCGGGCTGTTGCCGTCTGGGCTGAAGATGAACATGGACTTGGGGTTTACGCCGTAAGATTGCCCGAAGTTCGGTATTCAAGCGGACCTGGGAATATATGTTTAGGATGTTGGCGACGATAGTGGGAGGTGAATTGGTCTTGGACCTACTTTGACACCCCTCTCTTCAAGGAGCTCTTTCCATTTGGTGTAAAACTTGGTTTCCTCCGGGAAAACGACCATGGGAGGGAGATTGCTGGACAGACTTTTCGGGTCGATGGGATACCACATGCCATAAGTAGGCGAGGTATATAGCCGTTCCATCATGACGGTGGGCAGGTCCGGGGTGGCGTTACCAGTTCCTACAGCGAAGTAAGCATACTAGCGTTTCAAGTTATCTATGTGACGGACATACCAAGGAACAAAGCCAGACTGATGGTAGTGTTAGTATACCGGGCCAGAGCGCTAAAACACAAATACTCACCTGGGGTAAATCATGTAGTTCATGAACTCATCACTGAACCCGAAGAGTTTGAGGGTGATTTTGATCGGAATCAAGGCGAAAAGAACCTCGAACCATCTTATGAATTTGATCGCAAAGTTGAACCGCTTGATTTCTGAGGCATGCTTCTGGACGAGATGAGTTGGGAAGACGTTTGTCCAGAACTACGTGAGGTTATCTGATCAGCGTCAGTCAAGAAGGACAAGCATGCGGGGGACTTGATGTACCTTGTCGCCTTTTCCAAAAGAAACTTGCAAGTCGACACTGCTCCTCGTCAGCTCGGTCATACAGATCCAAAGAACAGGACTCACGGCCTAGCCTCAAATCCCAACTTCTGGAAATGATAAAAGGTGTGACTAGAAGCAACCGATCATCAGCTTCTCCCTTTGTCGCACATCCAAACCGAGAGACAAAATCCCACTGATAGATATAACTGCCCCCCTGGACACCTTGATTCATCCACGAAGCACCATATTTCTCTTTATCAATATCGATAGAGAACGCTTGTCCGCCACAATATCCCTGTGCATCTATTCATTACCATCAGCTCTCTTTCCCATTTCACTGGTAGACACAAGCATGGCTATGTGGAATACAAGAGCTGAGTTGATACGAGCTGCTTACCGATGAGCGTCACGTCGAATCGATCGGGGTGTTGGGAAAGACCATCGGCACAGGCCATACCGGCTGCTCCTGCTCCTACCACCAGTACACGCTTTCTGGCTGGTTTGTTGGAAGACATAGTGGGTGCGCTTCTCTTCTTTGGGGTTGGAGGGAAGTGGAATTGGTTTGTCTATTGCTGGAGCGTGAAGGAGAGCAGTCAAGGAGGAGAATCGATCTGTGTACAGCTGTATCTACTTTGTGCATCTACCGATCAACATTTTGAACTCGCCGTACATCGGTGCCCCGCTTCGCTCTGACGTCAATCGATCCCCGCAACCGCCAATCTGATCATTGCATCCGGTTAGGTCTAAGCTTAGTCAAAGATCTGTTATCCGCGCGTCTTAATACTCTCTATGGGGGTTTGTTGCGAAAATATGGGGTATACATTCCATTCGGTAAGCTGGCTCAGGTTATCATGGGTATATGTAATACGGCACTCCTTTATTTACCTTATCAATTTAGAAACGCATGCAGCGGCCTGCTGCTCAGACAAAAAATACCAACTTGACACCAACGGGGGATCAAAAGATCTAGTTTAGATAACGAGAATTTCGACAATCACAGTCTGACGAGATAAAGTCCACATTTATGCACGGCATCGGATCTTAAGTGATGGTGATAACGTTTCCGTCCGCATCTTTAAGCACGACGAGATCGCAAGGAATGGCCTCCCCGGAATCCATGTATGTCAGGGCGGTTTGATCCAAGGGATCCGTCCTGAAGTCCAGTCAGTGAAATGATTGATTTCAAGAGGTAAAAGTACACCCACTTTACGCCTGTCTTCTCGATCCATGAGCGACCGAGTACGACGTCGAAATGTGTCTCCTCAGAAATGAAGGCGGGATGAGACATGGTCTTGGATCCAACCGTTATGGGGATGGGACCCAGCGTTTTCAGTCCAGCATAACCAGCTGTGCCCATTGCGAACTGTGCGCAAGTTAGTTCACTCTAGCCAAGGTCATCACCCGGAGACATGCAAGGAAGCCATACCTTTTTAGGAACAAGACCAGCTTTCAGAGCGAAAGTTCGAGAGACGTAAACATGTCTGTAGCCCGATTTGAGGAGCATCCGAACTGGTTTTACATGTCAGCAACATGCCGCCTCCTTAACACGCATAAGGCCGCAACGTCCACTTACCATTGTCCGTTTTCCCGACTTTACCCAACACGGTCCGTACGCCAATGTTGTTGTGGAACTGACAAGAAGTGGGATGAGAAAATTGAACAAACCATATCTTGACACCTTCATTCTAAGCTCGATCGGACTCACATCAATCCATTCCCTCTTAATGACATCTCCAAGAGGCTCAGCATCATCGTCCCCCCATTTACTCCTTCGGCTTTTGGAGCTCATCACTGACTTGGCCTTGCCGTTGCCGTTACCATTGGTGGCCTTAGTTTCAGAAGAAGAGACAGCTGGGCCGAGTTTACTATCTGCCTGTCCGGCGGAACCGTTGACATCTGACGCTGATTTGGCTTTCGTCGATTTCTGGGTCTTCGTCTTGATAGCTGATGAGGGTGTGGTGTAGGCTGGAGGCTGGGCGAATCGAGCATGGGCGTGAGGCGGGGTCAGATGGAGGGTCGCCGAAGAGCTCGTACTAGAAGGGAGCCGGGTTTGGAGAATTTGGAAATCGCCATCTAAGGATATGTTTAGAGACTTCTCATGCTACTCTTGAGACACGGGATGGAGAAGCAGGTCTCAGACGTGAGGGATTGAAGGCGAGGGTTTATGTCATAAGAATGTTGGGCGAAGATCGGAGAGAGTTGGTACTCACCATCCTCGAGACTCCATCGACCCCCTTCAAACTCGTAAACCAACCCCGCACCTTCCTTCGTGGCTCTGACAGCAGCAGCGTCGTCGTCAGAGAAGTCGGCCTTCTTCAAAATCCTCTCAACGAGCTTATCGAAAGATTCCTCGGCTGGCAGGACAATGGAAAACAAGGGGTCAGTCACATCATCGCATGTGGCGGAGGAAGCATTCTCACACCGGTAGCCCAGAGCGAATGTTTTCGAGGGGGTGTGGATGTTATAGATGAACATCGCGATGGCCTTAGCGGTGGGGGACTAACGCCCGATGTATGTTAATATACAGAGAGACGAAGGAAAGAGAGGAAGAGAGGAAGGGGCATAAGGGGACGGGAGGGTAAAAGGGGTGCTAGGGGAAGATAGGATACTCCGAGTGGAGTGTCCCAATCCGGACGATCCCGCTTACGTCATCGAACTAGCCAATTGACTTGAGTTTTATAGGGAGGGAGCAATTAAGGTTGTGATAATCGTCAGAATCACGAATTAATATTGTTCCAAACATCTTTGGTCAGATCTCAGTCTGCAAATCCTCAATGTGCTCAGTGTGAATCAGTCTCGTCGATCCATTTCGGCGATTACAAAATCATGTCCTGATGGAATGTACAATCCCTACGAAGGAGAGCAACCATCACACCGTGAGTCATCCTGCCGTGACGTGCCTCGAAATTCGCGTCTGCTGTGCTACATATGTTTGGAAGAGCTTGCATTCCCACGAATCACAATCCATCACTCAACGGCCCGATGATGATAACACTGGTAATCCGTATACACACCCACGTCTTTTGGACGAATGCGAGATACTCGTCCGTTGGTCCTCCTTCACCTATTGGGTCGAAGGATCCCGACGGTCGGTCACCAGGGTGTGGAAGGGGTCTCTAAGGCGAGACTGAGGGTTGTTGGAGTACGTGTGTGTGTTTGTGGACCGTCGGCAGGGCAGGAGCTTTTTTTTAGCGGTCATCTTTTGCTGATTGAATTTCAGGCTGAACACTATCGCGCATTGAAATGGGTACAATAGCAATACCCAGAAGGCGTGCTACGGACGTTCGTTCCGGTACTCCATGGGCATGCAGAGGTGAGTTGATAGATATGGATCCGCGGCCTCGGAATTGGATGTGTGTCTAGATTGGGAATGCAACTTTGATCCTCCGATATGGGGCTGTGCTGTCGACTGAACACGGTTTGGATGCGATCAGGAATACCTTGCGCAATGATCTCACGAGTCAAACAAAACATATGTTGCGAGGCGCAATACACCATCAGGGTTGAACCATCACAAGGACATGTTATCAACAGATCCCCCCCCCTTGTAGGGATCGTAGGGAACAACAAGGCGCAGCGCTGCAGCACAGCAAACGTGTGATCACCACCCCTTGTTGAAGTAAGTAACGAAATAACGGAAGTAGAAATAGCATACATGCTCCCCCACCCTGGTGCCTCAACGTACCGGCGGGGGGCGGCAAGAGCAGCAAGCGTGAGATGGTGGCACTGCCCATCCGACGGCGGCGGTGCAAACACAGCGATGATCAACCGATATGCATATCCGCCTATGAATAAAAACACTGCACTCACTCCGATCTCTCTCTCTCTCTCTCTCCTCCTGACTCCTCCTCTTCACCCTCACATTTACTCACTGGACTTCTCGGTGTCTTTATAATCCCAATCAGACAATCGTATAATAACATAAAACAGGCCAAAAATGATCGGCTATCTCCTTCCTCTTCTCCCACTTCTGGCCGCTCCTTCTTGGGCTCAGTACACGGCTACGTATTCCCCGTCCGATCTCCCCCAAAGTTCGCAGGAGGGACAGAGCGGCTATAACAACTGTGGAACAACTGCTTCGCAGTCCTCCTTGTGCCAGAACGTTTATGTGAATGCTGTCGATGATTTCTGCCTCTGGGGTCCACCTGCTACAACGAGTAATGAGGGTGACGGGACTAGCAAGATCGGAAATGTGGAGGAGATCGTGGTCAGGTTAGTGATCCGCATCATCTTTCAGGAACATCATTGAGGTATCATGTTCGCCATGGCTCATCATTGTTCTGTGTAGTTATTGCCTGAAAGACGGATATGGGACCAGATTGATCCCATCTGGTACGATCTCTGGGGCACATTTCGTCAAAGTCGTCAGTGACAAGGTGTCATACGTGCAAGTGACTGGAACTGGTTCTGTGAGCTCTTAAGCGATTCTCAGTCCGTTTTGGTAATATTTTACTGATCCACTCATCTACTCCCCGTCCAGCTCACAAATCTTTTGATCCCAGCTGGAGACGATGGTGGTGAACTCGATGTAAGTAGTCGTCTTCCCGATCTCAGATCTTGATGATTGCTGACACTCTCACAGCCTCATTGTGCGTTGTAGTCGCCAGTGCCATCCTTTGATGTTTCGTAAAACAGCGAGCTGACAGCAATATCTAGCCTGGACTGGTCTTGGAAACCCCCAAGGAGGTCTCGTCTTCACCAACGCCTTCACCGGCGCTTACGAGCAGACTCACGAGTGGACAAGCTTCATGAGTGCTGGTGAGTACTACTCGATTGTGCATTGTGCAATATTCAAAACATCTGGGATGTTGTGCTGATCAGCTGGATCGACCGCAGATACCTACTGTATCCGAGCTTGTCGAGATGGACCAAGTGAGTCGTTGCGTAGGACTTGACATCGGAGTACTCTGACCATATCGGCCCAAAGATGCTCCTGGGTACTGTCAGCACATTTACGATGTCTGTGAGTGCTTTTTCTTCAGTCATGGCGAACGCCAAGCTCATCCCCCATAGTGTCATGCGATTTCACCATTCCAGGGAGCTTTGTGAGTGTCATTTCCAGATCATAATGGCCATCAACTATATCGCTGCGATTCCTCGCCTCCATGTTCAGCAGACTTGATCTCGGCTGATCATTCCCCAGGACGCTGGCTATGATGATTGTAATGGTGATCCTACGGACGAAGCTCCCGGTGTCTACTCTGGTTCGACTTTCTCCCAGGGAGACCCCACTACGCCTGCTCCACACCCGGCGGGGGCGACCTCGCAATGTTCCACCTACTCAACCATTGGTGGGGGTAATGCAGCTGCCTTGACCGCTGTTGTTTCAGTATCGTCAATCGCCACCACCGCATCGGCAACAGCTTCCATTGCTTCTGTCATATCCACAACCGCCTCGAACTCATCTACCGTCTCCTCGACGGCGACCAATTCATCAACGACTGCCTCATCTACCTCGATGGTCTCGTCTACTTCCATGACTACAACCTCGAGGTTCTCGACCAGCAGCGCGTCGGCCCCGGCCACAACAGTCAGCTCAGCTGCCGCATCGGCGACATCTGCCAGATCTGCAGCTGGCAGACTTGAGCATGGAGCAGGTGTCGTTGGGGTGTTGGGTGCGATCGTGGCTTTCGCCATGCTTTGAATGTAGATTGGGATTTGGGTTTATGACTGCAATGGGGGTTCCAATGGGCTGAAAGATGAGCAGCTTATATTTAATTATCATGGACACTGAAAGGACATTTCACGGACACTCTACTTTCGAATTGTTTGCTTTGATTTTGTCTTCGTAGCATGTATTCTAATGCATTTTCACGCTGGGTTACATTTCAAACGCTGGAAAGTCAGTTAAACGATGCAACGGACGAGAATCCTTGATTACGTCAGCAAGAGTATACGTTGCCGGGTCGGCAATCGACCTGTTTGTTCGGAGCATGATCGTATTTTCACTTTCTCGTCTACGCCTTCTTACTCTTCTCTTCTCTGTCTAACCATCTCCACAATGAGATCGCATCCCGATCTCACCATTCCTTCCCTGCCTGATGCGGCGGAAGATCTTCCCATCCCTATCCGCAGTAGACCACTTCACGATGGCGGGATGAATCTTCGGTCCAGCGGCGAAATTGACGATTTCGAGTGGCCAGAAGCTGGACCTAGTTCGGGGTCTGTCGAGAATTCCAGAGGACTGGGGAGATTTGGAGCGAAGGCTGCTGCCGCTATGACTGGGGCTGTGATGACTAGTTTATTGAGTGAGTTGCACTCTGATCGATGCATAGATCGCTGGTTTCGGCCGATTGATTTCTCCCCAAAAGTTGTATGTGCTGAGATGTTGTGTTTGGAATAGTGACGCCGTTCGACGTTCTGAAGACAAGACTACAAACTGCTCAACCCCGACCACGGGTCGAATTCATCCCCTCCCCCGCAGATTGCTGTCAGACTACTGTCCTCACGCCATCTTCCACATTGTCATCATCACAAGCCAAAATTCCAGCCGATCCCTCAAACCCATTAACGTGTATCACCTCAGCCACCTCCTCCAATACCTCTGCCTCGTCTTCCGAGTTGTCGAGAGTAAGACCGACAATCAGACCACCGACTGCGCCGGCCGTACCTCCGTCTGGATGTTTACATCCATCCAAGTGGGCGGGGATATGGGGGGAGACCTTGACGTATCAAGAAGCTCTATCGAGAGGTGTCATTGGTACTAGTGGTGGAGCGGGTACGCTGGTGATGCCTCGACAGATTGGAAGTGGTTGGTCTGGAGTAGAGGTCGCTGTCCCTGGAGGGTTCTGGACTGAGGTAGGCTCGGTGTGGAGAGATACAGGTATTCGAGGGTTGTGGAAAGGAGTAGGGACGACTTTGTGAGTATTTGTTGTACCCCTTTCCATCATCCATAGTCGCTGGGATCGAACTGATCTCTCACAGGACAATGTCGATCCCATCGGCTGCTATCTACATGTTGGGGTACGAGCATCTTCTGGTCCAGATATCGCCGTACTTCACGGGCTCGTCCGATCCTGCTGCAAACGTCTCTTCTATAAATCGAGGTGCATCGGCCAACACTAGCTCCAATGCGAATTCCAACTCGTTCACAGCAGCTCCATTAGTCGCTGGAAGTCTCGCGCGGACATTCAGTGCGACGATTATCAGTCCCATAGAAATGTTTAGAACGAGATTGCAGGCTTTACCGAGTGGTGAGCAGTTGTCCTATGTACCCTGGCGTCGATTGGGATGGGGACTGAGCTGATGTTTTGTCTGCAGTTGAACGTCCCTCGCCTACGTATGCTTCAACTGCTAAAGACATGGTCAAGATGGTCAAATCGAAGGGTGTTAGTATCCTATGGCGAGGACTGGGACCCACACTATGGAGAGACGTCCCATTCTCAGGTAAGTCCCTCACTTATCCCTTTTCAAGTCGACTCGATATGTACGTCATTTTCGGCGATCGACAGCTAAAACGGCTACAGGTCTCTACTGGGCAGGTTTTGAGATCATAAAATCCAATCTCACCCACCGATCATCCCAATCCCCGTCACCCCCCCTATCCCCACTTTCCATCTCCTTCATCTCAGGCGCCCTTTCGGGAACCCTCTCAGCCCTAGCCACGCAACCTTTCGACGTCCTCAAAACCCGTCGACAAGTCTTCACCCCCTCTGCAGACTGTTCACCAGCCGCCCTGAAACATCGGGCGAGTACTATCCCGCTCGCGATGCATGTCGTCAAGACTGAGGGATGGAGGGCACTTTTTGCGGGCACTGTACCAAGATGCGGCAAGGTTGCGCCGGCTTGTGGGCTCATGATTGCTTGTTATGAAGGGGTTGGGAGGTATTTGGGCGGCTCGGGAAAGGAAGCGTAATGAGTTGGGGCTTGGCTTACACAGTCGAGGTATATTGATCGTGGCAAGGCGAGGATAGACCGTTTAGAGTACTAGCATGCTTTCCTGATTACATGGCGACACATTGATTATGCATTGACTCCCCACTTTTGAACACATTTCATGGGAGTGAATCTATCTTTGTTCTCGTCCCATTTGCGTGGCTGCAATCCTAGACACCTCTACTATCACCTTAAAAAGCACGAAGGCGACGGCTCGACATTTGGCAAGCCCATATAATTATAGCTGGAACTGCTGCATCTCGGCACAACTCGATAAGATACACCTCCGATCGTTAATCGTAATCTCTTCGTTTCCAGTCCTCACTCTCCCACCCATTTCCCGCCACGGCCCTCGCTAGACTTCGACCTAAGCGGTGACACCCAAAGCCGACTTAACCTTCTCAACGTAGCCGCTTCTCGCCTCCCTCTTATCTGTCTCCTCCGCTGTGCGAGCATGTGGAACCCATTTCGGCTCGTCCTGGAACAATCTCATTGCCGTAATCGTGTCGTTGGAGTCGACAGTGAAACGGTGGTAGATGCTGATAAAAGTGTCAGTTGAGAGTTCAAGCTCAACTCTCTGAAAGCATGACAACGCTTCTATTTTACCGTCCTCGTCGCGCAGCAACAAGCTAACTCACCCTGCGGGTAAGACTATCAGATCGCCCTTCTCAAGCGCTATACGGATCCAGCGCTCGTGATATGCACCAGCGAAACCTATGAGCGACACAAAGTTCAAGGTCAGCCTAGTGGAGAGACTGAATGGAGCAGACTCGCCTCGAATATCAAAGTAGCCTGACCCATCAAGAATGTAGCGAATCTCCTCGTCTTCGTGAAGGTGTCTTAGAGATCCGGTGCAGTCCGTCAGTTGATGAAACTCTGCGGTAGCTGAAATAGACTGAGGAATATCACTCACTCATCGAAGAAACTCTTGATCTTCGTCTCGTAAGCCTCTCCCAGTCCTGCACGAGTGACTGTAATTTGGTCTCGCTGCGAGTCCGGGCGGACATCAGTAATTTTTCGCACAGCGAAATTATATGTAGATTGGCTGAACAGGCGGTAACTCACGTTCTTGTAATTCCGTTCCTTGGCAAAAGCATCTGAAAGACAGCAGATCAGAGTCAGTTACGCTTTTCTATAAAATAAACGAATCACCACCCGGGAGTAGGCAGTGTTGAGCTTGAATGCAAACCCCGTCCTCTCCTCAAACCAGATGATCACCTGGTCTCGTTCGTTACTCACCAATCTCAGACTCCCATTTTCCCGCCTCGTCAATGGGTATCTCCCTGAAGATAACTCCAAGGGAAGTGAGAGTATTGAGCGCTACAGGGTTGCCGGAATCATGAGGCAGGCGTTGATCTCCCCTAAATGATCAATTGCGGAGGTCAGCTCCTGAAGAACGTGGTCGTGGTGCTTCCGACGGAATGTCAAAGAGGAGTATATATCTGGGCTCTACCAGCTCAGACCGAAACAGAGGACATCGACAAGGCGGAACTGAGAAGAGAGTCAAGGTGTAAGGAGAAGACATACGGGATATCGTCGAAAACGTAGGCTCGCATGGCTGACTGAAAAGTTGTTCGTTTTTTAGTTGGAATGAAAGGTAGGCTGCTGGGAAATGGAGATGCAAAGACACTTTTCGCTTTCCGGTGTGCAATTCAGTGGTAGTGGGCACTATATAGCTCTGTCAATGAAGCGAGGCGAGTTTTGTGGGGTCTCTACGAATGAGAAGCAAGAAGTAAGAACGCAAAGTGATGGATAATGTTGAAGGATGGGATGTCAGAGTTGGGTTGGAAAGATGACGTAAGATGCGGATGAATGGTGCAATCTCCAGATCCTTACTGGTCCCCTATACCTATAGCCCTAGATCTCGGCTGGCAAACTGATATTTTGGGTCTTTACATCTGCGCCGACGCATACAGGCCTGCGAAGCCTGTCTGGTCTGGGGACCACTGGATTGCAGTCAGCTGAACACATCCAGCTCTGATTCATTGACAATTTCTGCCTGCTATGCACGCTCGGCTTGTTGGGTTGGACGGGATTGGCGTGGCACTTTCAGCTCCTCACAATAACTTTGGTGATGAAAATCTGGGGGAGACCTCGACGATCACCCTTCTTCTGTCCGTCCAATGTTCGCAGGCGTAATACGAATAGGAGTAACTCGAGCACATGTCATATTGTCCATAAAGAGTATTCACGTAAGTCTAGAAAAACCAAGAAGACCAAAATTGTCCGTGACATCACGAAGCGAAATTCGAAACCAATTAATTGATAGCTGCTAGCCGAAGTAGAGCAAGACCTGATCCGATTCAGCCCAAGCTACACCATTGTTTGGGGTATTATTGATATTGGCAGCCGCAGTTGCAACGTAGATTCTGGTCTTCTTCGCCGAGTTGTAGTAAAACTTAGGAGTCGAGGTCGAGCCATCCGCATCGGTGTAGATGTAGCTTGCAAAACCGTAGGAGTTGGAATGGGTACCCCAATTAGACGTCTCTTGCCAAGGAGACGTAGCGACCTTGGATGCTGGATTACCGTTGTCCTGTGCGGCTGAGCGGAGCAGGTATCCGTAACTATCAATCAGACAGAGACAGCAGAGGGTCAGCCATTTCATGGGGGATCATTGATTGTACATCCATGCAGAGTATCAGGAGAGCCAAGGCTTACTTGGCACCAGTCCCAATGTATGCACTGCCATACTTCTCGGTGCTCAGGTATGGCGAAACACTGGAGCTAGTTAGGATCGTATCTTGGCTGGTTGCAGCCCCTGAGGGAATTCGAAACGTCTCGGCAGACGCTATTGTCTGGGTGTTGTTAGCACGTACTGTCATCACACACGCATGGTAGACTCACTTGAGTGACGATGTAGTAGTTGTCTGCAGTTCCTTGTTGCATATAGCCAACAAAAGTCTGAGCGTCACTCCTATACAGATATACATTGGCGTTGACGTTGGGTACACCAGAAACACGAGGTCGCAGATCTGCAAAAAACGGATGATCATTAGAAATGACAGCCCTGCTCTCTACGATCTACGGGCAACTCACGATGAGTAGCCGTCGCGTTGTATGTCCGTTTTGGTGGCAGTGGAGGTAGCCCTCGCTTGAAGCGTTCCCCATTGGTCTTGAGGGAGGTAGGAATGGCAATGACTGCCAGTCCGATAATGGTGAGCCAAGCCAGAGGGGTAAGGAGGTACATATCCGTCTAAATCACCGCAGATGGGGAGCGTTTGAGCAACCTCGTCAGTATTCTGCCAGTTTATATATCTCGCCGTTTTCCTGCAAACTCGCTCGTTTGTTTACTAAGCCATCTCACCAGGCCCGAAGAAGCACTTGAAATCTCGAGGTGAACCGAGGTGGCACGTACTTCCTCGAGAGGAACATGGAATAGCTGTTGACACAGCAGCCGCTGACCGCCACACTCAACTTTCATAGCCTCTGTTGTCAATCCCAAGAGCCATCTGTTTAGGATAGAAGGATCGTCTGCCCTTGGACTGGACCTGATTGTCTGATGGTCCATGCATTGTTCGTGATTTGACTGTTCCCAGACTGTTCATAGCAGACCGGGAAATCTTTGTCTTACCAGAGGTTGGAATTAGACATGTCCCATACGGTGGGTTGCCGATGCCGGGAATCCTCAGGACGCCACGCCGTCCTGCCCAGTTTAAGTCACTTAGCAATTTTAACCTTTGTGTTCCTCCGACATACCTCGGACATTATGTAGCTTCAATATCCATAAGTCATCTCCGTCTCGCCCTCCCTTACTCAATGTCCTGACGGCCCGGCATGCAAGCCGGCTGCCGTCGGTACCGAGTTCTTCGTTTCCGTTTCCAGAACCGCGGAATAGGATATATGATTTCATCACTGAGACATCTTCCATAATGACAGGGCGAGTAATGGCAAGGTGAGGAAAAATGCATAGCTGAACCAAGGTCTTCATCGGGAATCGATCTGTCCGGTGTCGGGGGACGGCATGAGGGCAATCTCGATGAGGGGTGCCAAGTCAACATCGACTAAAGCTAAAAATAATGCGCCGTGACCGTCTGTCACCTCTTCGGCTCCAATTCGCAAAAGGGATACACTCTACAATCTTATTCTCCCCAGCTGTTTACAAGTAGGTTATGGGCAGCCTTCCTCTCCTGCGGAGTGAGTGCAAACAGAGCACGAGGTGTTCCAAAAGATGAATACACATGGTTCCTGAGCCGACGGGATTCGGCTCGTTGTTTTGTACATCTGCGCATGCGTGAAGAAGAAAATTGCAAGAACATATCATGGATTCCTGTTCAAGCCGTCGAGCGTTGTCGTCAAGGGCATTCCGTCCCAGCGAAGACTGTACGACCTCAAACAGCTAAGCCAACAACGAGGGTTGTGATGCTATATGCTGCGCATAGCTTTGTCGCGTTGATGTTGATCATCTTACGCGACTGGTCTTTTTGTTTCTTTATTCGGTGTCGGGCTAAGGGAGTGGAATGTTGACGGTATTTTGATTTCGCTTTGCTTGTGCTATTCCATAAGAGTAGGTAGGATTAGATTAGACATCTCCTCGATCGTCAATGACAGCTCTTCGAGTACCCGAAAGCCCTCTTTGTCTCATTGTGAGTCCATCCCACCCTCCTATGCCCATTCATGTCAGTCACCTTCGTTGCGGCCCATGTCGCGCAGGTCTCAAGCTGCATCCAGTGGCGAGCATGATTCAAAACAAGGGAATCAACTGTCATGTAATGTCCTTTGCAGACTGATCGTTCTGATCGTTCTCTTTTGGTCTCTTTACATCTCGCCATTCGTGCCAAGATAGTGATCTAGTGATCAACACAATTCTCCATCCCAAGCTGACACGCATTTGTCGAGTAGGAATAGTAAAGCTTGTCCAAGCCATTCTGCACCGTGATCCTGCCAGCTCGACAGGGCGACCTGAAGGGCCAGCGAGCGTCATCGGGCACTCTCGCCTCGCAATCTGGACTGAGGTCACAGTACGTCGTCTCATGCGTCAGCAGCCTTATCAGTTCTGTGCCGAGTTACTAATGATGCGTTCTCTTCATCTCCAAATTTACCAAAAACTCAACCTCTGCCTGTTACTCTCAGCCACCATGCCGTCGCCTCAGAAGAGCTCGCCGCTCGCTGATCCTTCAGTCGCGTATACACTACTCGAAAAGCTAGGAACGGGAAGTTTTGGTACCGTATGGAAAGCGTGAGCAAGAAATTGCCGGTTCTGCGAACGGCTGGACGCTGAAAACATATCGTTTCGTAGATCTCACAATGAAACCAAGCAAATCGTCGCCATTAAGATGATTGGTAAGTGGTTCGACCAGCCTTTTGGCTGTTATTGAATGCGGACTCTTCGGAGCTGCTTTACTAACCTTAACCTTAGACCTAGAATCGTCGGACGACGACATCTCAGAAATCCAAGCAGAGATTGCCCATTTATCGGGATGCGACTCGGACCACGTAACGCGTTACTATGGGAGCTTTGTGCGAGGTTGGAGATTATGGATTGTGATGGAATATCTGGCTGGCGGGAGTTGTCTTGATCTAGTGAGTAGCATCGCGTACCGATAAAGTCCGTAAATGTCATAGAATCCGAGCAAGGCAATTTGAAGCTGAAACCGGGCTACAGCTCAAACCAGGGGTTTTCACCGAACAGCAGATAGCGATAGTTTGTCGAGAACTACTTCTTGGATTAGACTACCTGCATTGTGAGGGGAAGATCCATCGCGACATCAAAGCCGCAAATATCCTTCTTTCTGCGACAGGCGCGGTCAAATTGGGTATGTCATTTTCTGTTGTCTCGCGCCCCCTGTGCGACAGTGATGACAATGATTTCCTACGTTAGCCGATTTCGGAGTAGCCGCTCAACTCTCCTCCCACAAGTCACAACGACATACGTTTGTTGGAACACCATTTTGGATGGCTCCAGAAGTAATCCGTCAAGCTGGCTACGACGCTCGCGCAGATATCTGGTCACTGGGTATCACTGCCATCGAAATGGCCAAAGGCGAACCTCCTCTGGCCGAATATCACCCTATGAGAGTTTTGTTTCTGATACCCAAAGCAAGAGCGCCGCGGTTAGACGAAGCTGAGGGATGGTCGAAGGATTTTCGGGACTTTGTTGAAGCTTGTTTGCAGAAGGATCCTAATTGCGTGAGTTGCAATCTATATGCGGATCTCAACAAGACTGGGATGACCACTGAAGAGCTATTACTTTCGAGTAGCGAGCTACGGCGAGGGAGTTGCTACAGCACCGATTCATCAAGTCCGCAAAATCAACATCGCGCCTCACAGAACTCGTGGAACGTTACCAAGTATATCGCTCAAAGCATACCGGAAAAGTCTCCACCCCCTCAAAATCACTCAACAAGCAAGCCATGGGTGGACAGGGTCTGACGATGGTTGGTGGTGGTGGCGGGTATGGTGGTGGCGCTGGCGAAACCATGAAGTCAGATTGGAATTTCGATGAGACTATCCGTGGGACTATTAAAGGGGCACAGATCCAGCTTGATCTGGCTGGACTGAGTGAGGATGAAATTGAAGACGACGATGACGAGGATCTTCCTTGGAATAAGAACAACAGTTTGAACAGTCTGACGGAGATTCAGGGATCACTGCAGGGGACTGCGAGATTCAATGTGAGTCACCAGTTCCTGACTGATCCTAGCCGTTTCACGCTGCTTGACATGAGCCAGAGCGGGCTGACTATTGAGTAGGCGTCTCAAACCTCGTTGCCCTTGCTAGAATCATCCTCTCCGAATCCAACACCTTCACTCGGCTCGTCGCCTCAAACCCCTTCTTCAGAAATCTCTGACCTAAGGTCATCAACCTCTAGCGGTGGGGGTGCTGGAACGGCAGGAAGGTCCACCTGGAAAGCTCGACATGACGCCACTGGCCGAGGGACCATTGTGCGGGAAGCAGATGTTGGCGACGGGTACGTGCATAAGATTCGCCTCCCTGCCCATAGGAAAGAAAGTGAGGTGGTGTTGACAGGACGGATGTCATCGGTAGCTTCTCCACAGTTCGGCCAGTCAAAAAGGTCGATGCTGCTGGCTCACAAAGGCTCTCCGCGGAGTTCGTGGGCACTGGATCAGTCAGACGACATCCAGCTGTTGGCAACTTCGGGGGTGGTGCTGTTGGTCCAAGTCAGGGCAACGGATTTAAACCTCCCACGGCTCGGGCCAAGGCTGGAAAAGCTTTGGTGGACGAAGTTGTCTTACCAGCGCTCGGAACGGTAAGTCAGTACTTCATTTGCTGTGCTGTGAGAGTGCTCGTGCGGCTCGATTGCTGAGATAATATGCTTGCTAAGACGGCAGCCGGAGATCATGACGCCAAGACAATCGAAGCCATCAGCCTGATCCAGAAGGGATTCGCAGATCTAGGGGCGCAGGACCCAGAGACTGCTTACCGTGTCGTGATGGATGTCCTTACTGGAATTCGAACGTGAGTGAAATCCGAGGCAATATCCAGAACTTGTCAGGGCGTAACAATTGATAGCTGACCTGCATCGTTGAGCAGCAACGACATTGTCCATTCTCACATCCGGACTACATCTCTCGCCGGTGTCATGCCTCCGAGTACTGCCTCCGCTGTCTCTCTGGTCAATAGGTCCCACTTTGAGTCTGGCATCAGAGATTCACAAGGGTCTGATACGTCGAGGGATGGGGACGATTTGGTGAAGGAGCGGAGCCCTTTGGCGGATTTATTGTATCTTCGCTGTGAGTGTCATTCGTTGCTGCCATTGTAAACAGCAATCGTCGCTGATCTATGTATTGAACACGTTACTCAGGGCTGGATGGATTGAAGTTGAAGTGGCCCGGATCGTAGGGCTGGACAGTATTGATGTTCGACACTTTGCACTTGCTTCGGTGGACAAGACCGACACGTTTCTCTCACCATATATTAGCATAATTTCAACTGCGGTATTCATGACTAGACTAGTATATATTATAGGCGTTGTTGTATCATCTCTTCATTGACAAGACGGAGCAAATGCAGTCCATCCACACACTTAGGGATGCAGGAAATGGCCAGTGGTGTCATTGGTGCCTCACATAAAGTTCCTTATTCATTCCCTCCTCTAAGTCGAGCGGTGCTGATGACCGGTTCCACCCGCAACGGCAACGTTGTTGTTCTTGCCCTGTTCCTCACTTGTCCGGCACCATCCCCGAGTCCTCTCCCCACTCGCAGCCCCATCCTGCAGCTCTCGACACCTCCTCGCCATGTCCAAGCCAAAGCCAGGCCTCGGAAAGGGCCTCGTCAGGACGTTGGCGCAACATCCCACACCCTCCTCGTCCTCGGCAGCGATCCTTCATCCTCATCCGATCCCCCTTGTCCCCATCGTTTCCCAGCATCCATACTCGACCGTAGCTTCCTCGGCGCCATCCTCCAGCTACAATGTATCTGGCTCATCCAAGACGATCACATCAACATCCCTCACTCCCGCCTTTCCGCTCATTACCCACGCTTCGCCCTCCCTTACCGCCGGTTATCGTACCGCCACCGTACCCAACATCTCGTTGCTGCCGACATGGGATCCACCAAATCTCGCAACATTCCTGAGCTCAGATGGCCTGTCAACTCCTGGAAGTCGCTTCACTTCAGAGGCTATATCCATAGTCCTTCCGTATCGACCACCGGCTTCCTCGATTTCTGGGAGATTGACCGCACCAATCGCAATCAATGCCTTTGGTCAGCGGCGGAAACTGCATACGAATAACCGCAAAAATGGACGGAGAGGAAGCACGAGTAGTGCAAGCTATACCACATCATCGACTCCCGTGCGAGCGATGGCGGTCGATCCTGCTTCCACCTATCAGATGTTCAACTCTGCCTTCTTAGGTCCCATGCCTTATGGACCTTCTGTTCCTCCTTCGCTTCTGACCATGGATAAGATGTCATCATATGCCATCCCAAATCTATACCAAGGACTGAACTTTGATACTCCGTTGGGCGATTTTTATAACCCTCCTCCACCTCCCCCACCTTCGCCTTCACCCTCGAATCCATCTCCCCAGACCATGCGACCCTCTAGATCATCGGAATCCCATACGGTTCTTTCGCCGACTCCGCCGACCCCTAACACCTCGAATCCGTCACCAACACTTTCGCTCACTCCGCATTCTCATCTCGCCTTTGACGCAGAGCCATCCCCTATCCTCACTGGACCGGATCCAACCACGGAAAGTCCTACTTTAGGTCTCTACTCCTCTTCTTTGATTTTCCATTTGGGTGCTTCAGGTCTTCCTAAAGATAGATTAGAACCTCCACCATCGAGGAGAGATCGGAGGGAACCCCCACCACCCAGACCACGCTCATTCGTGCTACCCGAAGTTACGGCGCCTACGTCCTTTAGATCCACCCCGGTCGGCGAAGACGCATATTTCACCAGGTTTGACGGCATGTGCGTTGCCGATGGGGTCGGCGGGTGGGCAAGGTCAGGAAGGGGTGGTGCTGATGCAGGGAGGTGGTCGCGACTATTGACACATTTCTGTGAAGTGGAAGTTGGTGATTGGTGGGCAGGTGCTGAGGGCTACGTAATGGAGGTAGACGCGGATTCCAGGGATCTGCATCAGAGTGATAAGAGAGGATCCTCATCTACGAAAGAAAGGGAAACTCGCTCAAGACATGCTGCAGATGGAGGAGTCGGGGTCGCAGAGTGGGCTAAAATGGCATGGAGGAGTACTACAGTCGCCCCGGCTCGGTCGTCGGACGATTCCGAGGGCTTGGAGATGGGAAAGAAGAGACGACCGCTGGATCCGGTTGAGATCATGCAGAAGGGCTTTGAGAAGTGCTTGGCCTGTGTGACAGCAGAGGTGAGTTGATTTTCCGTCATCTTCAGCCAGATGTTACGTTATATGGATGGGGATGATATTGATGGCATACCATCAGGGCATCCACGGATCCTCAACCTGTCTCCTAGCTTTGCTACATCACTCAACTCTGCTTATCGCGAATCTTGGAGACTGCTCCCTCCTGCTGATCCGACGTGGGGAAGTCATATTCCGAACGACGGAAATGCAGCACGCATTCAACTTCCCGATGCAGGTTGGCACCCATTCGAAGGATGAGCCGATGAAGGACGCGAAGCGGTATGATGTTGGTGTTGAACGTGGGGATGTGGTGGTAGTGGGCAGTGATGGGTTGATGGATAATCTCGTACGTGGCGTTTTCTCTCACCTAGGACGAATGATTTGAATTTCTGGTTGCTGACACCCGGCCACGGGAATTAGTTCGAGTACGAGATCTTAGAAACCCTCGCCGAATTTGCACCGCCCTCGTCGACTCCTACCCCGCTCCCGGCTTATTCCAGCAAGAATACCAGCTCCAAGTCATTCCAAACCCCAACCTCCCATCTTCCCACTCCGCCCAACTCGCGCTCTCCCTCGCCTAGCTCTCCACCACCGTTCTCGCCACAGAAGGTTTCTGAGGCACTTTGTAAGCGCGCGCGAAATGTCTCGGAGCAGACGCAGGCCACGACACCTTTCATGGAGAGGGCCATTGAGCAGGGTATCGACTTTGTGGGCGGGAAGAAGGATGGTGAGTTTCGTTATTGTTCACCTATCTAGCGAAGGGTATTAAACTCCGTCCGATATTCGTATTGTATCGACCAGGGCTGATTCTCTACTTATTCTGATAGATATCTCCGTCCTGGTTGGAGTTATTGGTGATCGAGAACCCTCAACCTCAATGCTAGCCGATCTAGGCCTTCAACATCATTCATAGACATGCTCAAGGGCTTCTCTCGGGGATGGAGGTTCCAGGCAATTTAGTGTTTCAGTTGTATATTCCATATGTTGTAGACCCGTACATGGTCTTTCAGACTCGTAGCATACGTCTGGCTTCGTCGTGTATCACATGTTGTACCTTCTCAGTAGTGACCTCTGCTGTCATATGATGAGCCTCTTCATTCATTTCACGATACATTCTAGTCGATAAATCGGATTGCGGAATCACAGAGGCATGGAAGTGATGGACATGTATACAGGCTTCCATTGCCCAGCTGCGTAACGCAGTAGAATGCATTTGACATGAGAGCGAGAACCGAATAATGACTACATCCCAAATAACCCAAGAATGGGTGAATGGGTCAATGTGAAACATAAATTTAGCTACAATGTGTTGAACAATGAAAATCCACAAGATACGTTGCAAGGAATCGTAGAATGCTGGGGTATGAAGTACAGTCTGAAAAATATATCTCTCTTGCGTCGGAAAATGGACGAAAGCTCAAGGCTCATAATCCGAAATCCGCCCCAAGGTTCACTCAGCAACATCACCTCCTTGCCATGAGATTTGAAAGATACCAACACCCTGTGTCAGTCGATCATAATCTCATACAAGCGCTACCCGCTCCTTGCCTACCCCACTCCTGAAATTCCGCATACCCCCAACCCGACTCAAAGCCTGTTCCCTTTGGATCTGTCCGAATGCCTCTAACACATGATGAGGTAATAGGGGTTGTCGAGCTGAAGGCGGGGGCGCAAAGAGTGGGACAGGCTGGGACGGATGGTGAAGTCGTTTGTGGGGTGACGTATCTGAGCCCGTTACTCCTGCTAGTGGAGCTTCTGGCGAGGGGAGCTGGTCTGATCGGGTCTTTTTGGTGGGGGAAGTAGATAGTGGTATGTTGTCTATAGACTTTCGTTTGGTTGGGGTAGCTGTGATTCCTGCTCCAGCCCCTGTGCCAGTCGCTGTCCCGTTAATGAGAGATTGGGTAGGTCCGCGGGTCGACGTGGTTTTTCGAGATGTTTCGGTCGGTGCAGTTTTCTCTAGTTGATCCCTAACCTCTAAAGCTGTGACGCATAGGGAACGAACCATTTCAAAGGAAAGAAAGCCGAGGATGTCAATGATATCGTCGTTCGGTCGAACGTCTAGATAGGCTGAGAAGTTGATGAATTCACGAAAACGACGGGCTGGGGTTTGGGTCGTAAGCAAGAATGATTGATGACGAGGATAAAGAATGGAGTCTCACCTTTACGATATGTGAATGACGCTTGTCGACAATCCGAATAATGGACGTATTCGTCCTTGGTCATTCGCTTCGTAATCTCATCCGCGTCCTGGATGAAGAACCAAACGCATCAGCAAGATCCTCAATCCGGACGGAAAGACTCCACTTACACGTAATCTCTGCAAGCTATCCTGATGAGCTTGCATTTCGTCCTCGTCCTCTTCCTCGTCCTCCTCCCCACCTCGATTCTGTGTAGTCGGGAGGGAACGTAAAAAGTCGGAAAAAGGCGTGAGTAGTTCCCAAGGAAGTTTGACGATTGGTTTCCGAGCTTTGGTAGCTGCTTTGTCTACATGACCAAGCATCGTCAGTACCGAGACGAGTATGCAATTCATGGGCTACATCAAAGCTAGAACAGTCGGCTTACCATTGGCCTCCTCAATGTCCACATCAACGTCCACACCCCTATCTTCGTCGTCTTTCGCCCTCTTCCTCACGTCTTTCCAGCTGAGATATGTCCGCAGACGATTGACCTTGCCTCGATCGTCGCGGATAAGGAATATGAGGTCCTCCGCAGACAGGAATCGGGATGATCGGAGATGAGTAAGAAGACGAGCTCGGGTAACCTGGCGATTCGAGTGGTAATTAGTTTAGCTGTCGTGCACCCGATGGCAAGAAGCTATCGTCTTCTCAGACGTGTGCCTACTCACAATCTCAATAATTTGCCCACGGACAATGTCCTCCACAAGTCTGACCGTCTCGGGAAGGGGATCCTGGACTTCACCAAAAACGAACATCTATCGATACGTCTCAGTCAGTCAAACTGTCATAGGTTGGGATTGTGTGCCTCCGAGTCTACACGGGGGACTCACCATTTGTGATATTTCACTTGTATACTTGTAATCCGATTTGCCAGCCTGATCCGGGGCGCCAGCTGCTCCAGTCGAAACGACCGCTCCACTTGCCCCAACCTGACTCTTTTTTCTCTTTCCACTCCGACCCTTCTTTGCAGCGCCAGGTTCCTCGTCCTCATCCTCTCCTTCCGCATCCATATCCTCCTCTGGCTCGGGGGACGGTGACGGCGCGTCTTGAACTTTCACCAGTGGTGGCGAAGGGGTCCGACCTGCGGCTGCCCCCTCCGGTGTTGAGGCTGATACCGCTCCGTTAGTGGGTAAATTGAGCGCGGATGAACGACGACGTTGAGCGATAGTTGATGGGGGAGGCATGGACGTGGAGGAGGAAGCGTGAGGGGAAGAAGGATTGGGGTGTCCCGAAGTGGGCAATGCCATGGTGGGTAAGGCCAGATTCATGGGTCGTTTCCCCAGTCCGGGCAACGCCAATGATGTAGTCATTGTGAACGGGGGAGGAAGAGTGAGAAGAAGAGCGGGGGAGGAGACTTGAGGTGAGTAAGGGGGAGAGAAGGCTATGATATTGCCTTGGGGGATTGGAATATCAACTCCTCCTGGCCGTCTTTCGGTCACTCGGCCGACAATGTCGCTTATCGACTAGAAAGGATCCTTTTTTTATCCGGCTGCTCCAGGCGACAAGAACAAGAGATTTATGATGATTCCCACACTAGTGCTGTAGAGGTGATATCCCCGTATCAAGCTTAGCATGAGAAGGCGAAATGATTGGAGTCGTGAAAGCACCAAGCGATGGTCTGGAGATCTGGAAGATGCAAGGAATGTGTGGTAGGGTGGAGAGTGGGCGTGGTGAGGCAATTTCCTGCGCTTATTTCCCCGTCAACCGCCCAGCGTCAACGGTGCGTTGGATGGTGTGACCGTAAGCGATGAAGACGTGCCAAAGGGATCGCGTGCAGGTAGGATGGGGTGTAAAGAGAGCTAGAAGTGAGATAGTGAGAAGATGGTTGGGTGTTTCTGGGTTTCAAGGTGAGGACAGAACCGGACGGGGTGGCCGATGAGTGGCCAGCAAAAGTCGGCAGCGATCAGTTCGGAAGGAGCCGAAATTACAATCACACACAGGGGGATTACGCCGCACTTGCGCGTATTTTGTCAACCTCGTCCGCTTAAGCTGGCATCGCTTACGGCCCTCATCTCACCCTCACATCCCACCCAACTTGCATCCGCTCCGAAGGTAAACCGTAAGAGTGCTGCAATGCGTGCTGGTCGGGCTTGCATCTCCTGGATTGACATGCTTCCCATAAATTGGCCTTTCCATGGTTCCATGTTGGCCMCCCGCCCCCCCCCCTTCGGACCGGTCAGGAGCTGCCATGCTGCCATCCCCCCCTCGCTATGATTAAGCGAGCCTCCAATTCCAATTCCAATTCTATTCCAATTCCAAGCCGAGCCCTGAATCCGGTTCCTGCGCATTATTGTCCCGCTCCAAACCCGACGCAACCCGCGCAAAAGCCGATACGTGGAGTTTAGGTCTCCAACACGCGCATTCTTATAGGTCAGTATCTGATGCTGCTGACTTTCTCAAACATCACGGTTATCTCCCCCGCTCGACAGGAGACATGACACATACATGAATAAACAAATGCGATGTAACCGAAAAGAAAATGACGATTAATGCAATAAACCCTTTTTCCAATAGCATGAAGCTCCCTCCAACAGCAACTTGGCCGCCTCAAATGGGACCGGCCCATTCATCTCCGGCGGCAGCATCCTCCCGTAACCATTTCGAAGCTTCCTGATTAGGTCTCCAAATTCGCGTAACGAGATCATCCGAGCATGCTGCAAGCTAGAGAGGGGCACCGGTGTCAGGAACAAGTCGGGAAGGATGAGAGAGAGAGAGAGCGCTGCCAAGACTAAGACTCACCAAGTCCTTGCCAACATCGACCGCACCAATCTCACGTTCCCTGTGTTCTGGCCAGTAGACGCCACCGACTCCCATTCCCAGTCTCGTCGCTCCCACTTCACCCTTTGCATTGGCTTTCCCCTCAGTGTCCCAAGTAAACMCCCCGCCTTTACAGCTGCCGGACGATAGGTATCGTCCGTCTGCCGATATCGATAATCTGATGTAGAAAGATGATACGAGGAGACTGGGATCACTAAATGTTTTGGGCAAGATCGATTCTGTAGACTCAGAAGGATCTAGCTCAGGATCCGTCGGTTTCGCTGCAGATGGTCGCAGACAGTGAATCTTGGAATCGCCACAAAGCGCATACAGATCTCCCGTGGTCGGAGATTCGCATAGCGAATTGATGGAACGCGGACGCCGAGAGGGATGTCGCGAAGAGATGGTCGGATCCGCAAGAGAGGCCATCGGCGTACAACTCGGTCGCGGGTCGGGCGAGCGAGACGATGCCGCGGGGAACCGAAGATCCCAAAGCTTAACAATTCTACAATCAGGCATGAGCAAGAGGACTGCAAACACTCCAGGATACAATGCTCACCCATCGAAAGAGCCGCCAGAAGCCAGCACCCCCGGCATCGATTGTAGCGCTAAAAGACTAGTCACAGAACGGGTGGCAGTCCGCTGGAGGCGGATTAGCGAAGGTTCAGAGAAGCCACGACGGAGTCAAAAGTCAAACTACTCACGCTAGACGATGTCCTCCTCATTCCGTCACCGTGAGCTTGTTTGATCACCATGACAGGATCTAGGTTGCAGCCGTCTCGCGCCGCGGTGAAACCAGCAACGCCAGCACTGTATCTATCCCTGGCACTTCTCCTCAGCGGAACTCCGGATTCTGACACGGTTGACATTTCGCTGCTGTCTCTGAAACGGGTACCTTGACACCGAAGATCGTATATCAGAATGTTTCCATCCCTGCCAGCTGATGCCACGACACTGGAGGTTGCGGAGGAGGAAGCGTTGTGAGATCGAGAGGGATCAAAGAAGACTGCGGTCTTCACGGAGGAGGTATGGCCGCGAAGGGTGGCGAGGAGAGTCGGCGTAGGGGAAGTAAGAGCGTGCACACGGGTCGTTTGGTCACCCGAAGCCGTGAGCTGTATTTGCAGCTAATCAGCACAGCAGACAAGATGCTGTTTGAAAATTTAACTACTTACCAATCGCGAGTCGTCACTCGACCACCGAACGTCAAAGACCGCATTTACATGCGCTCGCCACCAAAACCCTTTCTCTTCTCGATGATCACCTAATCCTTCATCAACATCCACTATGCGGACTCCACCCTCCTCTCCGGCGACAGCAATCAAGCGTCGTCGATTTGCCGCCTTGGCTTCGTCAGCGTTGTAAGTCTTGGCAACACCGTTGAAAGCCACGGCGAGAGCTGGCGAAAAGTCGCGAGGTCGACGAGTTGGTGGGTGTAAGGAAGGTAGGAACAGCATCGAGGGGGGAGTGAGGGGGTTGTATGGTGCGAGAGAGGTCACCAGAGTCTTCAGATATGGCGTTGGGGGAAGCACAGCTGTCATGAAGCATGTATTAGGATCACGTCTTGACTTCTCGGAAATATGTAGCTTACCTCGTAACCGAGGAGCATCGACAAGACAGCTAGGACGCTTAACGCCACTGACACCAAGTCGGCGTCGTGGCCTCCTCCACATGGCCACCTCCGGGGTTACCTCTTCTTCGACATGGATCACCCTACCTCTACGAGCCGTCGCGTCCTTGGCGCGATCATAGCAGTAATTCTCGTTTCGCGACGGTGTAGTCGGCAAGAAGAAATCGCTAATACTCGAAGTTTTGACGCGGCGCTTAATGGGAACATCCTCATCGTATTCATCAAAGTCGAGAGAGTCATCAGTGAGCTTGACGCGTTTCCTCGATGCAAAAGTTGAGGCCGAGTTGCTGCATTCTGCGGGAGAGGGTGGAAAGTAGATCTGACTGGAGGGAGGTGTTCTGATGTGGATGATGTCGGGGGATGATTGCAGTGCGGATGTTGGGGTTGAGTAGCCTGTGGGCGCTGGGGTCCGGAGGAAGATGGGCGCGAGTTTGATAGAAGATCGGTCGCGAGTGCGGACGATGTTGGCAGAAATGGGTTGGAGGGGTTGGCGAGTGTCAGGAGACATGGTGAGAGGGGTAGGAGGAGGGATGGATGGATGGAAGGTGGGTGGGTGGAAGGTTGATGTAGGTGAGAAGTAGGAGGAAGAGGAGTGTTCTGGAGAAGGAAGGAAGGCAAGGACGACACGTAGAGAGATCAGCAATGAGAATGAAAAAGAGAGAGACAGAAAGGGAATGGTCCAATCCAACCCATCGCGAAATCAAGCGCGTTCGAGTGCCTCACCGCGTCAAACGGCCACATCTCACGTGGATCCACGTGGAGGAGAGAGAGCAAATGACGTGTCTTATAGGAATCCTCCAATCTCCCTTTGATAGTCAACGGATGCTTGACCTTTAGCACTCCTCCGTAAACCGCTTGACGTAGTCTTTGATCATTACATCTTCCCTTGAGGGCCGCTCTCTGCCTCCTACAGTCTCCTTTGGTAACCTTACTCTCGCTCCTGGGACTGACTCTCTGACTCTTTCTTCGATATGGCTGTAAGTCGATCCAATCCCACCTGAAAAGAAAAAGCTAATATTGCATCCCCTAGTCCGGTTTCGGCTACACAGGAGGTAAATGCGGACCCCGACCACTCATAGTTGTCATATTCACATGTTCATGCTCACGACTCACTCATCGTAGGTCGTACGAGATGTTTCCCCTTCTGGCAGGAGTTTAGCAAAGTGCGTTTACAGATTGAGTAGCTGGATTTCACGTCAACCCGAAATAACTGACTCTGGATTTAGTGTTATGCTCAAGCCGATACTCCTCAAGATTGCGTTGCTCAGAAGGAGGACTATCTCGAGTGTTTACATCGTACGAAAGAGGTCTGTATCTCTGACTGAAGTTTACACTGGCGGGACTAACGCTCTTCCTCCCTTTTCACAACTGTTTCTACAACTTTACCGTCAATCGTCCTCTACTCTCTCTTCATTTCACTCGTCCATGATACGAATATACGACATACTACTATCAACCTCTGGATCAATTGTGGTGCTGCTACTTGTCAATGGTGTCTTGTATCGGCCATCGTCACCAGATCGCTCGAGCCAAGGAGATCAAATCCCACTTCCTACAAACTCAGCAACACGAGGGAGCGGATGCCCGGAAGCTAGCTGAGAAAGCTGCAACTGGTGTCATTGTCAGTCTGGGACTGGTGAAGGAGGACGATGGCGGGGAATCGAAGTAGAATTTGTATGCATTGTTCGTTCACTCTGGTATCTATTATACATCGTAGTATCTTGCGGATCGTCTACAACTAAGTCCGACTCATCAAAGGGGAACGTCATATGGTCCAAGTCTGCCAGCCGGTATTGTTAATACCCATTCAACCGGTACTGCTTGATCACCTTCCCCTCGCCATCCCCAGCGCAGCTCGACTTCGTCCCATACCTGCACGACCTTCACTACCCCAAAGCCAAGCTTGTTAAATAACTTGATTGACGGTATGTTCGCCGTCCCTATCCGAGCGATCAGATGCTGTGGCAAGATACCCAGAGGTCCGTTGACAGCGTATGCCAGACTAGAGTCAAAGAGTCTTAGCTCGAGATCAATACACAACAGCGAAGCTTCACCGACAATAAGCTCAATGCCTCGTGGGCGTATCCATTCCTCCGATCAGCGGGTACTGCTCATAGTCAGTGACATGCCAGTCAGGCTAGTAGGATAGGGCTCTCACGCGCTACCATAATTTCACACTCTCCATCTTCTTCGATGCCACCTGGTAGAAACATATTGACATCACCGACCATCCGGCATTGAGCAGCCTGTTCCGCCGTTAACAATGGGTACTGCGATACCGAGAGACTTGAGGGACGCTCCAGGATGATGAACGTCAATTCTACCCAAGCGGCA
The DNA here is from genome assembly GCA_001599695.1 of Phaeotremella skinneri. Lineage (NCBI taxonomy): Eukaryota > Fungi > Basidiomycota > Tremellomycetes > Tremellales > Phaeotremellaceae > Phaeotremella > Phaeotremella skinneri. Next base: position 554,966 of record BCHT01000010.1, on the reverse strand, counting down.
AGAGTCAGCAGTCATTTTTGAATCAGCGCGAAAGACCTTAATTCTCACTATCATCATCGAGATGCCACTTTCCTGCTTCTGTTAGCGCAGTACTGGTCTTTCGAATTAGTACACACTCTGCATATCCATTTCCTCTTCAAATGTCAGAGGTTCCGAGGCGGTTAGTTCGAGTAATTCAGGCGACTTCATCCATTCGTGGTATGTCTTGAAAATGATTCCCTTTCTTTAGCGCTTGCGCGAGGTTGATGACAAGTCCAAGAGGCGTACCGGGACATGCTCAGCTCTTCGGTTATAGGTTAGTCAGTGTAGATTCTACGGAGAGACTAGAAGCTCAACCGACCGATAAGGAACAAGAATGACTCTGTCACCGCATATTATCGTACGCTCGTTAAGCTTCATCGTTTAGTACGTTTCAGAACACTACATGAGAGTCCTTGTTGTATATCGTCCATAGCTGTCGAGGAAAGGCAAGGTGGATGCGGCGTTATGTGCGTGTGGCAGTTTAAGGCTTGGAATCGCCGCGCGTCGCTTGCTCGCTGACGTCTATGCTCTCTCTGTCCAGCCAGACATCCATCCATTCCATCTATATTCCTATATCCTCAAACACAGACCGCATCTCTCTGCTCTTTCAACCAACCATAAGCATTCGAGCCGTTCAAAGCCTGTCGGGACTCGCAGTACTACCGTCTTAGAGCTGGTCACCCATCTCCCTTCCTTCTGGCCGTCAAGCGAGCTTCCAACATGTCATCCATAGGCACAGGCTACGACCTGTCAGTCTCTACCTACTCCCCAGATGGCCGGCTATTCCAGGTGAGCCTCTATTCATCACCCTGTAGCCACTGGAGGAAAACCTAACCACCCCGTAGGTCGAGTACGCCAATAAAGCGGTTGAAGCAGCTGGGTGAGTACTCGTAAACTCGTATAGATACATACGGCATCCTTTCTCAAAGCTCTGTCATACTGACAATATTGTACAGCGTAGCTATCGGTTTGAGATGCTCGGATGGGATAGTCCTAGGCGTCGAGAGACTGTTACACTCCAAACTTCTCGTTGCAGGATCAAATAGGAGAATAGCATCGGTCGAAGAACACATTGGAATGGCTACAGCTGGATTATTAGCGGACGGAAAACATCTGGCCAAGCGAGCTACCGATGAGGCATACAATTTCCGTGATACCTATAACGCACCTATATCAGTCAAGGTAGCTTTCGATTTGCCGTTTCTGTGTCCAAACGGGAGTCTAAGCTGATGACCCATTGATCGACAGATTCTGGCCGAACGGCTGTCTGGGTACGTTCAAGCTTATACATGCTACGGCTCCGTTCGACCTTTTGGTATTTCGACAATCGTAGCTGGCGTCGACCGGAATGGGCCTAGTCTATTCTGTATCGAACCCTCTGGAGTATTTTATGGATACCGGGCTTGTGCTGTTGGCAAGGGGAAAGCGTTGGCTAAGACGGAATTGGAGAAGATCGTCTCAAAGGAGGCAGACGGTGCACCTGGAATCAGCTGTAGAGAAGGCGTGATGGAGGTTGCTAGAATGTGAGTCCAACCGACACGTAACCCGTATATGTATACGCATTTATATCCATATCGTCGTTGAGGATTTTGATCGCTGATACCCATCGCTGCACAGTATTCATCTTGTTCACGACGACAACAAGGGCAAGGACTTTGAACTAGAGTTGACCTGGGTTTGCAAAGAGTCTGGAGGGGACCATGCGTTAGTTCCCAAGGAGCTGTTGGCGGAGGCAGAAGCGAAAGCAAAGGCTGCATTGGAGGAGGGAATGGAGGAGGATTAGAGTGTCATACATCCCTTGAACAGCTTGTTGGGATGACATGGATTTGTAAATAAGGTACAGCAGTCACGACTATGCATGTTCATACGAACCCACAGGCAATACTTTACCAGTACGCCTATGGCATGCTATCGAATTGCTGATCCTTAGGGGCGATAGCCGGCACCCAAGCAGGTTTACTCTTCATGAAAAGTTCTTTGACAGGTTTTGGCGGTTCTTCGTCAATCAGCGATCCCATCCTGTGAAACCACATTAGTACTTGATAGTCTCACGCGCATTGTACCAACCTAATAGCCCAATGTTCATTCTTTTCCCCCTGGTTAACACGATTGAACAGGCCCGATCCGCAAGTCCCACAAAACCCTCTATCCAATATATCAGTGATCAACCCGTATCAAAACAGACATGAAAATAGATATCACCTCTGAGTAGATTTTCCAGAATCGCTTTTCCCATGGAAGATCTTGGGTTCACCGGTAATCTTCACAAAGTCGGGATTGGAGATTATAAAACTCGTACTACCGAATGAAGATCCGGACAATTGTTGACAGACTTTACAATGGCAATTCGCTATTGAATCGACTTCGCCTACTATGGACCATTTTACGGCACCGCAATGACATTGTCCGTGATATGGCATGTTGTGTTTCTTTTAAGAGGAAAGGTTGAGGGGAAAGGTGATTCTTTCAGATGGTATGCCTTAACCTTAAGATTGGCAGACTACCAAATCGACGTCATTGAAATCACAGACGGGATGCCGTTATTCGAGGCTACAACTGCCACTCAACCCTTTCCACATGCTTTTGAGCGAAGCTGTGGCTAAGCTGTGGCATGCGTAGCGCTCTCTACAGCCCATCTCGACTTGTTACATGGCTACAAATACATTGTGATACTCTGACATGCACGGTACACCCCATCCTGCGCTAGCAAGGACAGCAAATTGGAAACAACTCTCGCCCCCCGGTCTCTCGAAATTCCCTCGCAAAGCGACTACAGCTTGTGCAGCGCCTCTTTGGCTTTTTCACTGATAGTGAACTGCCCCTCAGTAACACCGTGACCCATTGCGGCTGTCGAGGAACTGCAAGGTGTCAACATCATGACAGATAGACTATGTATCACTCACATTCCTCCGGTGACAGTCATCAACATCGAATCCGCGTAATCCGCGCCGGACCACTGTACCAAAATCAGCAGGCTTCGAGAGGGCGAAGTCTGATGGGACTCACCTTCTGATGTGTAAGGACATCACAGCCGATCTCTCTTTCCTTACGTTGGATAAGCTCGACATATGCCTTCATGCCCTCCTTGGCGAAGGCCGCCGCGAATTTGTCGTTGATATAAGCATTCGAATGAAGACCAGCGAGCTAAAACAAGATGTCAGCTTACAAAACTTCGACGCAGAACACTCAATGCCAAACCGGAACTCACTGTGATGAATTGGAAGATGAAACCCAGCTTGCCCAAAGCCCATACGTAATCCTTCATTTCCTTCTCGCCTAAACCCGCTGCATCCCAGTTGAAACTGGGGCTGAGGTTATAGGCCAACCATTGACCAGGTCGCTCTTTGTGAACACCTTCTGCAAACTCCTTAGCTTGAGCATAAATGGGGGATTTTGTCTCCATCCAAAGCAGATCGGCGTATGGGGCAAAAGCGACAGCTCGATTGATTGCGCATTGTGTTCCTCCTTGGTATCGGAAGTATCCTTCACGTGTTCGTGGAGTATCCCAAGACCAGTATGGGATAGTTTTAAGGCCATACTTCTTTTGAGCAAGCTGTATTGATCCCGGATGAGAGGCGTGAGAGGTTCCAGCTACTTCTGATAGGAACTGTTTAACCTTGTTCTGATCTACACCTTGTTTGCGTAGAGCTTCAGCGAGGACGTTTGGGAATAGCTGCAGGTTGGCCTTGGACATCCATTCATCTTCAATAGCTTGTAAGGCGGATCCAGATTTCCCTTCGGCCTCGGCAGCCAGCATGACTTCTACCAGCGGAGGAAGAGACAAGTCGGTAGAACCGAGAATGAAGGCGTGATCACGAGGGTCGATGTTGGTGGTTATGAGTGTTGCAGCTTCTGAATCTGTTCGAGCCACAACAAGATTGGTTGTCCCCATGATGTCGCACTGTAGTCTCATTGCCACCAGACGATTGATGTGTTCGGAAATGGGTACGAGGACCTGTCTGATGTCAGCGCACGCACACTCAGCAAACAAATGATAAATTTACCTTTCCAGCCATGTGACCGCACTTTTTCGTTCCTGGTGCTTGGTCTTCAATATGAATGCCAGCAGCCCCGGCTTCGACCATCATCTTGGTGAGTTTCATCACCGCAGTGAGACCTTGTCAAAAGTCAGTACTTCTGATGAACTTTAAAGGAACATACCTCCGTGTCCGGTGTCAGCATCAGCGACGATGGGTCTCAGATAGTCGATAGGTTTCCCTAACGTTTCGAGTTCTTTTGGTCCCTTTGCCAACGCGCCCAACCGGGTGAAGCGTTGTTTGCGATCATGGAAAAGCTGAGCTGTGAACAGTTGAGCCACTTTGTTGGGAACAGTGTTGGACGGATAGTCTGTTGATTCATAATCCATTCAGCACATCAACTCAACAACCACCGGAAAAATTTGAACTGACCGGCAAGATCTGGACCAGGCTCCAGACTGCTACTAGCTGTCGAGGAGCATTGCCATCCTGAAACATAGACCGTCTCCAGATGCTTAGCCATTTGTGTCAGTTGCACAGGGTCGAGTCTGAGAGTCATGTCAGGGAAGCATTTACGGTTTATTAAAATCTACTTACGCGCCGTAAGTGGCCGTGCAGCCACCACCTTCTCCGCGTTTCTTCGCCTCCAAGATCTTCCACAACTTTTTGGCCATGACATCGGAAGGATAGGTCTGCTGGAGGGTGCCTCGTTTGGTGACTACATCGGCGGCGGAGTAGGGACGGATAGTTCTGGAGAAACGCGGTTGCTAGCGACCCAGCGCAATCAGTTTGTGGGATTTCAGACGAGAGGTGTAACTTACTTTTGCAAACGCTTCAAACGCGGTGACCTCGGCGTTGAAGAGAGATTGTTCGGATTGGGACATAGTGACTCGGTTGGAGAGAGTTGGCTAGATAGATTATTCGTGCTAGGTGAGCCTAGTTGACATTCAAATGGGATGGATGGGAAGATGGTGGATAGGAATATATAGGAGCGAGTCGGAGAGGTAAGAGAGTACGCAGTGGACTGGCCGGCTATGAGATGCGCGCGAGAACCGGCAACCTCGCTTACCGGCCACCCGGCTTTACTCGGACACTCACCACGCCTGGTAAAGCCAAATAAAGCCTAGCCAAGCTACCTACCTAACCTTCCCATGCATGGTCGGGTGGGATGTTGTGCGTCGACTCGACATGCATAACTCTCTTATACCACAGGCATGGTCATACGGACATGACAAAATCAACGCTGAGCTCGCTTCGAGTCGAACGAATGGGAGGTGACAGGGGCGCAGCCACAACTGGGATGATATCACTTGGCGACTTGTGGTTTGAGGGTTGTTGCAACCAACCTACCAACGTCCCCATCATCCCGAAGCCCCGAGGCCGGGTGATCGATTCCAGACATGCAAGGACGGTGAACGAATCAGACAGACAGGCCCTTCCTTGATCGATCGCCTTTGCACCGCGTTGGTTGCTGCTTACGTCGAGATGACCTGACGAAATGAGGGTTAGCCACTCGGGAAGGCTTCTCCTAGGCAACAGTCCTCCCTTGGGAGCGTCTTCTTGATCGATCAATGCATTATATTGAACTAATTATATTGATCTCCACGGGCTACGACTTACGTTCCACAGCCACAGTCAACGCCACCATTCTGCGACAACCCACTAACTATTTCTCGGACTGAGCTTAGCGTTTCCTGCCTCAATACCACCTCCACACTATAACGCTCAATTTCTTTCTTCCTGGGGCTTTCCGACATCCCCGAGCGGGGTTGACGATGATGGTAGCATACCGAAGGAACGATGCCTTTCCCTTTGCCGCAATTGGTCAGTCATTTCCATACGTCATGTGGGAATTGTCCGCTCATAACGCCCTTCAAGTTGGACCCTTCTTCATGGGCACAGCTCTTGAGTGTCTAGGTAAGTATCCGGGAGGCCCAAAAGTCCAAGACAAACTGCCTGCTCAAGTCAGTTCTGTAGGGATGGGGGTTGTCTTTATGCTCAGTATGAATTACTTCTCGGCCGTGTCGGAACGCCGAAAGTCCTCAGCAGCTTCTTCGGCCAAGCTGGGCGTTGCTCTCGTGGCCATTACGCTGTTGACGAATACAGCCCAGACGATTGTGGACCTCTGCCGAGGGTGGCATGTGGGTTGAAAGCCTTGACTCCCGCTGTGTTGACAGTGCGATTGGCTCTGACAGAAGTTTAGCTGTTCGCAGATGACTTCGATAATTTCATTGCGTTTATGACCCCGACCCCTTCATTCTTCGTATCCCCCTTCCTAGGCTTGTTTCCAGCTTTTCTCACTCAGGCTTATATGCTTCGTCGCATTGTCCTCTTCATCGCCTGCCTCGATGTTCTTTGGCCTTGGGTCGCTAAACCTGCGGTCAAATACACTTTTGCTACCCTGATGGGGGCCGGGATTTTACTGTCGACAACCACAGGGACCCTGGCAGCTTTGGATGTATGGCGTAGTGGTAGCCTAACCAACTTAGCAGTTCACGGCAGAACGAAGGACAGGTTAGTATGAATGATTGCACAATCACACGTTGACTCCTCCCCTCCACTTTTCCACCCTCCTAGATTCCAGCTGCTTTCACTCATCTGGCTTGCTTCATCGTCCGCGATCGACGTCATCCTATCCTGTTCACTCTCTGTAGAGCTATGGTGGGCTCGACGGCAGTTAGCGGCTGGCGGTGGGAGGATGAAGGAAGTTGTGACAAGACTCATCGTAGGTTGTGAACCTCCGTTGGCATATGCTGAATCGCGTTTAGCTGGTGACGTTTCCCGGCGGCGTCGCTGTATCGGCTATCCAGCTGATATCGTTGGTTCTCTATGAGTATCAAAGCAACAGTGCATATTGCTATATGCCCATGTATTTCGTAAGTTTCATGTCGCCATGTGATACGAGACAAACTGATAGAGATCATATGGACAGGTTCCAAAAGTCTACACGATCACACTCATTCTCTCGTTGTCTCTTCCATCCGCTCGAGCCCAGGTTGGCAGCGCTTCCCAGTTTTCTCTGCCCACTATTTTTGAGAGTTCGCATTCACGATCAGCCAATCGGACGCAGTTTTCATCTGCTGGTGTCAGTCGACGAAAACACACGAAATCGGATGGAACTCCAAATCGCAAGAGGCTCAAGCTGGTCGACAAGGCAGCTGCCAAGACAAGACAGTGGCTGTCTTGGCCCTCAGCAGTTCGTACAGTCGATCGGATTCATACAACGAAGGAGAAACAGTGGGGCAATAGGTCGTTTTTCAGCAAGCACCTAGATCTAGGGGATGAACCTGTATGTCAGCACCCAAACTTCGGTTGCTGCGATGCTGACGAGATTCAGGAGAATCTCCTGTCCCCACCAAATCTTGCCAGTGACCGTCGGCCTTCTGACCCTGAATCATTGCGATCTCTGGTGACCACTTCAAGATCCGACTCGTATTCTATCTCGCTCCCAGCTAGAAGGCGATCTCTTCCATCGTTTCCACTTACGCTGTCAGAAGCACGAATTTTAGACAGCCTTCATAATCCCTCGATATTGTTCACTACCAGAGTGACCATCGACCCTTTTGCCAGTATCAATAAAGAATTTGAAACATCTGCCTGACGAATCTATCTCTACTGGAAGCAACTCGATTGTTCTCCATGGTGATCATGCTAGAAGGTTAGACGCACGAGACTATTACTAGAACACATGTTTTTTGTACCTCCTCGTATGCCTTGTCGATGCAAGGTCTCTGCATAAAATGACCAAATGCTTCTTCATCGTTCACGCCTACAGAAACAACCTTTCTCCCATCTTTGTCGCGAGTGAACCAGTCTTAAACCGACCGCAGCTCTCTTGGCAGATGTGGGCCGTTCCCTCTGCCTTCATTTCTTTATTTGACTTTTGGGGCCTTTTCCTGTTCCTTGACGAAGCTGTTACAAATTTTTCTCAGTAAAGGCCAGAAGCTTGAAGAAAGGATTGTGCACTCCGAAGACATACTAGCATCTAGAGTAGGAGTATGTCTCAGCGACCAGCGAGAATCTCGTTTGAGAGGAAATCAGAACGGGACGCATGACTCACATTGGCGTGATATTGGCAACCATAGTTTGTCCTCTCGACTAACCTCCCATCCGCTTTGACCTTTTCCCACAGCTTCTCTTTGATCACTTGCTCGATCATACCAATGAGGATGTCGTCTTCTTCCGCACTCCATTGCTGTGTTTGTGTGTGCGATGAGGATATGTGAGCTTCTGTCAATTTAGTTCGCAGCTTGGAGGACGCCAGCAAGTAGTTACTAACAGTCTTCGTACTCTTTTTCGGCTTATCCTCCCTCTCCTTTTTGACTGACTTCTTCTTCGGCTCCATCAGCTGGTCGAAGGAGTCCACTGAAGAACAGGACATGTCGCGCTCGTGTTTGACCATTTCTGGGTAGTGTGAAGTCACTGAACGTGAAGCAAGGCTTGTAGTCGGTACCAAGGAGCTAAAGTTGCTCACTACTACCGATGAATAATTGGAGACGAGGATGTGCTGAAGAAAAATGGTTATTGATCCACTCGTCGCTAAACTACCGGCCGATGTTTCACCCTAAAATTCGCGGGCGGTTTCCTTGACGACGAAATGAGACCATGGTGGCCGATCATTGATTGTCTCTACCTAACGTCAACGCTGCTGATGTCTGTTACTTGAGTGATTTATTTCGGCTTGCTCGGGACCGCTCACACTCCAAGATACGTTGCTTGTATTCGTTAACCTGCTGTGGCGAATTTTGGTCCTGGCTGTCACCAGGAGAAGCATTATCAACTTTCGCCACAGCCGCCACGTGTACGCACGTGGAGAGAAAAGCTCCCGTTTAGATTATTTCAACTGTGTTCCTACTCATCCTCCTTGCATGCATACCATCGCTTGCACCCTGTGTTTTGGGTCGCATTCGGCTCTTGTCTTTCAGTTAGATGTCTTCCGAAGCTCCTAGTGAGAAGCGGTCTCGCGAGGATACAGTAGAAGCCGTCAGCGATTCCAAAAGGGTCAAGCTGGGTAACGATATTGACCAGGACTCTGAACATCTTTCTGTCGATCCATCACACCAAGTTGACGTTGCCGAGACCTCATTTCCTCCCACGCCTGCAGCTCAAACCGCCCTACACCGTTCATCTAACTCAGTCCTTCCACCTCCTGTGTCCAAACTTGGCCTCGCGCCAAAGCTGCCCGTACTGCCTCCTTCGCTTGATCTTGTCACTGGAGTCAAAACCGATCTGGCTTCTCAACAGGGCTTTGTGGGTCAGAAAGAGGTCGGAATTATCGGTTATGCTGGATTACAAAACGTCAGAGGCATTAAAGGAATCATAAAGCAGAGGTTAGCGTTCCACATGCGATACTTCCGATATGCAATTTGTTAACGTTAACCGTAGATTCACAGATTTTTTGGTTAACGAAGTCTTGCCCAATGGCATAGTTCTACACTTGAAAGACATAACAAAACCTAAGGTCGCCCAATCCATCATCTCTTCGCTTGTGCCCGATGCCAAGACCAGTTCAAATGGACATGTCGCACCGAGTGCCGACTCGCAACAATCGACGGAGGTAGCGGCCATCAAGAAACCGGAGACAATAAGCGAGGAGTCCATAACGTCGTCTCAATCGGATCTACCTGACAGTCTCAGATTCGAGACCATCCCACTCTGGCCAGCGACATGTTCATCTACTCTCAGGAATCACTTCTCGGACGAGACGATCATAGCATTGCATACACTGCTTGTGGAGGGCAAGAATCCACCCCCCAAAACTGATGCGGGATGGGGATCACGTCAAGCCCGAAATCAAATATCCGCAGAAGAAGCCGCAGAGGAGGCTGCAATGAATGGCGAGACAAGTCGAGGTGGTCTCGTGAGAGACGTGGAGGGCGGCGGGGGCCAGGGACAAGGAAGGGACCGTGGGAGAGGGCGCGGCGGCCGTGGAGGTAGGGGAGGTCGAGGCGGTCGAGGCGGTCGAGGCGGAGCGCAAGGTGGAACTGAATGGTGGTCGGCGAACGAGGATACCCGAGAGGTGCTCAGTCAGGTAAGATAACCCGCATAGCTCTGATCAGAAATGGAGATTTGACCTTCAACCTGTACAGATCATTGTTGACAAAGAAGAGCGCGCAAGTGCTCACAAGGTGATTCGAGAACTGTTCCAAGGTACCTTTGAGAGTAGCGTCCGAGAAGCTGGAGGAGAAAAAGGACCCAGGCTAGCGATCAAATGGGGAGCTGGGCGAAGTCGTCAGCGCAATGTTAAGCAAGGTGGTAAGGGTGAGCGACTTCTTCACCTTTATCTATTTGTTGCTTTGCTGAACTCAAACTATCTCACAAAGAGGCGCACACTCCCTATATCCACTTCACAATGCAAAAATCAAATAGGGAAACGCTCGATTGTCTCGCCAACCTGGGCCGCCTTCTCAGCGTCCAGCCTAAAGACTTCTCGGTGTGTGGAACCAAGGACAAACGAGCGGTAACAGTACAGCGAGTCTGTCTCCGACGTGGGCGGATGGATCTGCAAGCAGTATGGAAGGCTGCGAATGGTATCCGAGCTGGACGGCGAACGGAGGAAGAGGCTATTAGCACCCGGGGGGATCGGGGCTGCCGAATTGGGGATCTGGAGTATTCGAAGCAGTATCTCGAGCTCGGTATGCTGAAGGGGAATCATTTCTTAATCACATTGCGGTTAGTTTGCAATGCTTTGTGAGTTGGTGATACTAATCGTTTCACAGGAATGTGGAGGTGGAGAGCCGAGAGGTTGCCGATGGTATCATGGAGTCTTTGCGAGACCACGGATTCATAAATTTCTATGGTGAGTACGGCGGAGACGGCCGAGGAAACTGCAGCTCATCATGTATAACCAGGCATGCAGCGGTTCGGTACCTCAACCGTTCCCACCCACGTGACAGGACTGCTCTTGCTGCAATCCAAATGGAAGGAAGCAATCGACTCTCTGCTTGAACTACGCGAGGGCGAGCATCCAGATTGTGTACGGGCTCGCCTGGCTTGGCTGGAGGACAAGGACTTCGTGAAGGCTCTGGAGTACATGCCCCGGCGGTGCGTGGCTGAGCGTTCAATCTGGGAGTTTTGGAAGCGTGGCCGGCCCATTGAAGATAGAGTAGGAGCGTTGAACAATGTGAGCAGCGCTTGTAACGTCTCCAAGCTATCGCTAATTTGCTATTCAAGCTTCCCCGGAACTTGCGGACAATGTATGTTCACGCATACCAAAGCTACATCTGGAATTTGGTCGTCTCGCAGCGAATCAAATTATCCTCGACTCACCCAATTGTTGGGGATCTAGTTTATGCTAGCAGGGACACTGAAGAGACAGGTGAGTTGCGATCAGAGGTGCCCTTTTAGCCGTTTATACTGACCATTGCAGATGTACCGGAACCACCTGAGAAACATTCATCGAATAATAAAAGCTGGGAAACGACTTCGTCACTTGAAGTGAAACAACTATCTGAAGAGGATCTACCTCATTATACTATATTCGATGTCGTCATGCCACTACCTGGCTGGAACGTAGATTACCCTAGCGGGGCCATGGGACAATTGTACTTCGATATCATGAAAGCGGACGGTCTAGATCCGAATAGAATGAGGCGAGATCAGCGGTAAGTCTTCCCGTCTGCCAGAGTACACCAAGCTAATGACGGTGTTGTAGCGAATTTTCTCTGCCAGGATCGTATCGCAAAATCCTGCACAAGCCCACAAATGTGTCCTGGAAGCATATACGCTATACCGACCCGGATATTTCACTGGTTCAGTCAGACGAGGACAAGATCCTAGGCATCGATCCAGCAGCTGAAGATAATCCGGAGGGCAAGTTCGAAGCGCTGCAGATCTCCATGACACTCGGAACGTCAGCTTACGCGACGATGGCGTTGAGGGAAATCACGAGAGAAGAGACTTCTGTGTGGCATCAGATGAGTTTGACCAATGAGGGAGCCGATCAGGCTCATAAAGGTTCTGGGGTAATTGCAAACCCTGAGGAAGACGACGCCATTGATGAGAACGCCGAGGACGTTCAAAGCGGAGGGTCATAGGAGTGGGCACCGAATCATTGTGTAATTTCTGTCCCAGGATTTGCGTCTTGTCCATGAGACGGCATATATGCATGTTTCGTTTACCTGCTCACTCAACACGACTCGAAAAGCTTGATTGGCCTACCCGTTCGAAACAGATCATTGAAACGTCGGTACGCGGCTTTATGAGTTCCAACAAGTCAGGAAATCCTTTAGGTAAGCTCCTATGCATCCGCGGATCTGAGAGTAAAGTCGGCGAGTTCCTTAACTAGCCAAGGGGATGCAGCACCAAGGGTAATATCTTTCAAAGACCGTATCGCGACATCGTGAAGCGCTGACGTCTTATTGGCAAGCGAATCTAGAGCAACAAAATCAAGTCGGCAGTTACTCGATCTCGACAGTCTCACATGCATTCTTTGCACATCATTATCCATTAGGCTCGAGGTACAAGACTGCGACCTGCGTAGTGTCCATTAAGAGGAAATCTGATAGAAATCGTCCGGTGGATGGGATGGGATGTTTACATGATGAGGGCCCTCTTTCGCCGTCGTTGGCAAGCACTGACCGACGCTGTACTGGAGGCGTTCTTGGCGACCCCGTCAGTGGTGGCAAGGAGGACTCGCGTTGTGGGCGAGGATGCGCTCGCTACCGAAACAGAGGAGCCAGAAGAATGTAAAGCAGATATAGTTGTCGACGATTGAAAGGACGAAGTCGTGACCTTTGAAGCTGAAGAAGTTTTGGCTCCTGAGGTGGACGCCGGTTGCTGAAGAGATGCGCCAGAAACCTAGGACCAGGTCAGCCAGACTCGACTTTGGCGAGCGGGACCACTCACCGCAGAGCTACTACTCAGACCGCAGAATCCACCAGAAGACGCGACAGCTGATGTAACGAAGGCCTGCATTAAAGATTAGTAGAAGCAAGTAATGAAAGCAAAGGGACCATTCTTACAAAAGGCTGGCCCGTTGTCCATGTGACTGTAAGATTGCCGTGGTTCCCAGTAGTCGAAGTTTTGCAGGAGAGAAGACTGAGAGGATCAGACAGGATATAACTTTTGGTCCTCGCCCTTTCTACTGAACTTACTCGATGACAACGGCGCCCGCAGAAAATGTTGTATTAGTGATGGTCCACGTTCCGGTCCCGGAAGCGCCCCGCTTGGCTTGGTTTCAGTAACATATCGTCATCAGAGGAGGCGGCTCACGTTGGTCAGCACAATCAGTGCTCCAGGTCTAGCCCAGGCGATGTCATTGGACTGTATGGCGGACACCGTGGCGACTGTCTTCGAGTAGGACGAGTTGACAGCTGCGAGATGCGAGCGTATTTTGTTGAGATTCGCGATACGTCCATAGGTTGGAGTGGCAGTTGTTGAAAAGTCATTGTACAGCCACAACGCCTCCCGGTTGGCCTGGGAATGATCAATGCAGTGTTCGAAAGAGCCGGCCGAGAGTACTCACTGGGTCTGCTGCACCGTCTCCAATATTTTGCTCCAGACCGTAGTAGACAGTGGGGATACCGCCATACATGAAATTCCCAACAATTGCATTGTACACCAAGCTGGCGTCACTGGTCAAGCTGTTGAAGCGGGGTCTGCCATGGCGTCAACGGTTAAAGCCAGGTCTGACCCACGGCCACGATACTTACAAATCTTGATTATCAAGGAATATACCGATAACCGAAGGGTCCTAGGAGACCATCAGTAACGATCTATGAGAAACAGACAGATATCATAGCCTACTGAATACGATGAGGCAGCCTGACTCATGAAGTAACTCAGCGTATTGATAGACGGTTTTGACCCGCTGAAAGCAGCTTCGAAGCCGTACATCAATCCGAACCCCCACACGGAATCGATACCTGTAGGTCCTTGAAAGGTCCCTGCATACCTGGAAAGAGATGGCGGCTGATCAGTTCGGTGTTCTCAGCACTTACATTCAAAGGACAAGAGACGGACACAGTATCGTCACCGGCTACTTCTCCTATGCAGAAGATTTTGGCAGCAGTGCAGAACTTATGCTGAAAGTCTATGCCCATGTGCTTGGAAGCTAGAAGAGGAAGGGATAACTTCAGACCAGTTCATGCTTGAGTTCGGCAGAAGACTTGCCGTCGATCCTGAATCCATCGATAGCATACTCCGCCACGAATCCTGGTACCCAGTCGATAAAAACATTGGCAACGGCATCAGTCTCCGTAGCCAAATCCATCAGTGGTACAGTGTTTGTCGCTAGCCAGCTAAATGATCAGCCAAAGGCTACCGCCATTCAACTCACCAGTACTGCTCGCTAGTACGATTACCCCAGTCGATGGGACATATTGGATGATAGTTGCTGGGCGATTTGAATAGTAGAGTGCCATTATCGTCTGCTTGAAGTTGAGAGGTTGAGATTACAGGACTCTGCGACGCGAGGTCGTTCAGGACCAGATCAACCATCAGATACATGCCCCTGGCGTGAAGGGCTGCAGACAGAGCTTTCAAGTCGTTTGAAGATCCGAAGTGGGGGTTCAGCTTCGTAGGATCCACAACCCAGTAGGCCTGGTCTTTCATCAGTGACGCGCCTCGACCTGATGTTTGAGATAGGATGTCTTACATGGTACGCGTAGCCATATGGTGTATTACCCTCCAGATTCAGAGCAACGGGTGAGATCCAGACGGCGTCGAACCCCATTCCCTGAATGTAGTCCAATTTCGATATGATTGTCTGCCAAGTTCCTCCACAGTAGCTGCCGTTTACTCGTTTCAGCCCCTATTGCGTACTACGACTTCGTAAAGGATAGAGAATGGTACTCACAGTCGGTCAGCTGTATTGCAGGGTGCATTAGGGGATGAAGGTGCATATCGATCTGTGATCAGTCTGAGGAGCACATTTAGCGCCTTTGACAGGATTTAAGGGTGCTGAGGACATACTGATAGATAGCCCTGGTTCTCCATTGATCAACAGTCGCCGAATATACAGTGGTGGCGAAATATACGAGGAGAAGCAGCAGCATGGCCATGCTTAAATGAGCGAAGGGAAGAGATTTTTCAGTAATGAGGGCTGTTGATGGAAGCTCGGCGAGATTGACGACCAAAGGAGAGCAGGCCGGGAGACGGGGGTGAGTCAGTGACGGGCAAAGAGAGAAATTGTCTAGCAGGAGAGAGAGCTCGGAGCTGTAGGAGGGAGTCAGTGTCGAAGGGAAGAATAGAGAGGGAGGGAGGGGATTCGAGAAGAGGGGAGGACGTGGGTTGAGCGATATTCTACATCGGGATCACCATGCTCGTTGGGGATTTGTCGGCGAGCATGTGTCCAGTAGGCTGTCCTCATGCACATGCCCCCCATGGACGGTGCTGAGCTAAGTTAGCTCAATCCTTTCAAAAGGTCACTGTTGTCCCCTTTTACCCTTTGTTCTCCCTTTCCTTCCGCGTTTCAGACTATCAGCATCGCCTTCTTCAGCAGTGCTGCGAATAGCAGACGTTTGTTAGGGAGGTTCTGTCAACTTGACTGTGTGCATGATCATGAGCTTGGTAGGTTAATAGACTGTGGTAATGGGGTCATATAGCTGCAATACGCCATGGTATCACACTACTTGAGAGATCAGAGAGCGGGGCAGGTACATGCTGGAAGTGGAACATTGATGAGAAGAGAGACATCGGGTATTGATTTTATCGTTACTCGGCAATCCCCGCCGTTCGGTCCGATTGCGCCGTTATCGCTCATCCCCGACTCTAGTCTCCTCATCGTCTTTGGAGTACTCTAGCTCACACCGCAGTTTCACACGTCTCGGGGCGTGCTGAACTTCTTCAGTGTAATTGGATCTCGTCCCACCCGACATGTCATCGACCCTTGCCCCCGAAGTTCTGTCTCCCGACAATCCCATCACGAAGAATGATGTTATACAGTCCCTCGCAAAGCTTGGGCTCGAACAGAAAAGCGATCTGGATGACTACACATCCCTGCTGACTGGCATATGGGAGATATGGGACAGAGTGGACAAAATGGACGACTACGTTCCAACTGTGGACGAAGATAGATTCCCTAGATCCGAAGTCTTCTTCCCAACCAAAGAACAAAATCCAGCAAACGCTTGGGCATGGAAAGCGACAGTGAAAGACATTACTGATGGCTCGAAAAATGGTTTATTGTTTGGGAAAAAAGTGTGCATCAAGGTGAGTCTCCTTTCTTGGGCACACATGGGACAATGCTGATAAAGTGAGAAGGACAACGTAACGCTTAAGGGCGTTCCTTGTCTCCTAGGTACCGATGTCATCTCTGACTGGACCCCTAAGACCGACGCTACGGTATGCACTCGAATTCTTGAGGCAGGAGGAACCATCATGGGAAAGGCAGTGTGTGAAAACCTGTCGTTATGGGGTGTTTCGAGTTCGAGTGCTTCTGGTGAGTTCCTCAATACGACAGAAAAGCTGACTTGATAGGGCATCTGGACAATGTATGGGCTGCCGGATATTCCGCTGGTGGTTCCAGCTCTGGTTCCGCAATTCTTGTGGCCCGAGGGGATGTTGATTTGGGGATTGGAGGTGATCAAGGGGGCTCCATTCGAATACCGGCTTGCAAGAACGGTATCATCGGGTTGAAGCCTACGTTTGGGCTTGTTCCTTATACAGGGATAGTGTCGCTTGAACCCGTGATTGACCATGTAGGGCCAATGACAAAGGTGGGTGAATAATAATAAGACAGACAGGACAACTGATATATGTCCAACAGAATGTCCTGGACAACGCTGTCCTCCTAGAGATACTGGCCGGAGCGGATGGGATCGACGACAGACAACAAGCTGGCTGTCCCTTCCCCGGTCATGTGCCAAAGTACAGCGACCTCGCACGCGGTGGTGTTCAAGGACTTCGAGTGGGCATCATCACGGAAAGTCTGGATCAACCGCTTCGCGATCAACGCATCAGTGATCTCGTTTTGAAAGCGGCCCGAAAACTGGCGGATCTTGGAGCGGTCGTTGAAGAAGTATCAATACCGTTCCACAAAGAGGCTCCGGCTATTTGGGCGGTCACTGGACGGCTCAGTGCGATGTCGACGATGACTGGAAAGTCGTGTGGTCGACGCCAGCTGTATCTGAACGATTTTACCGACAAGCTCTTGCCATTAAAGCAAGATAGTTTCGATAAGATGTTCCCTTCTGGAGTGAACACGTTGATCAATGGTGTCTATGGGTGGGATAACATGCCGCCAACGGTGAGTCGCTCTTGTTCATGCACGGCAACCCGTCCTCGAACTGCGAACTGATATCAATGCAGCTGATGGGGAAAGCAACCAACCTTACCCGCAAGCTAAGAGACTCGTATGACAAAGCTTTGCTCCAATACGATGTTCTCATTACACCAACGCTGCCAATGTTGGCTCAGAAGCTACCGAGCGTCGACGCATCTGCCGCAGAACATATGATCAACAGTGCCGGCGTGACGCTCAATACCTCGGCATTTAACCTGGTAAGTCATAGCGACGCAACTCGCGAAAAGGCTGTATCTGAACGTATGATTTAATTGCAGTCGGGCCATCCCGCACTGAGTCTCCCAATCGGCTTCCTGCCTTCACTTGTAGATGACGAGGTCAAGCTTCCTGTCGGGATGCAGGTGGTAGGAAAATGGTACGATGAAGCGATGGTCTATCGAGTGGCATACAGCTGGGAGAGTAACTTTGATTGGAAATCTTTCGTATAGAAAAAGTCAGAGGCGATTGAAACGAGACCCGCAGGTGAAGCTGAGCAGGAAGTCGGATAGACCAGTATAGACGAGACTAGAGATCAATGTTGGCAGGGGGAGGTGGGAATATGCGAGGTGTAACTTATAATTAACTACCAGGTACACGGTACGCGCTGATCCTTGGTGTGAGGCACGATCTGTCCTGATCCGAAGCGCGACTGCTATTCAGGGCGGTGTCAGGGCGGTAGGGCCCCAGCTGCGGGAGGCTCGAGAGTCTATTGACATAAGTGCGCCGGGCGCGTTTGAAACAAGTGGCAGGCGGCTGTTGTTAACTTAACTCGTCGCCCTTGGGTCATCCCTCTCCTCGTAAGCCAAGGCAAGTTTATTCTACCTACCGTCTAGCACATTCACCTTGTCTTCACACTTGAATTCCTCGATACATCAATCCTTCACAGTCACACAGACTTCCAGCGCACGCGAGAGCCGTAGGCGCAAATAACTGATATACTCGAGTAGGTCCGACCCCTGAATCCCATCCGATAGGATTTACTTTTGAAGGCCCGCCTGGCTCTGGTTCCATAAACACCAACACTCAGCCTCGCATTGGCACACACACTCTACACTACGATTCCGACACTGCGATCCTCGACATCATTTGCATCATTCGTGTCATATATCTTTAACTTCGTATATTCCTACGCCATCTACTCTCATTGCCATAAATTACCACCTCGCACACCTTCGTCACTCCCTCCCCGTTCAACGTCTTCTCCGACCACTTAACCAATTTCATACCCACCTTCTGTGTGGTGACTCATTCGCCCTTTGGCTGATCGGTCATCCGAATCCACTCTCGCTTACCCCACGCTCTCTTGTTCACTAAAAAAAGCCACATA
Organism: Phaeotremella skinneri; assembly: GCA_001599695.1. Lineage (NCBI taxonomy): Eukaryota > Fungi > Basidiomycota > Tremellomycetes > Tremellales > Phaeotremellaceae > Phaeotremella > Phaeotremella skinneri. Next base: position 536,416 of record BCHT01000010.1, on the reverse strand, counting down.
ATGCATCCCTCACTCCCTGCCGTTCTTGTCCTGTCCCTCCCCTTCTTTACCGCCTCGACCGCAACATCATTTCGGCCTCTTGACCGTCATGTCAGACATCGCGATATCGTTTCTAGGTCAGAGAGTGTTTTGGACGAGAGAGCAACGGCCTCTGTGCCGCTAGGTGGCTTTTCCTTGGTGGGCAACTCTGGTGTATCGGCTCAAATGGTCTTTCTTGGAACGGAAGACACAGTCTACATCCTCGACAGTAAGTGTCTGACACATAGATCTCCGTATTCTGACTCTTGTTAGAAACCGAAAACAATGCCCTCACAGTTACCACTGGAGGGGTAACTCATGCTGCTTGGGGAACTTCCTACAATCTCAACACGAATACCGCCACGCCTCTCGAAGTCGCTTCAAATACTTTCTGCGCTGGAGGCTTCTCTCTAGCTAACGGATCATGGGTTGTGTTTGGGGGTAATCAACCAGTCACCTACAACGGGACAGCAGTTTCGGACAAAACATACAATCCGACTGGCACCAACCCTTATGACGATGCCGACGGAGGGGCAGCGATCAGAATGATTACACCGTGCGACAACCTGAGCTGCGCTTGGCAGGAGGGCGGGGCTGCTTTGACCATGTCGGTATGTATTATCCTCGACCGTATGATTGTCAGCGCATGGATGGTCTGACACCCCTGATAGAGTAAACGGTGGTACCCTACGGTCGAGGGCCTGGGAGACGGATCCGTCATCGTATTTGGCGGTGATAACAACGGAGGGTAAGCGTCCTGGCACGATCAAAGCTGATGTCAACAGATATGTCTCAACCTTTATTCAAAACAACCCGACATACGAGTACTGGCCCAAGAGATCTACTGGATCAATTTCAATGAGCTTCTTGAATGCCACTGTACCTCTCAACCTCTTCCCCCTAACTTGGCTACTACCCAGTGGTATGTCCTCTTCGCCTTGATGTCTGGACTTTGCTGACATCGTTCGCAGGCAAGCTATTCTTGCAGGCTGCCTACAAGTCAATCCTCTACGACATGACCACCAAAATAGAAACAGCTTTGGAGGATATGCCGTATGCTGTACGGGTGTACCCAGCCTCTGCTGCTGCCGTCATGCTGCCCTTAACACCGGCCAACAACTACAAGGCTACCATCCTCTTTTGTGGCGGCTCCTCTGCATCCTTCGCAAACGCGACTGATGTTGGACCGGGATACAATATCACGGCTGTCGCGGCAGACGACTCGTGCGTTCGTATCTCGCCAGACGATGCCAACCCAACCTACACCGACGACGACAGCTTGCCCGAGCCAAGGAGTATGGGACAGTTGATTTACCTACCAGACGGAACGATGTGGCTTGGCAATGGGTAAGCACTATAGCATCGCTCTTCGTACTTCAATACTGACTCCGGTGCAGTGTCAGCATGGGTACGGCCGGCTACGGCGACCAGGGTTACTCCATCGGCCAGAGCTACGGCCAATCACCCGTTTATTCTCCAGCAATCTACAAGTAAGCTAACCTCGTTTCACTTTGATGGATGTTGACCAAATTTCTGCCCAGCCCCAACGCTCCAGCTGGGTCCCGATTCAGCAGAATCGGTCTTTCCGATAGTCTTCAGGAGAGAATGTACCATTCATCAGCAATTCTGCTTGCGGATGGTTCTCTGTTCGTCTCAGGCAGTGAGTCTTTTGTTCAGGTCATGCAAAATAGTCCTAACTCCGTTATCCAGGTAATCCCAACAAGGATTTCACTGACACCCAGTGGGGAACCAACTACGCGGTCGAGAGGTGGTACCCCCTTTGGTACAACAAAGTTCGACCGGTTCCAAGTGGATTCCCCACCTCCTTGTCCTACGTGAGTGGATGTGATCAGAAAATATGCCCATTACTGACCTGGATCGTTCAGGGAGGTCCCGCTTGGAACTTGACATACACATCGACAAACTCAACTTCAAATCCAGCTAACACAAAAGTCGTCATAATCCGAACAGGATTTAGTACTCACTGTGTAAGTTTATGATTCTGAAGTCGTATCCTTGACCTAACCCTTTTGTAGATGAACTTCGGCCAGCGATATCTTGAACTTTCTACCTCATATATTCACAACACAGAGACGGGTCAGGTCACCATCATCGCCTCGCAAATGCCGCCGAATGCCAACATCTTTCAGCCTGGCCCAGCGATGATTTTCCTGGTTGTCGATGGTGTTCCGTCCACTGGCAAGGTGAGAGAACGCTCGTGCTTTTCTTGGATGCGAAAATTTTGCTGATCATAAAGCAGCTCATCATCATTGGTTCGGGAGATATTGAAACGCAACCTATCCTCGCCGCTGCCACTTTACCCATTTCACAAGTCGTTGTATCTGGATCCACCAGCTCCAACGCTACCGCTGCAGGCTCAGCAGTAGTTGCGGCTGCCACTACTCACGCATCGTCTTCCATATCCGCTGGTCGGATAGAAGCTTCTTCGTCTCTCTCCGCCCTGCTGTTCAGCGCGTTATTTGCTGCTGTCATTGTTGCCTCGTGCAACTAGGTCGTGGAGACGCCCAACAGTTTTCCAATTGCATAGTTATTCACGCTGTACTATCTCAGCCATCTAATGCATTTACTTCAATGAGAATTGCAGGATTGTGATTGTGATGTTGCCACTCGTCCTCGTCCAGGTTCGGTCGAGTCCGACGACGGAATTATCGGACGAGACGATAAGATGATGGAACGATGCTGTCGACGTGACGTGCCGAGCGATGGATGGGGAGTTGGGGATTGGGGAAGCTGAGCATACATGACACAGACGACCATGTCGATATTACGTAGTCTACTAGATACCTCGACCAACATATCCATCCGACTGAGCAAGTGTCGTAGCACGATCACTCCAATCCGCTATTCTACACCGAGGTTGCTGTCCACCATGAGCTCTAAGGTTCATAACGTCGCAGTCGCAGGATTCGGGGAAGGGACCAACGATCTCGTAGGTGGTGATATGCTCAAGTACACCAATCCGTGACTACTGTAACCAAAGCTAACCGGCGTTAGTATGATCGAGTCCGACCCTCATATCCCGCTCAAGCACTGAAAACAATCCACGAAGCCCTACCGACACCCATAGACCCAAAAGGTCTCTCCATCCTAGAACCAGGGGCTGGAACCGGTATCTTCAGTCGTATCCTTCTCTCCCCGCCGTCTTCCGACTATCCAGCCTTCGACTTGAAACGTCTAATTGGGGTAGAACCTAGTTCAGGCATGCGAAATGCCTGGCAGAAAGGTCTCGAGAGGCTTCCTGAAGAGAAACGTGCACAATGGGAGGAAACGGGGACTATTGTCAAGATTGTCGATGGGAGTTTTGACGATTTCTCACAAGCTGGTGTGGAAGCGGGTAGCATTGATGGGGTCATTATTGCCCAGGCTTGGCATTGGTGTCCAGATCATGATAAGGCTTTGGTGAGTGCCCTTTCCCATATATCACAAGGCGTATCAAGCCTGATTCTAAGTTTCAACTCCCAGAGAGAGATAGCGAAATACCTGCAACCTGATGGAACTCTCATTCTGATCTGGAATCTCGAACACAACAAGGCGGGTTGGCATCAACAGCTTCGAGAAACGTATCAGCCCTACGACCTCGGTTCGCCCCAGTATTATCGCGGACTATGGCGAGCCATGTTTGATGTTCCGGCGTACAAAGAGTTGTTCGAGCCTCCTCAGGAAAGTAGTTCGCTCTGGACCTTGGGGACGACCGAGGATGCTGTGAGTCATGTCTTGTGTGCCCTCTATCAACAGCTGATTAGCTGGTTTCTCTTGCGATTCAGCTTATCGATCGTCTGTTCTCGAAATCGTACCTTACAGAAGCACATATCAGCGGACAGCCAAGGAAAGACTTAGAAGATACTTTGCGTAAGATCATTCGGGAAGGAGATAAGGAGTGGGTCGATAAGGAGGTGAGTTCACTCGATCACATCGTGATTGTAGCTGATCGCAGCTGCCCTCACCACAGAAGGGAGTGTTTCTCTATACATACAACACGGATGTGGTAGTCATCAAACGCAAGAAAGATTAGCCGGGCCTGATTCGGTGGTAGATTGTACACATATGCATCCACGTTCTCTCGCCATGATGGTATCACGAAGTCAACTATCAACAGCTGTAATAATGACTCTAAATGCTGGGTTTATCTCCTTAGATCACTTCTCGTCGCCCCCTGATTCTCTCTTTTCACCGCCGGATTCCTTCTTATCTGATTTGAACTCTTGCTTGTTGCCGCCGACCGGTGCTCCACCGGTTGCGAAACCTCCCCTCATCCCCCTCCCACCACGGAAAGTACCTCGACCTCTGCTTCCTCGTCCACCGCTAAGGTGTCCGTTCTCTCGTGGAGGATTGGAAATGCTGACGTTGATAGTTTTTTCTCCAATGTTCTGCCAAATGATCATAAGCGGATGTACAGCTCAACAGCTCGTATCCGGTGACTTTGACTTACACCGACGTTGTCTTTCATTGCCTGCTGCATATCAATCTCGTTTGCAAAATCGACATACGCAAAGTCCTGTGTCCTGACGTCAGCGCGGGGCACCCTACGAGGGCCAAAGTACTCACTCGAGGCTTTTTCGCGAAATGGTCCCAGGGTATCTTGACGTGAGTGACCTTTTCTCCCGAGGCACCGAACGACTTCTTGATTTCTTCATCTGATGTGGGAACCGGCAGACCTTTCACGTAGAGGGACCAGCGTTTAGGAGGGGGAGTGACGTCTGCCTCCTCCTCAGCGTCGCCCTCCTGCTTAGCATTTGTCGTCTCTCTTTCGACCGATTTGCCGAGCTTTGGTGTTGTCTCTTCTTTGGCTTCACCATTCGTTGAAGAGGTCGCAGCGATTATTTTCTTTTCGTCCAACGGTTTAGGAGCGCTTTTATCCGTTGGTGTAGGACCGACACTTGCAGTAGGGGTGGATTTACCGTTTGAAGGGGGCTTCGTGTTCGCAGCGGATACTGAGCGATCTTTCTGGTCCTTGGCGGGCGGTCCGGCCTTTGCCGTCGGAGCAGACTTCGATTCGATAGTTTTGCTTGCAGGCTTGACAACACCGGCGGCAGCGAGTGCCTGACCAGCGAGAACTGTGGGTCCTCGCGGAGCGCGAGAGGGTAGAACTGCCTGAGCCTTAGCCGTTGCAACAGGTTGGGCGGGCGGTGCTGTTGCTGATGCTGTCGCAGAAGCGGCGGCAGGAGAAGCGGTATTTATAGCTGGGGGAGGCGGGCCTTTCTGCATTGGCGGGACGACCGATCGAGTCTGTATCCCCCTGAAGCCGGGGCCAATTGGCTGCGCTGGACCCGCTGCCAGTTTGGTTGGCAGTCCTGTCGATCCTGGAGTGATAGGGGTCGTTCGGGGATTGTTCGGCGCTACAGGCTTTACGCTAGGAGTGCTAGAAACAGGGATGGGTGCGAAGGACGGAGTCGGGGCTTGACCAGTACGATGCGCAAAGTTCAGGCCTACCCAGGGGATTAGTATTACAACAGGAACTTTAACGAAAGATCCTCACCGCTACTCTTCGTCTCGGCAGATACACGTCCATCCGTAATTGAGAACAATAGGTGACCACACGAAGCATCCCTTTCACCGTAAGCCACCGATCACAAGAGTAACTCACGTTAACACCCAATGCCATGTATTCGTCCACGTGCCATCATCAATGGTTGGAATTCTCTGCACGACGTCCATGGCCTTCTTCAAGAGGGCGTGCTGCTCCTCACTGATACAGGTAAGTGATGAGTTCGGTACGGATGACTCACTCCATACTGGACTGCACACGGTCCTTGACCACTTCGTATATTCCGGTGAAATTATCTTTTGCCTGGATGAGTTTTTGACGGTAGAGCTCGAAGTCGCCTTCAACGGAAAACTCATTGAAAGACGCTGGATATCGGACTAAACGGGATCAGCCTCTCATGCGCCGTGTCACGCTCACAATGCAGGCCTCCAGAAATTGTCAGATCTGCTTTCAGAGAGTAAGCCAGTTGGGCCAGGAGTCCGTTGCGACTGATAGGAGCAGACGCTATAAATAGGCGAGTTTCGGAGGGGTCGTACACCTGGAGCTAGTTAGTACCTTCCATGATGTGACAGACAGAGACCCACGCGTTGAGCAGTGGAAACCAGCTCGCCAATCTGCAAAGCGGTGGTCCACATTGTTCCCGAGCCACCGGCGATGGTGCCAAATCCCTCTCCTGCGGATCGTCAGTCTCTGACAGGCGGTAGGCGACAGGGAAGCACCGGCTCACCATTGTCGACTGATAAAATGCTATGAGTCAGCTTGAGCTGAGGTAGAGTTCAGGACGACTTACACATTTTGTGCGATACAACCCCACCCCCCAAACCGAATAACCTAAGCCGTAACCCTCCTACATCGATAACTCTGGTCGTGGCCTCATCAATAACGCTCAGATTGTGCACCTCGTATTCTCCGGTCCTGAATTTCTCCAACACTTGTACGTCCTCGATTAGACCCCAAACGGTGAAAACTGGGACGGGGAATGTGATCGCTCCAGAGAGGAGGTGGGGGAACTGTGAAAGAGGGAAATGGATCGAAGAGTTGTTGAGAGCTGTTAGCAGTGCCGAGCGCCCTGCTGTTGCAGGAATAGAAAGTAGCTGATTACGAGTCGCGGTTGGTATGAGCGGGGAGTATTGAAGGAGATGGTGAAGAATTCTAGGTCGATCTAGTCAGCATCGTGTGCGCAGAGGCAGCTGAAGTTGGGCCAGAAGATGTGTAAAAAGCAACAACGACACCTACTTGTCACCCATCCTATCGAGACTATCGGCGTTGATGAACCCAAAGTCGCCAGTGTGGATGACAGCAGTAGCCTCATGCTCTCTGATCAACTTGTTGAGCTCATGGTCTGTGCGCACGAGACTTCCGTCAGCATCGAACACCCAATCGACGGTATAATGGCCGCAACAAAAAACATAAGGGCAGCTCACAGTCGCCTCGTATATCAGCGACACACAAGATTCTCCCAGTCTTTCCCGCGAGCACCACTCGTGGAGGACTCGAGGAGGTGGCCGAGCGAACGGTGTGTGGAGGTGAGAGGAGGCCATTTTGGTTTGTGACGGCAGAAGCCATGTTGTCCGAGGGCCGTGTTGAGCACGTATGTTGCAGAAAGTCGCGGGGCTGCAGCTGATTGCTTGGTCGGGTGCAACGGCGTGGGGGGGATGCTCCGAGAGACTGTGAGGACGCAACGAGGGGGGTGAAGATGGAGAGTGGACGAGGAAAAGTTGGAGGCGAGACGGCTGTTCAGTGCTAGAGCTCGTTAGGGCTGGGACTCAATGGATGTCACGTGGTCACCCAAGCGGGGGGTTTTGGGATAAAGTCGAAATAACAGCCTTCACGGAAATCACCCTGCTGTAGATATATATCATGTAGATATATGTCTGTAGTCTATGACATGTCTTCTATCTTGCACAATGCACGCTTGACCGCCAAGGGAAAGTGGGAAACAAGGAGCAGACCACCAGCCGATGTGTGCGATTCTACTACGATCATATCACCTTTTCTCCGCTTGAGATCTAGAGAGGGGAGTCAGCATGCAGTGCAGACTACACGTATGCCAGAGCGTGGACTAAGGGCGACCTTACCTGCGCCAATGTTTCCGTCAATTTTGTTGTCTCTGCCTTGCCCCATTTCCCCTCCACTTTACTCATATACCTTCCTTTTGCTCCTCCTCCCTTAACTCTTGCACCGGATTTACCCTCAGTAGACGTATTTGTGGGAACAGAATCCAAGGCAGTCTTGATTTTCTCATTGATCTTCTTTGCAAGGTCGTTATCGCTTGATTGGACCAGTAGTAACGAGGGTGTAGTTCCAGGCACACAAGAGGTGCACACCAAGACAGGTACTGGACGTTTGTCTCCCCCGTCGAGAGGTGGAAGAGTTTGAATCTGAGACAGGAAACCGGAGCCGATACCAGTGAGAAAGTCGAAATCGTTCGTGGCCTTTTCCTCTCGATGGAGCCAAACAACTCCTCCGTTCGCGGGCTCCACGTAGGAGCTCACAGCTCTTGCTGCAAGAATTGGAACCAATTCAGCACGTAAGCCCTTTTCTCGATCGAGAACCTCGATCCGTTGGGTTTCCATCTTTGCCACGCGGTCTACGATGTCCCCACGATTGATGCCAAGAGTCTGAGAGACCATTGAAACCTGTCGCGAAGCTTGCTGAGTGTATAGGATTGCTCGTGGACCTGCTGTGAAGTAGAGTCGAGTGGGGACTAACGAACTGGGTTTGGTGGATGTTGGAGAACAAGACGGCGGGATGACATGGACGCTACCGCAGAGCGTCAACGTCGGACATTGAGTTCCGCAACACGCGTTACAGTCGAATCGGTCGATGTTACAGAAACGGATGACTCCCTGAGCAGAGTCAGAGGAGACCGCAGCGATAACGAAGAAACGCTTACTCCTTCATAGTCCTTGGGGACCCCTCTGGACTCTCTCTCGACGTCGATACCGTTCACATCGACCACTTTATCACTCTCATTGATTCCTGTTCCACTTTGCACTGTGACATCAATCCAGACCTTTCGTCCCTCTTTTATAAGTGCATTGCATTTCCGTTCCACCTCTTCAGCTTCTGCCCATGTAAGCCCTCTAGGAAGCTCGACGTAAGGCGGTTCCAAGGAGGGGTAGGCTTGAACGGCCCATGAGAGCGTTTTGAGCTCATATCGGTCCAGAACGGCTGAAAGGAGATGCTGGGCGGTATGAATTGTCATCTGTCAGGAAGACTGCGTCAATAACGGCCAGTGTAGCCAATCTACCGAGCTGTCGAGCATGGTAGAAACGCTAACGTACTTGATCCTGCCGTCTATCCCAGTCCACTTCCAACTCAACCTCCTGTCCAACGATACTCTCCATAGCTGCCTGATCTCCCTCAGGTATCCTCACCAGATGCACAGCATCCAACTTTCTCCTCAGACTTCCCTCAATGACGAAAGAAGCTGTTCGTCCTCCATTGGGATCAAAGAGATACAGCCTCCCAGTATCCGAAGGCTGTCCACCGCCTGATGTATAATCAGCTATAAAGCTTGACAGACATAGTGTCGATATTTATCAAACCTTCTGGGAATATGACGGTATCTAGTAGTTCTACTTCCCATAGTTTTCCAACGGGAGTAGAAGCACCAGGTGAAGGGGTATCTACAGGTGTTCCCTTCTTCTTGGTAGCTCTGCCCTTTTGAGGTGGGGGCGCTGCTATCGACGCGGGTTTGGCGGAATAGACCTTGGTCTTGAGACTTTGTAGAAGGGGATCACCTTCTCATCCAGCGATCAGTCCTAGTACTAGATATACATGGAGAAGAGGATGCTCTCACGTTGGCATGCTAGCATTCCAACGATTCGTTTGGCGGGCAAGGTGGAAGGGTCAAAGTGAAGTCTGAGGTAATCATCGGGTGTAGACGTTGTTTGAGGAAGATCATTGAGCAGCGTGTACGTCATGTTGGTCAGGTCGATGTTGATTTTGCAGGGGTCTTAGACTTCCTGCGATGAATGGATGGCTCGAGGTGAGAAAGTCAAAGAATTCGGTAGTCGAGTCGCATCGCATCTCACATTTGTTGTCAACGCTGGCGGACATGCCCGATCACCGATCCGCCGGATAACGAGTTTCCGTCGCTTTCTAGCATGATCCTATCCTTCACAAATCGACAGGAAACAGTGTGCAGATACAAGATTTCTGTAGATTCGGAGCCAACTTACCCCCGTAGTCGTCCTGTAGAGACAGGTCTCCTAGCCAGATTCAAAACCAATTAATATATACTCATGAAGGCTTAATGCATGGTAGTCCAATGATGTCGCTTCCACTTTTACTTCTTGAGTAAACTTTCCAGGACCTCCACCACCTTGTCACCAACCTCTGTGGACCCCTTTTCTCCACCCAGATCTTTCGTTCGGAAGTCAAATCCACCTTTATCCGTCGCATCCAGCACTTTGGCAACGGCTGCCTCGATCAAAGACGCCTCGTGGCCTTTGCCGAGAGAGTAGCGAAGCATCATAGCCGCTGACAAGATGGTGCCGATAGGGTTGGCGATGCCTTGACCGGCAATGTCGGGAGCGGATCCTACATTGAGTTAGTATCGATGGTCAGCCATCATCAACAGGCACAGCTCACCGTGAATTCTGGAAAAACGAAGACGTCAGCCAATGTATCGACATATATCGGACAACTCACGGCTCGTAAAGACCCATGACGGTAGAGCTGGGGTCCGGAGCACCCGCCAGAGAAGCAGAGGGTAAGAGACCGAGAGATCCAGGGATGACTGAGCTCTCGTCGGACAGACTGATGGGCTTATCAGCTTACATACTTTGCTTCACGACACAAGGGCACTAACATGTCACCAAACAGGTTCTCAGTGAGGACTACTCCGTTCAGCTTTCTGGGGTTGCTGACCATAACCATAGCAGCCGAGTCGACCAGCATGTGGTCGAGTTTCAGCTGAGGGTACTCTGCGGTCAACGTTTCGGTGACGACCTTTCTCCAAAGACGGGACGTAGCGAGCACGTTGGCTTTGTCGATTGAGTGAATGGCAAGTGGAGGCTCGGCAGCAAGGGCAATCTGAGCAGCTACCCTCGTGATACGCTGAACCTCTGGGATAGAGTAGATACACTTGTCCCATGCAACGCCCTCAGCGCTCGTCTCTTCCCGGTCGCCAAAGTCTGATCATTGGTTAGTCCGCCCGTCAATGAGAACCTTCAGAACTGGAGTACTAGTCTGGGTACTCACAAATTCCACCAATCAATTCTCGGCAAACAATAATATCAGTGCCCTTTGCAACCTCCTCTCGAAGTGGACTATGCTTGAGCAGACCTTCACTCGCAAAGTTCGCTGGACGGATATTGGCGTAGAGACCCAGCTCCTTCCGCAGACGGAGCAAGCCCTGCTCGGGTCTGACTGGACCAACACCCCATTTAGGACCACCAACGGAGCCTGCAGAGATAGTTAGTAACTGGTCATAAAGTGTTCAGTTAGTACTCACCCATCAGCACAGCGTCAGCTTCTTTGCAGGCCTTGAGGGTGCTTTCGGGGAGCGGGTTACCATGATTGTCGATTGCGATGCCGCCAAAATCGTGCGATTCGAGAGAAAGGGAGAGAGACGAGTGCTTTGCAATGGTCTCGAGGACTCGAACAGCCTGAGCGACAACCTCGGGTCCTGTTCATATGGATATTCAGTTCGATAATTCCAGAGACAGCGACAGTTTCTACATACCGATACCATCTCCAGGGAGAACAGTGATTTTGAAGCTATCAGATGATCAGAAAGACAGCCCTGCGGTGATGCCTCGAAGCTATTGGCACTCACGTCTTGCTAACCATCTTTTTCTTTTGTAATTGTAGGTGTGGAATGTAGGTAGTGTCTGTAACAGTCTGAATTCCTGTGACCATTAGCTACAGGCCAACTCAAGGATCCAGTCTTCGGCCGAAGACATGGGCGGGTCAGGTGACTCGTTGCGGGTTACTTCTCGCGGGATAAAAGCAAAAGAAATAATGTCAGAAATGATTTCCGGATTTCAAGTGGCCATTGGATTCTTGCTCAACGGTAGATTGACATCCTGACATCCCTCTATCGCTACCAACAGCAACAGCGAGACAAGACCAGGCATGGTACTTTCCTATAGCGCAATAGCGCAACCAACAGCGGAAACACCTTCAGTCATCTCAATCGCCTCTCCAGCGGCGTCGACGTCTACTCTCCCTACTCCCTCCTCACCAGCAGCTGCCTCGTCCTCCTTTGCCTCATCCTCACAGTCAACCCACCACCTCATTCTCGATGCAGGACCTCTCCTATCCCTTACCCCCCTCCGCCATCTCGCCCGCTCCTTTCATACCACACCTCAAGTCCTGGCAGAACTTCGAGATCCTAAAGCACGAGATCACTGGGAACGATTGGGCCTATCGGGTGTAGAGGTCAAGGTTGAAAGCCCTAGGGCGGACGCTATGGCAAAAGTCATCGAATTTGCCAAAAAGACTGGAGACTTTGCGGTCTTGAGTCTGACTGATTTGTCAGTCATTGGACTGACTTACCAGTATGAGGTTGAGGAGAATGGATTGGCCAACATCAGATCAGAGCCGAACTCTCGAAGGGCATTTGGTCCAGACGATCAAGGGGCTGTCGAAGGCGTGCAAGCTCAGGGAGATTCAACCGACGAGACGACTCAGGAAATAATGGAAGACAACGATAACGGGAATGAAGAGGAGAATCATCTTGAATACGTACAGGAGGTTTCTCGTTCAATCGAGCAAGTATTACTTGATGATGGAGCCCCCACCGATGGACTTGCCTCTTCGCAGTCTCCGGAATCGGAATCTGTCGAACGTGACGACATGTCACATCTTTCTTCCCCCTCTGGAGAGGACGTTGTCGACCAATCCCCTCCAGACGAAGATGATGGTGAAGGAGACTGGATCACGCCTTCGAATGTTTCGACTCATCGATCTCATGACCTTGGTCTCGTTCCGGACGATGCCTCATCTTCAAAGGCTCTCGAAACAACTCCATTGGCTGCAGCATGTATGACAGGAGATTTTGCAGTGCAGAACGTTCTCCTAGGTATGGGACTGGGCTTAGTTGGGGAAGGTGGGAAGAGAATCAGCAAGGTTCGCAGCTGGGTTCTCAGATGTCACGCTTGCTTCAAGTAGGTTTCTCATTCCCTTTTTAACCCTGTATCGTATACCGGGCTAATTCTTCGTGTTACAGGATCTGCAAAGACTCGAGTAAACGTTTCTGTCCATCGTGTGGAAATCCAACACTTCTTCGGACAACCGTTACCACCTCCGCTAAGACTGGTCAACAGAAGATTCATCTGAAGAAGAACTTCCAATACCACCTTCGAGGAACGAAATATACGATACCCGATGCTAAAGCTGGTAGAGCCAAGGGGCAACAAAAGGGCGGGAGTGGATTAGTGCTACGAGAAGATCAGGGAGAGTGGATGACTGCCGTGAAGATGGAGGAAGGACGACGGGCTAAGGAGGAGAGAAGAGCTGCGAAAGGTGATGCATTGAAGGGATGGGATGACCCTGACGTGGGTTCCGTTCTATGTCCCTCATATGCCAGAAATGACTGTAGTCGATGCTGACTTCAATTACCAGTGGCTGCCTGAGATCATCACTGTGGGAATGTCTGGAAAAGGACGTTCTGGAGGCCATGGACTTCCGGCTATCGGGCATGGGAGGAAGAACCCCAATCAAGCGAGGAGAAAACGTTGATTTCAGGGGGTGATTCATTCATTCAAATTTTCCTGGCAATCTGTATATGCATTGTACACACACATATCTATGTACACTTCGCAGAACCGTCGAGAAGACTGCACGCTGCTGTGGAAGTGAGGACGGGCGAAAAATCCTGTAACCCAGCGGGGTTTGTTGCTGGTCCGCCACGCTGAGAATGCCTCCGCCCTGTCCAAGGGAAGGGGGCTCCAACGACAACGAGAGATTTCCAGCAACCCTCGTCGAGTTATTGATTCTGTCACTTCCATCTCGACCGATCAGGAGCTGCTTTCCTGTCAATCACCATACACGGGTCGTTGTCATGTCGTCGATCGTCGACACTCTCTCGTTCCCGCTGTTGGGTCGGCCGAGTTGGGTATGGCTGATGCTAACCTTCCTGGCTTGGGTTGTGAATCGGACAGTCATCAAAGGTTTCCTTCGAAGACGAAGGGAACGTCTATTCAGGCTGTAAGTGATGTTTCTAGGGGCGATGTCAAGGGCGATTGAAAAGTCGACACTGGAGAATCATCGAAAACTGGTGATCTGATATTGTCGTTTTCCGCAGGGAACAGAGAAGAAGACACAACATTCCAGACACGGACACGCGCCCTTTCAAAGTCGCACTTGCTGCGGTTGAGCTCCGCAAACGAGAGGAATTAGCGACGAGGAAGAGGCTAGAAGATGAGAGAGCAGAGTCTTTGAGAGCAGAGGCGAAACGGAGAGATTTTGGAAACTGGGAGAGAAAGGCGCTTGGCGTTAGCAAGCTTGTTCAGAGGCGGCTAGGTAAGCTATATTGTGGACAACTTGCTGGACATGGTGGTTGCTGACGAGCATGTCAGAAGCCGAACACGCTGCTACCGCTCCTGAGAATGGGAGACGTAGCAGTTCCCGGCTAGCTATCAGCCATGGTCCTCTAGCAAGACCGTCATCGTCTCAGCTTCAGGTGTCAAGTCCAAAGTACGTTCTCTTACTTGGGCAGCCCAAGACTCTTGTTCACACCTGACGAATCCCTGATGTCCTTTTTGATTATCAGGCCTGTTCTTGCTCGCGTTGCGAGTCGTCCAACCCCACTTGCCCTATCATCCCATGGTATCCCTTCCCCGATAACACGAGTAGCGAGTAATCGCCCAGTCTTCCAGTCCAAGAAACGAAATCGCTCAGATTCGGGATCTGGCGACCAAGAACAGCCTGAACGAGTGATCAAGACCCTACGCCGCGGCAAGAGCATGAGCAATCATGCTGGTGTGCCTGATACCGACAGACGACAGCGTGAGCAAATTGCCGCACCTGCCGACGACATCGCCATGGAGGAAGCTAGAGAGCAGAGCACTACCCTTGCGGAAGATGAGGAGGATGACTATCAGCCCAGTCAGCAGGATGATCAGAGCGACGAGGAGATGGATGAAAGTCAAGAGGACAACGAGAATCTCAGCGAGCAATCGGACTCAGAATCTATGGCTGTCGATGAGCCCGAGCCAGAACGCATTTCCAGTATTCGACAGGGCAAGAAGCGAGTCATTGATGACGTTGATGAGGAATCTGTTTTGGCGGGAAGTGGGGGACGCGCTCGAGGCGGAGGGACCAAACGACGGAGAAGTCGCAACTCGCATGATGAAGACGGCGAGCGTCATCCGGAGTTTATCGACACTTCTGAGGATGAGCTCCCTCGGCGGAAATCGCGAGCCCGAGGTCGACCACCTCCTCGCCCAACACAGTCTCGAGCTACCCCTCAGCGTCCAGACATCAAATCTTCAGGTCTAACCGGGACATCCGAGCATGCTTCAGGTGATCAATGGACGGACTCGTCTGGATCCCACTGGAAGAAGAACTCGGAAGGAATCACCCTCCGTCTGGCTGCGGTGAAGGAGGAACGACGAAAATTCCCTATGCCAGCAGATTCATCGCACCCCGATTCTTTGGTCGAGTGGGTATTTCTCAGCCCCATGCGGATCTATCACTGATACATTATGCAGCATGTCCATCTATGTCGAGAAATGGCTTACGCCCGAACAATACCAACAGGCCAAAGAGAAGAGATTGCTTTCTTGGCAGGCTGAGGAATTGCAATCTCATGCGGCGCAGCAGGTACAAGTAGGTGCTCTCTGAATACCAAATCTTTATAAATCATTAGCTGACAAAAAACAGAATGGGTCTCCCGCTGTCACTCTCCTCGCCCCAAAGCTTCGACCATCAGGCTCCCTCGCTTCTCTCAAAGCAGGCAGCAGAAATTTCACCCCTCTGCGACGATCCCTCCTCAATTCGTCGTCGCCGGGAGGTCTTGGCGACCTCTCGTTCTCCCCCAGCAACTTGTCACGATCTTCAAGCACTGTATCTATCGGACGCAGTCTGCACGGGGGTCCAGGCCGAACGCTGACCCCTCAACGGTCAATTCTTGGGCTGGCCACTCCTGATAAAAAACACCTGTCTGAGGCGGGTCGAATTCAGAGACAGGAGGAGCTAATGAAACGATTACGCGGATCGTCGGTATCCGAACCTACGTTGACATCAAAGAGCGCTACCAATGGATTGCTTCCCTCCAAATCATCCGTACCGGAACCAAATCAGGGCAAAACATCACTGGCCACTTTCAACTTTGGAACCACTCCTTCCACTACCGAGCAAGGCTCGACTGAAAAGCCCGCTGAGAAATCTGCTGCACCTCCGTTCGCATTTGGTACAACTGCACCTAAAGTCGAAAGTTCTATCGCCACAGAGAAAAAGGACCCACAATCTACTCCCAGCTTCTCCTTCGCCTCGACGGCATCTAAGTCCTCGACAGCCGCTCCCCCGCCCACCTCCCCTTTCCAGTTTGGCGCTCAGTCATCTGGATCGGAAAAGGACAAGGCCATCACTCCTGCTACTATCACACCTCCGTTCTCCTTTGGGTCCAGTGCTGCGTCAGGAGCTACAACAAATTCGACAGGGCCTAATAAAGCGTCTGACTCCGTCTCTTCTCCCGTTACAAATACCGCCCCAACTGTCTCATCCGCGCCGAGTTTCTCATTCGGCGCTCCTGCCAAACCCGCGGCCGCTGAAACTTCCTCGACAGCTTCCGCTCCTCCCCAGTCATTCTCCTTCGCCTCCGGTGCTGATGCAGCCGGAAAACCTTCCTCGGCTTCACCAAGTTTCTCTTTCGGAGCGCCTAAATCCAATCCTACCCCTTCTACTGTAGCGCCATCAACCTTCACTTTCGGCTCGCAGCCTCCATCAAGCGCATCACCTGCTCCTCCTACGACTTTCACATTCGGGGCAAACCCGACCCCAGCATCAGTGTCACCGGCACCACCTCCTGCGTCTACACCATTTGCTTTTGGGGCACAATCTGCCCCTTCGCAGACCGCGCCTGCGCCAACGCCAGCTGCAGCCTCAGCAGGCAACTCAAACCCATCTTTCACATTCGGTTCGAGCCCTGCAGCACCGGCGTTTACGTTTGGCGCCTCCGGTACCCCACCTCCAACTGATGCAAGTGCCACGGCGACGACAGCTCCGACATTCTCCTTTGGTGCAGCCCCAGCTGCATCCAGTCCATCTGGTCGACCAATGAAAGCTCTCCGATCGAGAACTGGAGGATCTGGTATGAATGGAGGGAACGGAGCTGTCTCCGACACGTCGATGGCCAGCAACAGATCCGCTTCCCCAGCTTCTTTTAGCTTTGGCGCTCCTTCCGCCAACAGTGGCGCATTCACCTTTGGTGCACCCGGAGTGACGGGGAAGAGAGGGGCCGAGGGGGACGATCAAGGCTCTGCGAAGAAAACGTTTACTTTTGGGTCGTAATCGTTTGATCTGGGTCTTGAAGTAGGTCAATTGTTATAGCAGAAAATTTCCACTTTACACGGTCCTCCTAGCAGCATGAACGCACTTTAATGCCATGTGCTCGGTGTCTCATGCGATCTCGAAGCTATCGCTACTGATGATCGCGTCTTCGACAATCGGCTTGTTTAACGAGAACCCTCTTCTCCCGAATACACTCTGTAACTCCTCATCTCATCCCCTCACGCCCAAGGGATCAGTTCTCTGACGCAAGCCCACGTCAGAGGACTATCTCTGTGCCCCGGCTGAAGCCAGCACTGAAACCTCAATTGAGCGTTACAGGCGTACAAAGTGATCAAACTCGGCATTTGAGTCGAGGCGCTATAAAGGACTTGCTGTTTACCAAGATCAATGTAGCAGCGAGTAGTATTCCGCGCAAACATTGATGATTTTGACACTGACTACGGATTCTGTGCTCTTAATGACAATGAGCAAATCGTACATTTGGATCATAAATGCTTGACATATGCTACAAAGTACATGACCTGCGCATATACATGAGGTCCTCATCGTTCACTGGGCGATCCCCTTTCCCTGGGCTTCCGAGAAAACCTCATTAAAACCTCGACCGATAAGCATTCGTCGGATCTCCTGCGTCCCTGCTCCTACGGTGTACAGCCGCGCATCTCGTAGTAGACGGCCGGCTGGGTAGTCTACATACGATTTTGTAAGCCCACAATCGTCTTGGATGTATACGGAAATAAATGGACTCGCCGTTTATATACCCGTTCCCACCCAGACACTGCTGGGCTTCCATCGCCACTTCGACAGCTCGATCGGAGGAGTAGAGGATAGCGCCGGCACAGTCCTGTAGAAGTGCTTAAGCCAACAAACGAAGTATTCGTAGAGTGGGGAACAAGCTCACCTGTCGCGAGATATGGCCGGCGTCGCATGCTCTGGCTACGGCATAGACATATGCTCTCGAAGCGCTCAGCTTGGTATACATATCTGCGGAACATCTTGTGGCTGAGCTCTGACTGGCGAGTTGGAAGAAGTAGTCGACCTACCAGCAAGTTTGCCTTGCATCAACTGGAAAGTCCCGATTTTCTTCCCGAACTGCGCGCGATCATGCGTATAGTCCAATGCGAGATCTAAGGCGGCCTGCATAATTCTTATTGGATAGTCAGTAGTGCCTCGACCATTGTGGGACATCGTGAAAAGTACCCCAATGGACCTCCACTTAGCACCAGACGTTCGAGGTCCAAACCCGACATAAGGACACTGGCACCTTTCCCGACTTTACCCAGAACGTTTTCTGTGAGGCTTATTTCAGCCTTATGCGCTTCGGCAGATCAGATATCCTACCTTCAGGAATCTCGACATTATCGAAGAACAGCTCCGCTGTTGGCGAGCCTCTCATCTATAATCCCATTTCAGTGGGTGCAATAGGATCACAAACATGAGCTTACCCCAAACTTGTCTAGACTCTCTCCGACCTCAAACCCCTTCAATCCCCTCTCCACGAGAAACGCTGTTAAGCCCTTGGATGGCGGTCCCTCGCTATTTGATTTCGCGTATATGAGAAAGGTAGAGGACAGGGGGGCGTTGGTGATCCTGCAGCTCTTGAGCTCACACACAATCAGCTACCGGGAGAGTCGGCTTACCAACACTTGGATCCACTCATGATCCATTTACCGTCTTTCAGCTCAGCCTTAGTCTTCATGGATACAACATCGGATCCAGCATTCGGCTCAGACATTGCTAGAGAACCAATATGCTGGCCTGTGAGTAGTGGTGGGAGGTATTTAGATAGTTGCGCCTCGGCTATTGGGTACGAGAATTGTCAGACTGTGTGAATTGAGATGCCTCAAGAGGAAGCAATGAAAGTGACGCACTTCCGTGGCGCATTAATTGATTGACCATAAGATTCGAATGGGCCTAGCAATCTCTGTTCCAGTGGTGTCTGTCGTAGTCCTGCCAGATCACTCACTCCATAACTCAGCCCTACTGAAGCTGACGCTCGGGAAATCTCCTCCATCGCTATAGTATGTTCGAAGTAGCCTAGACCTAAGCCCCCCCATTTCTCTGGGACAGTGACTCCCAGGAGTCCCATATCTCCCAATTTTGGGAACATGTCCTAAGTCGAGGGGCAATCTAGTCAATCTTGAGGATAGCTTTCAGTGACAGTGACAAACTTACGGAAGGCATCTTATTTGTCTTGTCAATTTCAGCAGCTCGCGGGGCAATCTCTTTCTGAGCAAAGTCTGATACTACTTGACGGAACTGCAGCTCGTTAGTTGATAGCTATTCATAGCGCTTTAGGACTCACTTCTTCTTGTTCGGTTGAGAGCCCAGCGATCGCCGAATTGTACGAAGAATACTGTCGCCGGCATATTTGTCGCCGAGACGAAGGAACTGGACCTCGCCTAGCAGCAAGTTGCCCGATTGTAAGAGTTGAAGGCCGCAGCCTCCACATTCTGTGGATACACCTGGGAGTTGTCATGCGCAGAGAGGTTTGAATGGTGGAGACAGCAGAGAAAGCAGAGGCATAAAAATCAACAATGTTTTAAGGCGACCTGACCATGTCCTTCCTTCCGGTTGACACCTGCTCTTCTTGTCCGGTGCACCGGCAACCTGCGCTTACCGGTTGGTTCACTGGTAGGGCAAGTTATTGAAGACAGACTCTAGTTTGTAGACATCACAGCACAATGCATGCAATCTATAGCCATATCAACGTCCTATATGCAGTATAATGAATCTCCAAGACCAGGATGAATATACAAAAGTTACAAAGAAAAGGCTTCTGAATGTATCTCGACTCCGTCGACCCGCTTCTTCTCCTCTTTTGGTAAAGCTCTCACCAACCTCTCCACGCTTTCCACAAGCGCATTCGGACCACAAACACCAACGCCTACCCCACCTTTGAGCGTTACCCTTACCGCTTCACTAAGCAGCTGTGCAAGGTTTGGTCGTGAGTTGAGAATCCTCACGGAAACGCCACAAGTCTCCAGCTCTGCCAGCAGCTCAGGCATCTTGCCTTTAGTCTCGTTGACTTCCAGCACCGGAGATTCAAGAACCTTTCTGCTGGTATAGCACAGAATTAGGTTTAGTTGAAAGTCGGCACCCCTGTGTGACAGATCCTGACTACGTTCTACAAGATCTCGAAGCTGAGGTTCGAGCGCTTCGAGGTTGTCTATGAAAAGATGTCAGTACGAATTCCTCCTCCCAGCAGGAATCGCTTACCTCGCTCGCGAACGGTCCACACCAGAGTCAACTTGGTGCAAGCACTGTTGCCCTTTTTGATATCTCCGAGTACACCACGAACTACTCCAAGCCCAAAGGAGACTATGTTTGTCAGACAGTCAGTTTTGCTCCTCTGTATGATTGGAGGTGAAGAGCTTACTTCCAGATCCGCCGGCCACCACGAAGACTGAGGCAAACGCCGGGAAGATAAAGTTGAGAGGTCCACCTGAGTGTGTCAGTCTTGACGTCTGCACTATTAAGGGGAATGTAACTACCATAAGGCCCTTCAATCGAGCATCTGACAGTCATCCCGTCTGGACCGAGATTTGCAAGTGCATAGATTGCCTTCGTCCAATTCCCCGCACGCTTCACCACAACCTGTACCCCTGTCCCCTCTTCGGAAGGGGTAGATAAAGTGAACGGGTGTGATTCGATTGCATCCTTCCAACTTAGCCCGTCGCCATTCAGGGTAATCAGAGACCACATCCTGATCCTGACATGTTGGCCTGGTGTGAATCCTCTTGATAATTTCGGGAAGGTGATAAGGGTGGATTCAGCTCCGGGAAGGACCTGCAGAGTGGCGAGCGTGTAGCGTGTCGTGAGGGATCGGAACACTATGTTGATGAGTATAAGGATCCAGATTGCGATGAGGTAAGGGATAATGTCCCCTGAATGGTAGTTGAGCTGCAGCGGGATTTGCCTTAGTCATATGTACTATTCTTCCTTGCATCTGATGACTTACGCCAGCTAGAAGAAGCAAGATTCCAAACTGGAAAAAAGTGTATCAGCGCTGACATTCTAGTGATTCGAGGAGCCACACTTACATGATGGCCAAACTTAAACAGCCACCACCACCTTTGCCGAATAGGTCGAATCGAGACGATACCAACGAGCAGTAAACCACCATAAGCCAATGCTCCCAGATAGTTAGCAGGTTTAGCCATCTCCTGCTTCGCAACTACGATAAGAATGTCAGTGGCTGCTTCTATCCTTGAGCTATCAAAAAAGGGTCTCACCGCCTGCCTTGTAGAAGACGACGAGATACGCAACAACATGCAATGTCGCCAATAACAGGACCAATCTCCCGATCCATCGATGCAGGAAATTGACAGCAGTATATCCAACTTGTAACCAAGTGCCGACACCGAATGCCTTGATCCCAAACCCGGCTGTCAGACTCATGAGAGCCATGACAACGAGGGTAGAACGGCTCGCATCGGTGAGAAAAGATGCTTGACACCATGCTGCCACTCCCACTCCAGCTGTCCAGACTAGTATGACCAGAAGGAATTGTGGAAGCGGGAGATTTATATAGGGGATCGTGAGGATTGGTAGCGAGAGATGTAGGTGTTTGAGTCTTCTTGGTGGCCTTCCGTCACCCTGCTCGACAATGTTAGCAGGTCGTCCACGCGTATCAAGTATTGTTCCGTCCTTCGGCGGAACTTCCAAAGAAGTGGGGGGACGGAGTCGGAAAGAATTCCAGATAGAGGATGACCATCTCATTCGTATCACCGTGTGTGGAAGTTGAGCTAGAATACACCATATAAGGATGATCATCATCGCCACGAACAACCATCGGTTGGCTTGGTACGCGACCGCTTCCAGGTGCGTGGAATGGTTAAAAGCTTCTGTGGAGTCGATAGATTCCCCAGGGAACATTGTTATATTGGAAGCGTTCCAATTGGGCAGACCGACGGCAACGGTGTCCATCGCGAGTAAAGATGCAGGTTGGTACTCAGATCAACGATCATGGACAAGGACAAGAGAGATGAGAATACGTTGCAAAATATGCCATGTCTTTTATTGTACTTTATCTGTCATCGATGCATCGCTGACCTGGTACGAGGCTTGTGTACTGTACTTTCAATGAATGTGACGATGGACATCTGCTGGTCATGGTCTCACTTCCCTCCCTGAGACCAACTGCAAGGAAGAGCCACAACGGGCGATCGCTGGCACGCCAACCCTGATTCCTGATTACTCGTTCTTCTCGGCATATCCCCCTCGACCCACTTTCAACCCATTTAGTTAATTACCCGTTGTGGGGCCTCGCAGATCTCTTTCACTAATCTTTCCTACCCCCGATCAGCCTAAGCAAGAATAATCACCCTAGCGGAATCATCCAAAGCCGATGCGTCACATATTACTACATCCCCAATTCCCCAAACGATCGTTTATGACCACACCGAGACCTGAAGCACGTCTCTACAGTCTTATTTTTTTCAGACATGTCGTTTTCTGGCCGCTGCAATTCTCTTTTCCCGTTTCTCAACAGACCCACTCGAATCCCAGTCAACATCCGCGGCCAATAAATCTGGATGACCATTTTTTTCCAGCTTCGAATCGAAAAACCCGTCACGATAGCCTCGTACTATACGCTCTAACAGGTCAGACGTTGAGATTGACGGCGTACGACGGGTAGGGACAAAACGGCCTGGGATCAGTTGTCAGTGGGAAGCCACGAAGAGGATACATTTCCGCTACTCAATCCTCATGCATGAACCTACCTGTCTTTTTCGCGAATGCATAGACATCCTGCATGTCTTTCGAAGGATAGACCTCTTCATCATGAGCGATATAGTCGATATCATGCTTATCCAGCCAGGCTTGGTCAACGACCCACGGGGCATCAGCGAGGACCTCATCGGCCCATCGACAATGTCGGACGGACTCGCACCGCTCGGCATGCGTCATGGCCGGAGCTGATTTGTGGGAGGCGCACAAAGCATCGGAGCATACGCCGACAAGGAGATGCACTCTGGGGAAAGAGAGCTTGGCTTGGCGAAGTTGAAGAGCGTGACTATAGAGTTCAGATTCAGTCATAAGGACTCGAAGTCAAGCCCAGCTACTTTACAACGATCTTTATTAGGTACCAAAACTTACCCGAAATGAAATAGATCATAGACTCCATCAGCGTAAACTCTGACGACTTTTCCCTCTTCTGGAGCATTTGTTTTCCACCACCTGTCAATTCCATCCTCTTGTCCTTGACCAGCTATGGCACGGCCTACGAAAGCCTTGATGTTGGCCTCGCTAAGCTCCACCGGTCTGGTATACATTTTAGGAGGACCAAGAGCAGAGCTGGAAGGCTTAGCAGTGAGGGACTGGGTTTGCGGTCGGCTTGGTTCGGCGAGGGCTTCAGAAGGAGGAACGGGAACATCGGCGGGCGCGTTATGGTCGGAATAGGCGACAGGAGCTGAGATGAGATTTGCTCGTGAGGCTTTTGGGGTCGGAAGACGGTGAGAAACATAGGGTTGGGTGGCGGCTCGTTGTGTGTCGACCGAGAGTGCGCCGGGCGTGGGTGAGGATGGTCGCCGCATGTGATGCGCGCCATGATGATGTGAGGGATGAATCGGTGTTCCATCGACCGTCGAGGAATCGATATCGCCATCATATCTGGTTGCGGTGTGAAAATGATTCCGTCAGCCGACGCTCGGTCCTATGAAGCCATGCTCGTCCACGACCAAAGGGGGAGTAGACTGCTGGTTTTTGAGACTCACGTAGGCGAGTCAAGACCTTCACTCTCGTTACCAAGCTCTTTCAGAGCACGTCTAGTCAATGGAGGTAGTGCGGTCGACGTGTGAGACTGGAGAACAGCGGTGGCGGGGTTAGATACGGGGTTGATTGAATGGAATGGAAGAGATGTTGGTGGCGGCATTCGCGGTGAGGAGGCAGCTGTAGAGGCATACGAGCTAGGAGCCGCTTGGACAGATATCAAAGACGCTGCGTCGGAAGCATCATTGTCTGTTGGTCGGTTGCAGCAGAGCAGTGAAATTCGATAGAGTTCAAGAACGGTGTTCGTGGTTAAGGTAGAGTCGGTGGACAGAAAGGGATAAGATGGTGTGAGTATCAGCAAGAGCTCTAGCTACCGCAACTCGATCTGACCTTCTTCGCTGGCATCTCGTGAACTGCCATCATCTTGCACTCTCGGTTCTCCCATCCTATTTCCCCTACGCCGTTTGGGAAGGCCCACAGTATTGGACATGATGGGAAGGAGAGCTTTGGTACCGTGAAGGTGACAGTCGTCGAAGAGACTGTTCACGGATGGGTATTATTCTTCGTAGTATCGCTGAACAAGTAGCGTATTGGAAGGGAAGAAGCTGGACTATGGGGGGAGAGTTGAAGACTGCTGAGATGGAAATCCCGGTTGAGGGGGAAGAGCCTATGACGAGGGGACACGGACAGCCAGTGCGGAACTCAAACAGGCACGGCACAAGGCTCCCCAATGATTTCAGGCGCCTATTAAGGAAGACGCAGTAGGCGCGTAGTCGGCAAAATCCCTCGCGTCAACAAGCCCCCGCGACTGCTTTGTGCAACAGCATTTGCATTTCTGTTTAACGACTTGTTACAACCACATCATAACATCAACATAGCCCACCTGAACGAAACCTCGAAACTCCCAAAAATGGCGACAGCTTTCGCATCATCCTCTTCTCACCACTTCGCGTCACCCGAGGCGTCATTCAGTGAAGGAAATTTCTCTCAAGATCAGCCTGAAGAGCAGTGGGATGCCCTAGCGTGAGTTGGGTTGTTTTTCGTTCTTTGACGGCAGAAAGGCTGATCAAGGATATTCATCTCAGCAAAATAGTTCGCGACATTGGGCCAATGTTGACACCCGATGAGGAGTTACAGGACATTTCTGAAGCTGAAGCAGCGGTTCATGCCAAGGATGCTGAGAGAGCTATGGTCGTTGACGCAATTCAACACGACCTTCGACGTGAGCTTGTCAACTCGCAGTTGTCGAATGGCGGCTCGAAGAGACTAAGAAGCTGACAAGAAATCTACACAGTCCTTACCAAACAATTCACCCAGGCAGCAGCAGCAGCTCAACGTCCTTCGACTCACCCATCCCCGGCTGAGCATGACAAACAGATCCGATCTCTTGAACAGCAACATTACGCGATTGGGAAGCAGCTGAACGAAGAGCAAGCGACGATAGCGAAGCGAGAGGCCGAATTGGCGAGGCTGAAAAGCCAGAAGGAGGAATTGTCTAAAATCGAGATTGGCGATGGGGATTGGGTAGATGGTAAACTGTGAGTTTGGCGTCCTGAGAAGACAACCCCGTTACCCTCCCTTCGTGTCAGACAAGACTTCCCATCTGACATCGTACTACAGAATACGTCTCAAGATCTTCGCCGATGCAGGCTTCACTTTCATTCCCCCTAAAGACGAGACAGCGGTACCGAAAATCTTGATCCGTAAGTTTGCCGTGTTGAGTTAAGTTGTTTCGTTTTCGCAATCGCTGAATACACATCACTAAACAGGCAACGATATCAAGTCGGACATCCACACCGTTGCCCTCGACAGATCTCGGTCACCAGTGCTTACCGCCAATATGATATGGGGTCATGCTAGCGACTGAAGGTCTTTAGATGCTTGCCCGTTGTAGATTCCTCTGTATACACGTAGCGCGATGTATTATTGCCAGTTGTATTGTCAACCTACTCAGGCGCGATCCAGCCTGCCTACTATTCAGCCAAACCGCATCTGATAGGTCCTTGCACTGTCCTCAAGAGTTCCTTCATGGTATGGATCCAGCCTCATGTCAAATGGTCACAGAGAATGCATGAATCTTCTCCCACTGGGGTTCTCTCTAACGTGCCTCCAAGCCCATATATAAATACTTATGAGGTGAAACTAGTAATAACCAAGAAGGTATACGTCTAACCAAATCAACCGACTAAAACCCTACTCATTCCTAAACACAAAACAGGTAGAGAGGTTCTCAAACACTAAACAAGGAGAACCTAGAAAAGATGCAATTCTATCCAACCAACCGATTATTTCATCTCCAAGTTCGAGCGAGGAGGAACGGCCTGAGAATTCTGAACGACAGGTGCAGTAGTCGCTGTACCAGGCGCTGCAGTTCCAGTACCCGGACCCGGGACCGGGGCTTGATACCCACCCTGCGGGGGGTAAGTGGGTCCGACGGGGTACGCATGATAGCCGTGTGGAGGTGGGTAAGCACCAGCTGCTCCGCCCGTTCGAGCCATGTCGAGCTCCCGGCGAAGGGCCTCAATCTCACGAGCCATGTCGTTGTTCGACGCTTTCATGTGGGTGATGAAGTCGACAGCTAAACGAAGATGACACAGTAGAGTCAGTTGTCGTCTTCCATCTACAAGTCCGAGGTTGACCTATAAAATTCGACAGGTACACGAGCGGCCGATCACTCACCCTTGCTCAAGATCTCCCATTTACTCGCTTTCATCCCTCTATCCGCTGGCAAAGATTCCCTCAACTCGTCAAAGAGGTCTTTCATCTCCTTCCTCCGTTTCCGTTCAGCCAACTTGTGGCTGACCCTCAATTCCGGTGACCGGGAAAACGGAGCTTCTTTCGACGATTTACCCTCGCTGTCCGGGAGTCCCAACAAATCTCCCGAAGCTGACGCCGAACCCTCACCCATCCCCTCGAAGGAGATATCGCCAACTCCTCCACCACTTGGAGATTCAATGGCTGAAGCCATTGTCTCATCTGACAATCGTATTTCAGGTAGCTCTGATGGAGAAGCTTGAGGGCCAGTGCCCGCGCTAGACCTGACAGACGACAGAGCTGGGTCGATGGCTATTCCGCGATCGCTGTTATCTGGTAACCGGCCGTCGTTGCGACTGTTTCCGCCAGACGGTGGTCCATTTCCGACTCCAACTCCGCCGGTCGTAACCGGTGGCACAGGCGGCCAACTGTATTGAACGGGGAAAACAGTGATGGGTGGTTGAGGGGGAATGGGGAAGTTGGCGAATTTGCTTGAGTACATGGAGTAAGTTGAGTTGAAGGTATCAGCCGCGCCATAGCCGCTAAAACTAGATCCTGGCGACCGATTGGAGTACAGTGTCGAGGCGGAGTCTCGACGTTCGTAAAGGTTCCATCCTGACGAGTGATGAATGGGCCCATCTTTGGCTAGAACCTGGGCAGCCAGGGCTCGAGGTGAAGCTTCCCTTTCGTGACGGGTGAGCTGTGTCGCGTTCTCATCCGCACCCGAGGTTCTGCGTTTGACAGATGGAGCAGGAGCTTCCATATGCGAAGAGAGAAGAGAGCTCAAAGAGGATATGACCGCTGACGGTGAAGGTGCAGGACTCTGTTCCATGTCAAATGCACCCTTTCGCTTTTTTCCGTCACCGTCACGACTGTAATCAGTCGAAGAAGACCGCGAAACAGCGGTGGATCCTGAGAGGGAGGATCGCCTGCTTCGATAGGCATCCATATGTACTGAAGATGCGGACCCGCCAGTTTCCGGTGAGCGTCTGTTTTCACTTGGAGACATAGTACTCGAACCAGGCTGCTGTCGTACGGTATCTGACAAACTCGATCCTGTATCCTCGCCGGAGATTAGCTCGGGCTTTTCGTCTTTGGTCATTGCGTATCGAGCAAGGTCACTACGACTGCTCTTTGAGATAGATGGAGAATGTCTCGACGTCCGTTTGAAGCGGTCAGTATTTTGTCGCGAAGAGTTCGTGTTTTCAAAGGCTGAGGTGTGTAACTGCCGGGAAATTGGCGCGGTCGCTGAACACCGTGATGACGATTGGGTTGGCGACGATGGCGATGAATGGAATAGGGGAACTTCGGGCAGAGAGACGGGACGACTGTAGTCAGACGGACCCGACCGCACAGGAAATGGGCGAGGAGGAAGAAGGAATATGTCGCGAGGTGATAGCAGTGAGGAGGATGGGGGCAAATGGGGTCTGCTGCAACGTGGTTATCAGTCGGGCAATTTCGAACACGTCGAAGCCTGCCCACCTGTAGTGATTCCGATTGGACGAACCAGAGAATAACGGCAGAGGCGGTAGGCGATGATCCATTCAGAATCTGACGGTCAGTCAGATTCGGTAGAGAGTGAGCATGGCTGTGGTCACGATATGGTAGACAAGAGCAGAGGGGGGCTGAGGAGGAGATCGAAGGAAGAAAGACAGTCAAGGGTGGGTGGGAAGGTGACAACAAGCCGGGGAGGGGGAGAGGGGGGGGGACGGCGTGCGCCCGTGTTTCCCGCGATCAGAAACGCCGCGCTATCCCCCACGTGGCAGTTCCACTCCTCTATGCACCCACACACACACCGCCCAACACCCGTATGCATAACCACACCGAACACAGCGACGAGCGAGCGATGAGGGAGATCAACTCACGACTGTTGACGGTCAGCGGCCGTCTGTCCGAGGTCTGGAGCGAGGGGAAGCAAGGCGTCTGCGTGGAAAACTCGTGGTAACAGACTCGTGGTTGACACGCTGTCGACGGGGAATTGTCAGCGTCAGCGTTGCTCCCTCGTTTCGCGTCGTCGACTGGGTTCAACAGAGTGTCTTCCTTCCTTGGGGGATGTATGGGAGCAATCATTGATTCAGAGATGACGAGAGGAGGGAGATGTACGCGTCCAAGCTATCATGCTTCAAGTCGGAGAATCAGATGCAGAGCCATTGCTCGTACATTTCATACGTTTCATGCAGGCGTCAAGCAGAGAAAACTCACAGGTTAATCCCTCCTACTCGCAATGTCAATGATGTTGTGGCTGGTTGTAACTTGATCAGCTTCTTATTTATTCCACGCCTTCACAGCTGAGCACTCGATAAAGGGGTAATCCAACAGTAAACCAACCAACCTTGTAACGAACAATCCAGGTCAACGTCCAGCTTGACGGCCAATCACCTGTTATCCAATACTGGTTTCTCAGTTCTTGAAACGCTGGAAGTCACGGAATGCAAAAGTATCAAACAGTAACATCTACTTTGGTACAACAGTAACTCAACATGTACGAGAATTCGTTCCTCCTGTCAACTTGATAAAGGTCTACATTCCGCAACGGCCCCCCTTCCCCTTGGACTCGAAATATCCCGAAAGCTTCGAAACATGACGGCACGACTTGACCACGCCTCAGAAACGCGGTGTGCCTCAACCTTCCTGTTACCCGGTATGGGTGAGGTTTTAGTCACAAAGAGCACTATGTCCAGAACACGATCAACGTGGAGAGAGTGTGGATGGTGCAATCTAAGGAAGGGTGAGAGTATCCATTCGCACAGCCCTGAGTGACTCGTAAGTGAGGCGAGGTTGCATGGTGGATGTGGCAAGTGTGGCTTGGATCTCGGTCATAGGTAACCTGTATGCGAAGGGGGCATAGAAGGCGGAAAACGTCTCGTAATCGTTCTTGATTTTCAGGGACCAAGTGATCGTCCTGCGGCTCGGAGAAAGGCTGGACTTTAGACCTTCCAAAGAACAAGGTCAGAAGAAGAAGGTGAAGACCACAGGTCAATTCGAGGGTCGACAGATGAAGGGATTAGCGATCGAGCAAGTTAGATTAATTTGTATAAACGCAATCTCTTGTCAACATCCGCGAGCCTTTCGAGAGACTACTCATGCGACACAGATAGAGGGGATAAACGAGCTTCAGCTTACCTTGTTCCTACTGACACGATCCATATCCGAAAGTCGGAGATCGATCGGGTCGCGGTGACCCAAAAGAAGCGTTCCTCCCAAAATGGAGGGTTGTAAATATAGATAGACCTTCTACAACAATATCGGGCCTTCCCGGAGGATCAATGATCTCGACTCTGAACCACGCGTGTTCCCCAGTGCAGATTGCAGCCATCCGCAGTCGCTTTACAGAGGGGAGGCATGGCATCCAAACAAGCTCCAAATGACGAGAAACGACAAGAGGATCGACAGGAACAGAGAGGCGCAGACCCGTAAGCCACATTAGGGCGAGGGTGTGAAGTATGGCAGGGGCACATAGGATGGACAGGTAACGGTCGGTCTAGGTCTATGAGCCCCAAGAATATGCATGCTTTGGCAAATCTCGGCGATCTGCCATTTCACCGTGATCGATAGATCCTATTAGCCCAAGCCGCCGTTCCGCACGCCTGTTGAAATTTTAGGACTCGGGAACGGGATAGATGTTGATCCTCCATTTACGGCAAAGCAGTAGACGGCTTGCTACGCAATAGTAGACTGGGCAACAGTGACATTGTCGTTCAATGAGCCTTCCCCTGCTCACCAACAACATACTTCACACGGAGACATGTGGAGAGTACGGTGCCAGACCTGCCAAATAGTGAGAATCACTGTTACAAAGAGGAGTCTCTATTGCTAGTCGGCCAACAGTGTAATCCCTTCACGAGAGAATCCAATATCTCCCGGACAAAATTTAGGGGGAGCCTGAGTGATCGTCAGGCCCGGGTTTCGCCACGCTAGCGGTTATCCACGTTCTATAAAAATCTAGAAGGCTTGAGATGCTTGTCTTTGACTCGGCCCGAAGCAGACAGCCCATGTATGACTTCTCCGAAAGACCCTTAATTCATACAACGTGAGGGTCTGCATCATCCAGAACCACTCGTCAGAAGTGGGTCTTTCATCAGCAAAGGGGGGTATTGAGGATGGCTAGTAATGAGACTTGCAAGCCTCGAAATCGACGTATCGACATCGACGCAGCTGTCGCATGTTATAAACGCATGACATGAATAACGAACATTAACGTCTACAAATAAAAGCCGCTTCCTCTCATTGCCCGACGCTACCCTCTACTTGAAGTTCTTACCGTCAGCCCACTCCTTGCCGTCAACGACCAAATCCCAAGCCATGGCACCTTCGAAGAACTCCTTGTCCTCCTTCTTGGAGAGGTCAACGGGGGCGTAGGTGTATGATTCCCCTATTCAGAATAGCATCAGTCACGCCGTCGCTACAAATTTGGAAAACTAGTGAGGACATACAATCAGGGGCAACATTGATGACTGGAGCATAGTCCTTGCCGCGGCAGACGATAACACCGGAGATGATGGAGTCGTTGGGCTTTCCAAGGACACCCATGGAACCGAACAGATACTTGCGGGAAGCCTCGAGACGGTTGAAGAAACCACCGATCTTTACAGCAGATCAGCATGATTCGTGTTAAAACAGAACTTATGCTTACCTGGTTGCTCGACATGAAGACCTGAGTGAGCTCTTCGTTGTATTTGAAGTCGACACGCCAGATAGAGAACCCCTCGTTGTCGAACCTATGGCGAATGCCGTCAGTGTTTGTCGGTCGACAGCAAATACAGCCTTGAGAGACACCTGGTTAACAGCACTCACTTCTCGTAGAACCAAGGAAGAGCCTCCTTCCTGGTGTCCAAGTTGGAGTACTGCCTCTTCCACTCCTCAAGGTTGAACGCTGATTTCGGCAGGTCATCCAAAGGGTTCTTGGCCTTGGGCTCCTCAGGAACAAGGGGCTCATCCTCCTCATCCTCCTCCTCCTTCGCGGCCTTGGGTTTGGGTGCCTTGGGCTCCTTGGGCGCTTTGGGTGCGGCCTCGGCTTTTGGCTTGGTCTCCTCCTTCTTGGGCGGGGTGTAGGGAGCGGCCTTCTCAACAAATTTGGTCTCGCCGTTGTCGAAGACGGGAGCGAGCTTTGGGTGCTTGATGACGCTGCATGTGACGGACATTAGTGTCGCATATATTGCGAGGAGCGAAGGCCGGTAAGGAGCAACTTACGTCTCAACATATCGGACAACATTGGGGATCTTCGCCCGGTACGAGGCGTCGAGCTGTCCAGTGAAACTGTTGACAAGAGCGGTAGCGAGGAGAATGTCGGCAAGGGTGATGCGCTCGCCAACGACAAAGGTTTTGCTAAGAAGCTCCTGGTCCAATGTCACGAGGCGCTTCATGATCTTCTCGATAAGGAAGGTGAAAACCTGCAGAAGGGGGGACTGTAAGCATTGATGCTCTCGGCACCCTTTGAAATAGAGTACTTACGGGTTTGCTGTAGGGGATCATGTGGTTGATCATACCGTTGAGAACACCATGAGGGATGAAGACCTACAGAACACAAGAGTCAGAGAAATGAAGTGGGACGCACTTCGGGTGCAACATACCTCCTGGTCAGCCATTGAGCTGTACTGACGGACAAGAGCGAGTTCCTTCTTGTCGGTTGGAACAAGGGTGGAGTTGGGACCGGAGGTAGCAACTATGAGGCATTCATTTGATCAGCCCAAGTCCCTACCACTAAGTGATCAAGGAATATTATAAGACGGTCTTGAGATGCGAAACGGAGTCAGAGAAATGACGATACCACTCGTCGGTGAAATTATCGACATGTTGTCATTAAGACAGGGATAACTGAAGTTAAATCTCATCATGAAAAGGCCACTAGCATGACCGGGGACAGTCCGCTAAGCCAGTACTATAGGGAAGGATGGGGAATCGCAAACCATAACCAAACCGGTTCAGGCTATCATGATATCGGCCGTCGAAGCGTCGGAGACTCACTGTACTCGGCGATAGCCGCTGACTCCTGGAGGTAGAGTCCATCGGCAGTCTCAAAAGCAGGCAGATAGCCGTAAGGGAACTTGGCAAGGAACTCGGGAGTCTTGTAAGCTCCACCAGCCATGCTGAAGGTGTTGTCATAGTCGATCTCGGCGCCGGAGAGAGCGGCGGCAGCGAGGGCACGACGAAGTCGGTTGTTGCCGGAGAAACCGTAGAGCTTTCCAATAGGAGCCATTTTGATATCTGATGGCAAATGGTTCCATGGCGGAGCATTGTGATTTGGAGAGATGATGTGACGCGCAAGGGCAAAAATTGGACCAGAAGCATGAAAGACGTCAGCAGCTGATCATCGTGGATACGGAGCCAGCAGTCAGAGCAGCCTGGTAGCACCCCTGTTGCCCCATGCACGACCCATGCACGACTGTCACTCACGAGTTATGGGGTCTTGAGTGTGAAGAGAAACGACTGGAAGGCCGAGAGATTCAACTTTTGTGGTCGCTGGCAGCACCTTTTCTCCGTGGCACGGGCTGGTGCGGCGGATATTTACGGGATTACATGGGGCTATACATCGTGGCACTTTCGTGAGGCTTGTGTGGCGGATTACACCCTCTGAGTTTGCTACAGTCGACTAGTCGATGTGCCATGCAGGTACATATTTCACCCTCGCCAAGCTCCTTATGGGCATCTCACCCAATTCTTCGTTTCTTCTTGAAAACCTGAAGCCGTAAACAGCCAGCATCAGCTCGTCATCTGCACAAGCCAATTGGAATAACTCACCGAAAAGTCTTCATCCTCATCCGCGGGCAACAACTTCCTGCGTCCAGAAGCAGTCGGAGGCACAGTCCCCGATGCTAATTCATTACCGACTGTTCCCCTCACTGACCTCCTGGCACCCTGCTTAGCCGGAAGTGGATCATCATCCAAAGTCCTCGTTTGGCCCGCAAAGTCCTTGCCGGTCGATGTCGAACCTCTCGTACCCGTCGCAGATCTCGATGATCCTCTCAAAACCGCAGAAGCTGATGCAGCCGCTGAATCGGACGCCCTGCTCGACCACGGTATCGGATCATTCTCCCCGTCAGATTCTTCGACGACGACCGGTATTTGCTCGGCTATCTGACTTCTACCTCTCGCATTGGTAGACTTCTTACCCCTTGCCATTTCACCTGCCGCGCCAACACTCGAGACGTCGGATGCAGCACTTGCAGCACGAGTACCCCTGCCATTTCTGATAGCACCGGTATCCGCTGGTGTTCCATATTTTCTTTGGTTCTCATCGTCGTCAAAATCATCAAGCGGGGAGGCTGCGTATTCACCCTTCCGTCTAGTCGAAGGCGGTTTCAGAGCGGTGTTCTGTTGTGTAGCAGGATTTGAATTGAGCAGACGTTTACGAGAACGAGGCAAGAGTGGAAGGTCTTCCTCTTCCTCGTGAACACGCAGCGAAGAGGTAGATATTGGCATCTGTGAGCTCGAAGTCGGTCTCCGGGATTTTGAAGTTTCACTGGGCCAGTAAGCTGTGAAGATGACGTTCAGCTTAAGAGATTTTTTGGTAGGCAATACTACAAACGAAGATGAAGGCCTCACCTTCACCCATCTCTGCGTCTATTCCACTAGGGGCATTAAGCTTCAGCGTTACCGGCTCCCTGCGAATAATGCTCTTCTGCGACCGACGTGTCAGCTGCAGAACTCAAAATATCCGTTTCGCACAATTGCTGTATGCCTACCTTTTTGAACTTTTTGAAATTCGGCCGTCCGTCATTCACTCTGTCCCCTTCTGTCTCTCCATCATGACTACCCATTCTACCTCCATCCTTACGAAACAGATCTTTCCTGATGATCTGAATGAAGTTCCCTCTTACATTCTCATCAAACCCTTCAACGAGGTTATAATCTGGATCAATCCATTCACTGGCTTTTACCACTTTCGCACTGCTCCCTCGCACAGCGCCTAAAGCAGTTCCGGGTTTTGCAATTCGAAGTTGATTGAACTCTTTGTCGAAAGCATCAATATTCTTGGAGGCTTTGGTAGATTTCGCAATAGCTTTAAGGAAAGCTTCGTCCTTCGATGGCTGAACCGTACGTAATGGCTGAGTAAGTATTTTCGCTCTGTTGTCATTCACTATGCCATTGGGAAGTTTGATAAGCCTTGACGAGGAGGCGTTCCCCGTGACGAATGCCGCACCTTCGATCCCCTCCTCGAGCTCCTCTGGTTCTTCGGAATGTGATGTCGAGGATCGTGCTGCTTGATTTGGAGGGGGTAGGGCCAAGCTATGAGATGCACCTTGAGATCTGGCTGCTTCCAGTGTTGTGAGGTTTGATTGCAAGCGCTTAGATTTAGCGGGAATCTCGTCTACATCCATTTGCGTTTCAGGTACAAACGATGGGCGATCATTGCTGTTTGTGCTAGATGAGGAGCCAACTGAGTTTAATCGAGGGCGTTTGGGAGCGCTGGGGTTGGTGAGTTCCTCATACAGTTGTCTGGCTCGAGCGTTCCTATCATTTTCTTGTTTCGGGATCTCAAACGAAGTGTCCAGATCAAGAATTGAGGGTTGACTGGGAGCGTTGGCCCGTCGCTTGAGTCGGCCTCCTCGATTAGAAGAAGGGAAAGAAGGCAGCTAGAATATGGTGCATCAGCGGTCAATTTTCCAGGCCTTTTGTAAGCTTTTGAGCTCACACTTTCGGGTTCAAAGTAAACATGAGGCGCAAGAGAACTCCTAACAGGACTCTCTGGCTGGTCTGATTTGATGGACAGCGGTGCTTGCGCAAATGAGACTGACTGAAAAGCCGTAGGTGCCTCATCCAGAAATTCCGATTGGAACGGATCGTGAGGTCGGTTGGCTCTGCGTTTTAACGGCTGATCCCTTGTCAGCATGAGGACTTGAAACTGGTGCTTGCCCCGCAAAACTCACCTTCTTGACAGCTGGAACGGCTGCCGCTGTCTTTTCCTTGGATACACTTGGGCTCAGCAGTAAAGTGGGTTGAGGAATACCAGGGGCGGGGATGTTTTCGTCACCGTTTGGCTCTTCCGGATAGGTTGAAGGTACGACATCGACTCGATCTTGCAGTGACAAGACTTGTATGGGGGGCTGTGTAGGTTCTTGAGCAGCTGCAGATACAGAGGGCTCTGACTGTCGCTTCAAGTCAGGAGGAATTGCGGGGGGCGGTGAGTCTAATTTGGATTAGTTAGTTTGATTAACAACGGGTAGATGTCAAGAGTCAAAAGACATACTTGGTAAGCTTAAAACGGCTCCATGCTTCTCGAAGTATTTGGAAACGGACTTCTCGTTGGCCGATCCCCAACAAATTGCTCCATTGCAGCAGATAACACCTAGTCTGAACTTCTAAGCGACCTCTACACAGACTTTGATTGCTAGATCCAGTGAGGAAAGCTTACTCTTGGCAGGGTAGCTCAATCAGGTCAGAGAAGTTTAAGGTGGATGCTTGAATGGACTTCTTGGCGTCCAATGTCCAGAATACAATCCCGCGATCTTTCTTGCCCTCCTTGGCTAATTGACGAATCCAGGGTTGTAGCCTCAACTTCAGGTCTTGTCCGCCCAACAAGGGATTGGTGACGATATCAATGTCTTGGTACTCTGCTCCCATTGCTACCATATATCGTTTCTCCGCCGGTATCTGTGAATGGTTTGTTTTAGAGACAGACAATCCCAAATAACCGCGAGACTCACTGCTCTGCCTCGCAGCCCCATCAAACTCCAACCAGAGAATATCGTCGGTCTTCTCTGATCAGGCTCCCAGAAATCCCTATCCTTCTTGACGCTCTCCTTGACTGTTGAATCTACAATTGGCCGATATTTTGTAGCCTCAGCATCGGGCCACTGGAAGCTATCGTTCGAATCCGCAACTTTCTTCCAGCATCCTGCGAGCTTGGCCAAGAGATCGTCGAGCCACGACGGGACGACAATGCGAATAGCGTAACAGACTGCGTAGTTGCAGTCGGTGTTAGATTTGTACGTCTGTGAGATCACAAGGGAGGGAAGATTTTGAGTATCGAAGGTCTCCGTCCAAGAGATGCCTAGGACTCTACGGTCAGACTTATCCTTGAGCAAAGATATATAGCGAGGATTTGATACTCACAGTATTTTCTCATCGTAGATCGGATATCATCTGTAGCATTTTTCATCCCATCGAACTGCAAATTCACGTCCTCCCATCTGGTACTGTCATCATGTTAGTCAATGAAGTACAGGTCGACAATGCCTGCTACTTACACAAACCAGCTGTCCTCGGCTAGCTCTATACCCTGACCCGGAGTTTCATCGTGTGAGAATATGATGCCATGACCATCGGTAATGGTATCTGAAACATAGTCCTCCTTGTCATGCGAGCCTAGCAAGTCCTGTCTTTGAGGTGACAAGGTTTTGAACGAATTGTGCGAGGTAGATTTCCGGGGTTCAGGTTTCCATTTGAGCTGCGGAGGTTGAAGTTTCTGTGGGAACAGCACGAGTCAGTGTCTACTATATGCGTAGCTCCTTTTCAATCCGGCTCTTTTCTGATTTATTCCGCTTCAGATAATGGATAGCTCGGAAGTTGAGAGTAAGGATGGCTTACATTTGTCGGATCCCAGTCACCAACTATCAATTTCCCCTCCCTGACTCGTATATACTTATTCTCGAAGCGGATGTCCGACTCCTTATCACGACCGACTGTGTACTCTCGTCGTTGTTCCAAGGCGAAAGTAAACTCTGTAAAGTATGACAGGCCGTCGATCAGTATCCAATACAGACGCTACCCTTTTCACAGCTCTCCGAGAGGTTGACGAGCTCACTGGACTGCCCGTGAACTGGACCAACGGCCGTGATGAGCCACATGGCGGTCAGCCTCACGCCTTAGCGTGCAATCAGACGCAGACTAGATATGATAACCTGGAGCTGTAGTTCGAACGTCCCAAGATCCCAACACACACCAAGAAACAACAGAGTCAACTCACACGGAGTTCATCTCCATCTCCGCATCGCCTGCCGGAACCGGGCGTTGCATCGTCGTTCCCCTGTCTCTAGTATCTAGATCATCATCAACTCGCCATTACTGACATCTGATAATAAGAAATAAATCCCAACCACTCCCCGTATTTCTGTAGCTGGGAGCATCGGCCAGTGCCAGTTGTTTTCTCGATTTGTCTAGCTCTATCCTGTGCTTGTTGAATCGGTCTCGCGTCTTGCGCCGCTTTCCATCTACCCATCCGTGCGATAATGAAGTCAATAAACAGATTCATATATGGTCCAACCCCAGAGGAAAAGGTCAGAGACTGGCAATCAAAGCTACGGACCCAACAAAGAACATTGGATCGCGAAATCCGTAATGTGAGTACGGGTGCCAACCCACAAGAGCTTCCCTTCCATCTCTTTGATTCGTTCGCACCTCCTTCAGCGTTCCCGTTTCAGTGAACTCTCACTTACAGACTGTTCTAGCTTGAGATGCACACGACAAAGTCTCGGAATGAGCTGAAAGCTCTGGCAAAGAAGAACGACGTCAAATCTGCTAGAATACTCGCTCGGGAAGTTGTTCGCGCCAATAAGCAGCGGGACCGTTTGATCTCTTCGAAAGCAAGAGTAGGGAGTGTACAGATGCAGCTGCAACACCAACTATGTGTGTATCTGACTGCTTTTTTTATCAGCACCTTGCGGTATACACACAGAGTACTGATGTTTACTGGGCGTCAGCTATGGTGAAGGTTACAGGTGCCTTCCAGAAGTCTTCGGAGATCATGAAGATGACGAACCAGCTGGTCAAGCTTCCTCAACTATCGGCGACGATG
This sequence comes from Phaeotremella skinneri, assembly GCA_001599695.1. Classification (NCBI taxonomy): domain Eukaryota; kingdom Fungi; phylum Basidiomycota; class Tremellomycetes; order Tremellales; family Phaeotremellaceae; genus Phaeotremella; species Phaeotremella skinneri. Next base: position 498,221 of record BCHT01000010.1, on the reverse strand, counting down.
AGAGAAATGAGTATGGAGATGATGAAGGTATGTAAATTTAACACAACATCAAACCACCTGATGACTGTTGAAGGCTACACATTATTGACCATACTTACCCATGTGTTCTCTCTAGTCTGGTATTATGGAGGAAATGATGGAGGAGACTCTGGACTCTATCGATGATGACGAGCTTGAAGAGGAAGCTGATGCGGAAGTCGACAAAGTCTTGTTTGAGTTGACGGACGGGAAATTGGGACAAGCTGGCAAAGTTGGTGGGGAGTTGCCTGTGAGTTGTTTTCTACTGCTCCATTGGTTACATGTCTACGGGAGATTGCAATCATATCGACGGCGGCGACTGATTGAGATCTTTTTTCTCAGGCCGCGAAGGAAGACGAGGAGGAGAGCGAAGAGGAGATGCAGAGAATGCAGAGGGAGATGCAAGATCTCCTCAGTGGATAAATTGAGAGAGGAGAGCTGTGAGATTCGGTTACGTGTGCTATGAGGAACGGGTATTTGATACAGTGTGGGTCGAGAACGCGAGAGGGATTGTTGTAGACAGATGTTTCTATTTCCGTTGTTCACTCAACATCTATTCACCATTGTACTACTGAGCAGTCGACGAGATGTACCAGTATCAGCACGAGGTGCAGGCTTGGGCACAGTTTGATACACATATCTCGCCATCGCTCGAAGACTCATTGGAGAGATCCTCAGGAGCAGGCCCGGATCCCTCTGATGCGTTCTACATTCCTTTCTGCTGAATCCTCTTAATCGACCGTTACACCTTGATCCCGTAACTCATTCTTCGCCTGAGTAATCTCCACCAGCAGCGATTCGTACGCTTCGGGACAATCGTTAAATCTGACCAGACCTAATCCCAGGGATGAAAGGGAATATGACCCGAAGGTTACGAGGAGCCACCAAGGCAACTGAAGAAAGCGAATGGTACCAGGGGGAAGGGAGGAACAGGGAGTCCTCTTAGCTCGAGGTCTTTGGCAGATTGAAATGATATCTATCTAGAGTATACACTCACGACAGGTAGAATGAGATCGCCGGTCTCTTCTGATAGAAGCGGTGTAGGTAGGACGTGGTAGAGCATGGCTAGGTAGATGAATAAGATTGGGACAGCAAAGGCGAGGAAGCGAGTTGCGCGCGTCATGGTCCAGGATTTCTAGGATTTCGGAGATAGCGTAGTCAAGTGAAGGATGGTAGCTTATATATGGATATCTCAAGGCCGTGTTTGCTGGTCGGGACATATCAAGAACTCAGCGATCCTCTGAATTCCACCCCTACTGCAACTCATTACGTAAAGAGAAGTTGATCGCCACGCGACGCGCTAATCTCTGTTTATCTCCTTGAACTCATTGACTTCCTGATTCAATGTGAGGCCACCCTCATTAGCTGACATTCATAGAGCTTGTCCTGTCCGATCTAAAGATCTAATAGCATTTCATCGACCGATGTCCGAGAGAGATCTCGGCCTCTCTGATGAATGCCCACCACATACGGCGATTGATTTTTCATTACGTCGGGCGGTGGAATATTCGGAATGGGCCTCTCTGCCGCATTTATTCTCTCAATTCACCTTCCCTTCACTCGCATGGGCAAAACACTCAATCATACAGCATATCAGGTCAATTCATTAGCACTCGTATGTCGGATTGCTGGCGAACTTCATCGGCGACTGGGAGCTATCTAGGTGTCTTCTATGAGTCGAAGGCGAATACCCTTTATACGTCGCGTTTCCTTTGACTGCCCCTCGGCCGGAACTAACCAAAATTGTCTCCTGAAACACGTCGAGCGTCATCAGGTCGTATAAAGCATGATCATGCACAAAGAGATTGTCGGAGGGATAATGGAGGTCGAGATTGGGCTCCTTTGGTCATCTCAGATTCCAAAGGTAGACGATCTCTCGGCCTATGACGACCCTTTCAGGCATATCGGGTTTCGTGGTGATCAAGGCCGTTTCTCCGAGTTGTTTCGACCACGAATCCGATGGCCATTATGCCCTGTAACAGTCCCTCACACGTTCGCAGGACCGCAACTTTCAAGATATAAGTACCGGGTCATTGTCACTACTAGCTCTTTCTCATTTCTGCCAAGAATCTATTTATCCCTTGTCCAAGCAACCGACCTTTTTTCAACATGGCTATACAGACTGTATCAGACACAGAAATATCTTACGTGCTTGTACCAGAAACAGCAACGTCCTACCGAAGTCCCGCGGAAAGGTTCATGGATGGTATGATAAATCGACTGGCCTTGTTCCCAGCTATCGCAATCAGGGTTGACACCATACAAACGACAATTTCTGAACCTGTGGACGTTGAAGGTCTCGAGAAGCCAGATAGCACTGCGAATTCTGATGTAGCAGAACCGACGTTTGACAGCTGTAGTACTTACGATAAAGATACAGTAAGTCCGCTTTCGCAAAGTTCAGCTGCATTGCCTGTTTTCCCACTTGTATTGGCGACAGAAATGTGGCGAATTTCCGTTGGAGACTAACGCTCCTTCGGCCTCTCTTTAGCCCCCATTCGGCTACCACAGTGCTGTCAGTCTCTCCTCCAATGATCCGGACCATTTGATGACGGGCACTATCTCAAGAGGGACGGGAGAGGGCTTCACACCTTCACCCAAGACGGCGCTTTTTGCAGATTATTACCGTTCCTTGCTCCAATCCAAGAAATCGAGCAGCAGCGTCAAAGGGACAAAGGTAAAACCCTGTCCCACCCGACTGTCCCGTTAGTGTGCTTGAATCCCCACCTCAGATGAAGAGAGTGGGGTCGTGATCGGGAGTGGAATTTGAGTGCTTCGTGCTGAAGACATTGTCGAAGTCACAGGCCAGTTCTGCAAGCCTTTGCTGTATAATAAGGGGCGACAGAAAGGGAGGGTAGTGTTCATATAGGCATGTACGACAGCATGAAACTGATTGTCTGATATTTGAGGGAGCCCAGACGATGCATGCATGCTGCTCACTATCGTTGTATAGCGGAACAAATGGAGTTCTAGAAGGCATCGTCCGCCATATCTTGAAGCTTAATGATAGCCAACCTGGCGTACATGGGAGACCTTACTGAAGAACAAAAGCAGTCGCCAAGGCGTGGACCGCACAGCTGAACACATCTCTTGCAAAACCCTAGGGGAAGAAGCCGGCTGCGACCCATTGATCCAACTGTATGTTGAAACACTTGCAACGCTAGGATCCATCGTTTTTCGTCCATGTTTCTTTGCTTCTACCCTTGCCTGCTCTTTCCTAGCAAGGGGTGATGGATAAGGTGGTCAGGCTCCGATCTATTTGGATTGGTCACGAAGATCCCCAAGTGTGTTATTGGTACCAATGAGGCAAAACATCACAGTCCACTCAGCGTCCGAGCTTTGAGGCGTCTTTCAACAAATAGACTTAACAGTTTGTTGGGTCTGTGCATACGGGCTAGGGCGCACTTCACATCACGATCTCATCATATACTCTTCGGACATGCTGGCTCCTAGTCATATATCTACAATCCGATCAGGACGAGGCTTTCCTTTTCGGTGTCCCCTCTCTTTCCGTTTATGTGCATAGCAGATTAAACTGGATAGAGCTCAGTTGCGAATCTTGTAATTAGATACAATGTCCCTCTACACACGACTTCACCATCTTCATACTGTCACTAGGACATTGGCTCCCTGTCATTCACCCCTTTTGCATAACCCATCAACTGTCTTCCGCACCTCTCCATTCCCGAAAGGATTCATTTCTGGAAATATTCACACTCTCAATCAAAGTCCGCCTGCCATTCACAGACTACCCAATCTGATCGCTGGGGCAGGCGGGATATTTACTTCTCACCACCAAAATCGCCTTGCCAGCGGCTTGAAGCGTACCGATAAAGGTTTCTCTACCAGCAGTCATGTACTGGGAAGTAAGAGGACTGAACAAATTAGCAAGATCCGTAAAGAGTTTGGAGAATGTCAGTGTACAGTCATTTTCCGTGTTCTGCCGCTGACGCTACTGTTGCAGACTACAAGGAACGCCAAGTGGATACCAGACTCCTGCTAAATGGATTGCGAGACATGCAATCCCTGCGGGCTTTGACAAACGCCAATCAAAGTGAGTCATGTCAGCGGATCGCCCCTTCTGCCCTCAACACCTCCTGCTGATGAATATGCTGACGATTAGAAAATTATTCTCGACTTTGGCGAGAAGAGGGGAACCAATATCGAGATGCCCTTCGAGCGCTCCAATTGATCGCTGAATTCAATGGCAAAGGCTGTAAACCATTCTTGACGATTGGGGAGATTGAAAAAGTCGTCACTGAAGAGGTAAGCGCTTTGGGCTTACCTTAACAGGACCGTTATCGCTTACGATTTTCGGTGGCTATTTGCAGAACGGTATCAGTTGGAGACTGATTTACGACCTCATTAAGACTGGTTCAGTCCCTGAGCTTGATCAGTGCTCGAAGGAGCAACGAGCAGCGATTTCGTTCAACAGGATTCACGGCTTCGGTCCGAAATATGCCACCGATTTGTGAATTCCATTACAAATGCTGACTATTAATCGAACTAGCTGACCAGCTTGGGGCATCATGTGCAGTGCCGAAAGCGGAGCAAGGAATATCGATGATCTCTATCAAGCCCAAGCCTATATTGGGCGAGATCTCACTAAAGCGCAAAAGGTGGGTCGAAGAGTCTGGATGGTGGGAGGAGAAGATGGCTTACACTGGCGTGCCTTTCCCAGCTTGGCATTGAATATCGCGAAGAAATGGAAGTGATGATTCCCCGAGCTGAAGCGGAAGAATATTTGGAAGTCTTTAAAGCGGCTTTGGAAGAGGCCGACCCGAGCAGTGAGTTCTGGGCTACCTGTCCCCTTATTAGGTTCCTTGAGAAAGAGAGTATGTAAGCGAAGCAATTTTGACAGGCGACTCTCCTAGTTGAATTCGACTTCATGGGTTCATTCCGCCGAGGGGAGTCTATGACCTCCGATATAGATGTCATTGTGCATCACGAGTGAATATTCCTTTTTCTTTACGTCGACGAAGTCCTGATGTAGAAGGATGATAGGTCGCATCAACATAAGAATGATTCTACACATGGAATCATGGAGAAAGTCCGCAACGCCCTTTTTGATGCCGGAATCCTGGAAAGCGGCAAATTGTTCCAAGACGGTGAGAGGCACAGCTCGTCTCATGTAGTAGTCTGGCTGACCTGAAGATTTTGCATACCTTGCCGCCATAAACTCAGGTGATAAGAAAGTAGCAGGACTCGCAAGACTCCAGCCTTCGCCTACTAATCCGGAGCCAATCTATCGTCAGATCGACATTAGACTTTGTCCGAAGCTTAGTCGATATTATATGCTGTTGGGGAATACTGGGGATGATGAGTTGATGAAGATCCTTCGAAAGCAGGCTAACGTCAAGTAAGCTTTATGGTTTTCCATGAGATAGCCGGGTTGAAGGTGTATTAACTGTATATCCAAGGGGATGGACGTTGAATGAATATGTCATGGGGAAGAAGCCTGATAATAAAGTATGTGCCTCTGAAATAATCCCCCCATATCCTGTTAGGAGCCGACTGATACATCTCCCTAGGTCTCCAGTGAGTCTAGATTTATCTGTGAAAACGACCCGACGATGGGATCCTGAGGTTCCTTTAGCCGAGGCAGTTCCAGGAACAGAAATTCTTGTCAACAGCGAGGAGGAGATTTTTGACCTAGTGAGTGCCATGCTTCTATCAACAGGGCCTGATTGACCGTCGAGTCACACAATAAGCTTGGTGTCCCTTATCTACCTGTGAGCTTGTTGATCGCAATAGGGGATGAAGCTATTCTGATTACTAACGAGACGTCTAGCCCAACAAAAGGTCTTACAGAGAATACTCGGGGGTTCTTCACAGGTTCCTGTAGGCAGTAGCCGGGGCCTAACGATGCCAGAGGGCTTCATCATGCATACTTTGTCTGTGTATACTGGATCCCCTATGTCATCTCGTCGTAGTCTGATCGAAGGAATGCATCATCAGCTACTCGGGATGGGAAGGATGGCATTCACTACGTGTAACTTACACGGCACTAGCCTGGATGCCACTAAGCAGATTGCCACATGATGAGCTGATTAACGCCGGGATTCCGCATGGTGGGCGACCCTGAAACGGGGGTCTGTGCGTGGACGGGTGCAAACCACCGGAGCAGTCACGCAATCTCACCGTGGCTCGGACTGGAATGACTCGTCAGACTTTTCCCCCTATCTCCCTCCCCTTCTCTCCTTCCTCACTTGCTCTTGCTATTCCCCCCAGCAGCACATCTCGCATCCTACATCTCAGTCCTAGCCTCCATTCCATCTCGACACAATGACCGGTATCGCCAACGGTAACGCTGTTCGCCATGAGCTGGCCCCCGGCCAGTGAGTGTTTTTTTTTTTTCATTCCTAATTTTATGGGGAAGTGAAAGTAGCGCACGTTGTCGACATTTCGTCCAGCTTGCTTCGATCCCCTTTGCTGTTTGAAAGATTCCTCCAGGCAACTTTTACTGACTGAAATGTTCTTCCTTCGTGCTCCTCCTCATCGTTTGCCACTTGCTTTGCCCCGTCGTATAGCTTCCTCTTCACCTCCGAGTCGGTCGGTGAGGGTCACCCCGACAAGATCTGTGACCAGGTCTCAGACGCTATCCTCGATGCTTGTCTCAGGGAGGTGAGCTCTTGCGTTTTATTCTTCATTCACAAGGATGGAAAGGTCGGAGACAATGATTGACCTTCTTCAATAGGACCCCTTCTCCAAAGTCGCCTGTGAGACCGCTGCCAAGACCGGTATGATCATGGTGAGCCTCGAAAATACCTGAGCAACGCATAGCTCTCGTTCTACATAAAGCTAACGCTATGTATCGTCTTAGGTCTTCGGTGAGATCACCACCAAGGCTCAGGTCGACTTCCAGAAAGTCATCCGTGACACCATCAAGCAGATTGGGTACGACCACTCCGACAAGGGTTTCGACTACAAGACCTGCAACGTTCTTGTCGCCATTGAGCAGCAGTCACCCGATATTGCACAGGGTCTTGACCACGGTGACCTCGAGAACCACGGTGCTGGTGACCAGGGTATCATGTGAGTTGCAGATTCGCCACTTGTCAAAGTCTGGGCGAGAATGCTGACAATCAATCCAGGTTCGGCTATGCTACCGACGAGACCCCCGAATTCATGCCCCTTACTATCATGCTTGCCCACAAACTTAATGCTGCCATGGCCGCTGCTCGTCGTGACGGTTCCCTCGGTTGGCTCCGACCCGACTCCAAGACCCAGGTCACTGTCGAGTACAAGAAGGACGAGTCTGGAGCTATGATCCCCCTCCGTGTCGACACCGTTGTTATCTCCACCCAACACGCTGAGGAGATCAGCACTGAGGATCTCCGTTCCGAGATTCTTGAGAAGATCATCAAGAAGGTCATCCCCAAGAACCTCCTTGACGACCGCGTTGTCTACCACATCCAGCCCTCCGGCCGATTCGTCATCGGTGGTCCCCAGGGTGACGCAGGTTTGACTGGCCGAAAGATCATCGTCGACACTTACGGTGGTTGGGGTGCTCACGGTGGTGGTGCTTTCTCCGGAAAGGACTTCTCCAAGGTTGATCGTTCCGCCGCTTACACTGCTCGATGGATCGCCAAGTCCCTCGTTGCCGCCGGTCTCGCTCGCCGAGTCCTCGTTCAGCTCTCATACGCCATCGGTGTTGCTGAGCCCCTCTCCATCTACGTCGACTCTTACGGTACCGGTACCAAGTCGGATGCTGAGCTCGTTGACGTCATCCGCAAGAACTGGGACCTCAGGCCCGGTGTGATTGGTAGGTTTTGATTTTTCTCTTTATGAGATAACAAAGGAAAAGTCGACTAATCCTCTTCCACAGTGCGTGAGCTTGACCTCCAAAAGCCCCAGTACCTCAAGACCGCTTCCTACGGTCACTTCGGTAACCCCTCGTACACCTGGGAGAAGCCCAAGGCCCTCAAGTTCTAAACGCATCGGCCTCAACTTGGTTGCTCCTTTCCGTCTAGACTCTCTTGCATAGCTTCCGCATCTATTAATGGGACACCTCACCCAGAGGCCCCTTGCACGAGCTCCTCCTCGTGCTTCCCCTTCCTGTCATCCCCGCACCTAACAGATCTTATACTCCCGATATAGAACCCTCATCCTTCTTAACTCCAGACAATATCATATACCCCCACACCAGATTCACTTTATCCGCATCTCGCATTCCCAAAGTCGTTCAAGACAATCATACCAAACCCTTCACCAGAGTCTTCATGTATCTGCCAACGTTCCTGTAGACTCGTCAGTATACCATGTTCGACACTATCCTGGGCTTTATCCATTCTTCCCGTTATGTTAGGTAGATAGTTCAGCTAGATGGTGCCGGATTCCGGTTCTTATGAATGCGCTCAACCGCCACGACATGTGTTTCGACTCGCAGCAACAGTTTTCCACGCACTAGACAGCAGAGTTGCATGCCATACTTGGAGTATTTAGGATGCATAGGATGCACAATCCATCTGCTACGCCGCTGGGATAAAATGGAGAAAAGCATTATAATCCGTTGGAGGCCCGCTTGATTACCTCGAGTCCACTAGAAATCTCCAAAATACTCCTACCCAGTCTCTCTCTTCTCTCAAACCTCGCATTGTCCAACGATGCATCTCCTCAACCTCACCCTCCAAGCGCCGACGGCAATCACGCTGGCCGCCGTGGGCTCGTTCTCGGGGACGAAAGGGCAGGAGATCTTGGTCGTTCGAGGGGCGACCAAGCTCGAGATCCTGAAGTTGAATACGGGGACCGGGCATCGTGAGTGTTATATTTGCATTTGCTGCATTGGCGCTATCATCGGCATATATCGAGGCAGAAGCTGACAATTGTGGTTCTCAAAGTTGATACACTATGTTCGAGCGAGGTGAGCTTGATCGTTGATTGATACGTCATTTGGTGATGTTGCTGAATCAGTTTATCCCGGCAGGCATTTGGAACTGTACGGAATATCCAGGGCTTCAGATTGGCAGGAATGACCAAAGGTGAGATTGTATGACTCGGTGTGCAGAGGGAGTGGGGAGGACAGAAACTGATACTTGAATGGTGCAGATTACATTATCGTAACGTCGGACTCTGGGAGATTATCGATCATCGAGTTTGTGGTGGCTCCAACTCCACATTTCGAGAGCATGTATCAAGAGGTGTTTGGGAAGTCAGGGAGTCGGTGAGTAACCATATAGCAATGCCACAAAGCTCCGGCAATGCTGATATGGATCTAGACGAGTTGTCCCAGGCCAATGGCTAGCGGTGGACCCGAAGGGAAGAAGTTGCATGGTCGGAGCGTGAGTATCTTGGGGTTGCTAGAGGGAAGAGATACTGACAGAATTTTTGGTTTCATAGATTGGAGAAGTAAGTCTGGAGGGCGATTTGACTGCTACGTGTGGTTAGACTTATCACGCATTGCAGGGCAAAGTTGGTCTATATTCTCAACCGGAACTCCGAAGGAAAGCTCTTCCCTTCCTCGCCGCTGGAGGCTCACAAGAATCACGCCATTATCACAGCTATCGTCGGCGTGGATAATGTACGTCCCATTCAATCTGCTGTACGTCCTGAGTCCTGACAAGCGCGACATTGTAGGGCTATGATAATCCTCTATTTGCGGCTTTGGAGATGGACTATTCTGAGGCGGATGCGGATCCCACAGGCGAAGCTTTGCAGAAAGTGGAGAAGGTACGTGACTTCCTTTATCATGCTCGAACGAACTGACGCTGTATTGCAGCATTTGACGTTTTACGAGCTGGATCTCGGTCTGAATCATGTCGTTCGGAAGTGGAGCGAGCCTACCGATAGAAGAGCGAATCTGCTTGTCCAAGGTGAGTTGCGATGACGATCATCGAGGACGATGAAAAGAAAACTAACATACATGCACTCAGTTCCTGGAGGTCAAAATGCGAATTCCGATAGATTTGACGGCCCCTCGGGTGTTCTGATTTGCTGCGAGGATCACATTATCTGGAAACATATGGATGCCGATGCTCATCGCGTCCCGATACCCCGTCGAAGGAACCCTTTGGCGCAGCGTGGAGAACCTGCAAGGGGGTTGATAGTCGTGGCGGCGGTTATGCACAAGATTCGAGTATGTTTCCCTGTCGGTCTGTTCTATCTTACTCCGTTCATGACACTGATAGTATTGCTTCACAGGGCGCATTTTTCTTCCTCTTACAGTCGGAGGAGGGCGATCTGTACAAGGTTACTATCGATCACGAAGGGGAGGATGTGAAGGCGTTGAAGATAAAGTACTTTGATACTGTACCTGTGGCATCGAGCTTGTGTATCCTAAAGAGTGGCTACCTTTTCGTCGCAAGCGAATTCAGTGATCAGTGAGATTTCACCTATATCTAAGGCGGGCAGAGACTAATATTATTGCAAACAGGAATCTATATCAGTTCCAAAACTTGGGTGACGACGACGACGAGCAGGAATGGTCGTCAACCGATTATCCCGACAACGGCAATTCCGATTCACCTCTACCATATGCTTTCTTCACCCCTCGACCGCTACAAAACCTCCTCATGGTAGACACCCTCTCATCCCTGGACCCCATCATTGATGCCAAGGTCACAAATTTACTCGGTCCGGCGTCAGATACACCTCAAATTTACGCCGCATGTGGTCGAGGTTCTCGGAGTACATTCAGAACACTGAAACATGGGTTGGATGTTAGTGTTCTGGTCAGCTCGCCATTGCCTGGTGTCCCTACTGCGGTGTGGACTTTGAAGCTTGCCGAAGAAGGTGAGTTGACGTCTCCGCCCAAGCGCATGACAAATTCCAAGAACTAATGACGTGTTGTAGATGAGTTTGATTCGTATATCGTTCTGTCATTCCCCAATGGCACACTTGTCTTATCGATCGGAGCTACCATCGAAGAAGTCAGCGACACAGGGTTCCTCTCATCCGGCCCGACATTAGCAGTCCAGCAACTCGGCGACTCCGGTCTCCTTCAGGTTCACCCCTATGGCCTGAGACACATCCGAGCTGCAGATCGGGTAGACGAGTGGGCTGCTCCTCCAGGAACGACGATCGTGTCCGCTACGACAAATAAGAGACAGGTGGTGATTGCGCTTAGTACGGCAGAATTGGTCTATTTCGAGCTGGATACAGAGGGATCGTTGAGCGAGTACCAGGATAGGAAGAGCTTGCCGGGGAACGCTACATGCGTCAGTATAGCAGAAGTACCCGAGGGACGGCGGAGAACACCGTACCTGGTGAGTTGGACTTGTATCACTTATGCAGTTGTCGGGGGGTGTCGCTGACATATTTAGGCCGTTGGTTGTGACAATCAAACTGTCCATATCATTTCTCTTGAGCCGGAGTCTACTCTCACTACACTCAGTCTTCAGGTGGGTTGAGCTCATCTCGAATACAGCCAGTGGCATGACCACAGCTAACACCGCATATCTAGGCTTTGACTGCTCCCCCATCATCCATTTGCCTCGCCGAGATATTCGACACAAGTATTGACAAGAACCGACCAACAATGTTCTTGAACATCGGTTTAGTAAATGGCGTCCTGCTTCGAACGGTCGTAGATCCCGTAGACGGTTCACTGTCCGACACCCGTCTCCGATTTTTGGGAGCCAAACCACCAAAATTGGTTCGGGCAACTATCCATGGTTCCCCATCGGTACTTGCTTTCTCAAGTAGGACTTGGCTGCTTTACACTCATCAGGATCTCTTGCAAACACAACCATTGATTTATGATACTCTGGAGTATGCTTGGACACTATCGGCGAGTATGTGCCCTGAGGGATTAATCGGAATCTCCGGAAATACACTACGGTTAGTTGCACTTGTTTGCTGATAGCGCGACAGACAGCTAATGTTTGGAGCAGAATTTTCACTATCCCCAAATTGGGCGAGAAACTCAAGCAGGACTCGACCCCCCTTACATATACCCCACGAAAATTCATCAGTCATCCTTACAATCCCTTGTTCTACATGATTGAATCCGACCATCGCGTGCATGGTCCCCAGGCAGTGGAGAGAATAGTCAAAGAGAAGGTGAGTCTCATCGGAACATTTCCAGCCTGTAATGTGGCTGACTAAAGGTTTGGATGAGCAGGAGGCTTCGGGAAGTAAAGTTGATCGGACAATACTTCAGTTGCCTGCGACTGAGTTCGGACTTCCAAAGGCAGCTGAGGGTCACTGGGCGTCATTGATTCGTGTCATGGACCCTGTAGGGGTAAGTACCTTCGGCACCATGTGAACGGCAAGTCAAAGTAGGCAACTTGCTGATGCTGGCTGTAGAATGAGTCCCTGCAAACCATTGAACTAGATGAGGGCGAAGCAGCATTCTCCATCACGTTATGCTACTTTGAACGGGGTATGGGTGAAGCTTTCCTAGTCGTCGGAACAGGAGTCAACGTGACCCTTGCACCCAGGTCGTGCAAGGAGGGTTGGTTAAGAGTGTATGCGATGAAGGATGATGGGCGGACGTTGGAATTTATGCATAAGGTAGGCAAAGGGTGTTAGTGAATACATATCGGAAAAGCTGACACAGACACTGGCTCCTCTTAGACAAAGACAGACGATGTTCCTATATGTATTGCCGGCTTCCAGGGGTATATGTTGGCTGGTATTGGGAAGTCATTGCGGTTGTATGAAATGGGAAAGAAAGCTCTGCTACGGAAATGCGAGAACTCGGTAAGTCCCTGCATTTGCTTAGAAATTGCTCGAGGTATCACATCTAGCTTGTCGTCGCTAATCCAAACATACAATAGTCCTTCCCTACAGGGGTGGCGACCATCAACGTCCAAGGTGCTCGGATAATAGTCGGCGACATGCAAGAATCAACCTTCTACTGCGTATACCGTTCCATTCCCACCCGCCAACTGCTTATCTTCGCCGACGACTCCCAGCCTAGATGGCTGACGACCGTCACAAATGTTGACTATGAGACCGTGGCTTGCGGCGATAAATTCGGTAATGTCTTTATCAATCGATTAGACAGTAGGGTCTCAGAGGCTGTTGATGAGGATCCAACGGGAGCAGGGATTTTGCATGAGAAGGGGTTCTTGATGGGGGCTGCTCATAAGACGGACTTGATTGCGCATTACAACGTTGGCAGCATTATTACTTCGTAAGTGCTTCTCCTCTATCAGCAGTATCCAACAATGCTGATGCTCCTCGTTACTCAGATTGACAAAGGTGTCCCTGGTTGCGGGTGGTCGTGATGTACTTTGTTACACAACGATATCGGGCGCGGTCGGTGCATTGATTCCGTTCGCGTCGATGGATGATGTGGAATTCATGACAACGTTAGAAATGGTAAGCTCTCGTTTATTTAGTCTTCCTTTTCAGGAGTAGATCGACTTTTCGTGGAGCGTATGTTAACTTTCCGCCCCTTCAGCACATGAGGTCGCACAACACGTCTCTAGTCGGTCGAGACCATCTAGCGTATCGGGGCTATTACGCCCCGGTGATGGGCGTGGTCGATGGTGACCTGTGTGAAAGTTTCGGATTATTGCCGTACCCTAAACAACAGGCTATTGCGGCCGATCTGGATCGGAATGTCGGGGAGGTGCTGAAGAAGCTGGAACAGATGAGGACGAGTAGTGCGTTCTAGGTCGGTATTTAGGGGGAGTGGCAAGATTGTAGCGACGATATCGATATCGCTTTTGGTATGATGCATCTTATTCATCTATAACCTTTTTTTGTCAGGCAGGTAATCGCCAAGAAGGGGGCAAGACTTTTGTCACAGAGAGCGTAAGCTAAGCTTAAAATTCCATCAGAGGAAGGGAAAGGTGTTTCACCTCGCACTAGCACTAGACTCTGTTTAATCGCAAGAACCATCCCTCGCCCCTCAAGCAGTCCATGACATACTCTGCGACCAGACTCGCAGCCTCCCTTGCCGCCAACCTGCTCGTCTCGATCTCATATTCCGCTAGCAATCCATCGGGCTTCCGACCTCGAGGCGGACAGATGAAACCCATCTCCTCTGTCATCCTCATCTCCCTGAGTATGCTCGTATCGACCAGCTTGGTCTTACCGCTGGAGACATCACCTGCAGACTGTCCGAGACGGTCGGGAGATGTAAGACGGGAAACGTTGATTTCGGTGTCGCAGGAGAGGACGAAGTGTATCAATGACATTTTTCCCTCTGAGGCCAAGGCGAGGTATTCGAGGAGGATTGCTCGGCTAGATGGAGCGGTATCCTGACACTCTGTGAAGATATAGATGGGTAGTTGAGGAGGTTGCTGGGTGTAATCGTTCTGATTTTGTTGGCTTTGAGCACTCGAAAGGGATGAAAGGATCGATCGGAAAACAGTTTGACGCTGTTCGATCCAGGATGTCAGATTTCCATCACCGGAAGCATAGTCTCAGATGTTGGATGCAGGGGGACCCCTACAGACATTGTACTTACCAACTCTTTCCTCAACGGGTAGTACCCTGGGTCGGTCCGTTCGTACAGAGCAGCCGCAACATCTATCAAGAGATGGTTATCGAAAACTTTGGCATTTGACAGCAGTTTCCTGTGGACTGAGGTTAGCTATAAAACGTCACTAGGCTAGTCACGCAGTATGAAATAACGGGGATAGCTCTCTCCATGACAACTCGATAGCCCGGGTAGAGATCGGTGCTCTTAGGACAAGGGGAAAACAAGACTCAAATGACCGAAAGACTACGTACTCGAGCTCACGGGCAACGGTGAATTTACCAACTCCTGGATACCCGTTAATCAGGATTATGCAGCCCAACATATTTCTGAAGCTCTTCGGGATGGAGTGTTGCTGGTTGCAAGGAACATGGGTTACGAAGGATAGCGAGGGGCATTTGAGAAGATCGTTGGTGGTAGGAGAAGGTTTTCTGGTGAGCTGTGCGCCTTAGTCCTGGGTCGGGCCAAAGGTATACTTTGAAGGAGGTGGTGCAGGTGATGACCCTGGAAGCTGTGACTGCGATCTACGACGGATGGTGGTTGATAGTGATGGTTGTCAAGGCTTGCATTCAACTCTAAACATAATCAAATGTTGTTGAATGGGCAGACGGATCACTCGCTATTCCATCCGTGAGTCTCTGGCCCATCGAGGGGCTTCACCGACTTACTACGAAAGGCTCTGGTGGTCTATACAGCGTATAATGCCCATGTCTAGCTTACAGAGTGTACCGTGTACCGACACAGTGGGCAGCGTGTATCCAGAGCTTCAGAGGCGAGTGAGTGGGAAAATATTGGAAGACTCCGGGCTTTGACACCTTTATGATCTGAGTGAGGCCTTAAGACAAGTATGCATATCTGATAGACCAGCCTTTGTCAGCAAACCAGTTTCATTGAATACACATCCTGAAAGGTCTAGGACAGATTCAACCGTCCCATGGACTGACCTTTGATTCTTGAGCGTTTGAGCCATTCAAAACGTTTGGCGGGTTGAGGGTCTTCGATATCCTGGAAAGGATCAGAAGTATTGACCTTCTACCGGAATGCACAATAATTTGTGGTATAAGACTCTGCATTACTTCTTGTTGACAGCAACAAACTGCAAGAGACACAAACAACTTTTACTCTTATCATCTTCCCAGCATACAGAATGGCATACCACCCTTGGGCCTCTGGTAGCTCTACTTCAGGGTCTAGGTCACTTGTTCCGACGTCTCGACCTCCTCCTTCATCCTCTCAGTCACGCAATGCAACCTCTCATGCAACCTCTGACGAACTCATTGCAACCTGTAGGCCATTGCGCCGGAGCGAAAACTCTCCTTCGTACCCTCTCTTGGCACTTTCCCTAACTACGAAGATCACTCCCATCTATCCAGAAGGAGCATCGGTCGCTAACTATGCGGAAGACAACACTGTCAATTATCCCGACCTCAAATGCGAACCGGCTGCCCAAATGATCTATGACCCCTACCTTGCTGAACACATAAGCTTAAGTCATTTGCCAGCAATTGCCCTTCGTGATTGGGAGCACAAGTCAAACAACCGAATCCTGCCACCGGGCTTGGACCTCAATGAAAGAAGCACTATAGAGTTCAAAACATATGTCGACAGCTGGATTAAGACAATCAAAGCTCAGCTAGACGAATGGTCTAAGCAAAGCCAGGATCGAGGTGCGACACCGCGGATGCCGAGCATATTCGTTTACAGCCCAGAGGACCTGAAAAAAGTGGAAAGTCTTCTCACGAATGGTACAGGCAGACTCAATGGTACAGGCAAACTCGACTTATATTTGGCTTCCGAGAACCAACTAAACCGACTAAACCTTCTCACTCTTGCAAGGATATGTGCGATGGATCCTAAGCATGAGCAAGCTAATTGTTGGAGCTGGACAATGGGAATCGAGGACGTAGACGTGGGTTTCGATGATAGAATGAGGGAAGCGTTGTCATTGTGTTCTAACATACCCCCGTCTGTACAAACTGGCCCAACCCTCCCAATTTCAACCCCAAGGGGGTACGGTCCTCCTGGGTATAGCTACGGAAACGTGAGAGGGGGCCAGGTGGCCCAGGCTGGACACACTCCATACCCCTCATACACTTCAAACCCTCCAAACCCTCCATACCCTCCATACCCTTCATACCCTTCAAACCCTTCATACCCTCCAAACACTTCATACCCTCCAAACCCTTCATACACTCCATACACTCCACGCACTCCAAATCAGTGGGTATAGTACCACGATGCCACATGTAATATATCTACTACTAGCTTGTACGAATAGCCACTCTCAGTTTTCGACTTGCACCGCGCGTCACATTTCACCGCTCACCAAATTTCTTCGCAAACCATAACATCATCTAGCGTCGACGCAATACGAAAGCTGTGCCCGCAGGAAACGTTCGAGGGATCTGGGGCATACTACAGCTCACGAGTAACCTGAAAAAAGCGATCACTCAAGCATTAGTGGTGGCTTGTGAACGGACGATACGCTGTGTCAACAAACATCGCCCGAGGAGAAAAATCATCTGGTCTGTTGGTTCAGAAAATCCTCTGGCTGGCGTTTGCGACGCAGCTCATGATCACAAATAACCTTCGGCACTGTCCAGCAACGTGAACTTTCCGTCGTCTGCCGCTATACCCCTCTCAAACTCTGCCAACCGATGATGACAGCTCTGGCCCCCTCGCCGGTTCTTCACATACCAAATTTTCCTGCCAAAACTTCCCCCTCCAACGGTATTTCCCAACTTCGAGCAAGTGAAGAACGATCTACGCAGGCAATGGCATCGACCTACAGTCCCGTTGCCAAACGATCGGTAGAGTCGGCTCCACCAGAGGGGTCACTTACTCGGGATCTGATGAGTAAACAGATCAAATTTGGGAAATTTGGTACTCAGCATGGCATGATGCTGTCTCCTACTACCAAAGAGGTGGCCGCTGGGCCACGGAGCCCTCCAAGAAACTTCAGAAGACTTGAGGTGCGTATATTGGAGATGATTAATCAGGCCTTATCGTCGATTAGACATCCGATGGGCTACTGCTGACTGCTCAATGTCCTGAAATCAGTATACAAACGGGAGCTCGCTTTCTCACCAGCCGACTGCGTCTTCATCGAAACTATCACATCTTAATGACAGCTCAACTGAACAATCCACTTCGCTTGCGACCATCCCATCCCCGACTAATTCACCTCATCTGCCTCAGCCAGCTTCTCGAAAAGGCAAAGAAATTGCCCGTCCTCTTCCCCAGTCACCTACAAGTCGCCCACAGACAAGCAGCGAATACAACCAACCCCTTTACAGGGGCGAAATATCCGTGGCATGGCCTGAACAATTGGTTAATAAGAGAAGAGGCGCTGGGCTCAGAAATCCGTCAATGGCTTGTTACGCCAACGCAAGTCTACAGGTGATGCTGCATACCCCGCCATTCCTGCGGATAGCAATGGGCCACAGTGAAGCAAGTTGTGAGTGCTGTCCATCACATTTGATGCCACCCGCATTGTAGCTTATGACTATGCCCATAGGTACGCAACTGCGAAAAGGATTTTGCGCTCTTTGTACCCTTAGTAGCATGGTGCGGGAGCATTGGCTTTCTGGGAAGACTTACTATTCGCCTGAAATTCACAAAAGCTTGGGCCGTAAGTTCAGTGTTTCACCGTCACTGTAAAATCCAACTCAGCAATCACTATGCCCAAGGTCGATGCTGACAACGGCAACAGGTATAAAAAAGGGCTTCAACAGAAATAAGCAAGAGGACACGCACGAGTTTTTCCGATTCGTCACGGATGCACTTCAGAACTCGGCGTTGGCAGATTATCCAAAGTACGCAGAGTATTCCCCATGTCCAGTAACTCACTGACGCTTGCTACCAATCTCGATAGAGATCTCCCCGAGAAGGTTAAACACACCACTTGGGTCTATAAAACCTGGGGCGGCAAAGTTCGATCCAGAGTCCTGTGTCAAAGATGTCAGAAGCCATCAGATACATTTGACCATTTCCTGGATCTCAGCTTGGACGTTAACGGGACCGGTCACAAATCAGTCGTGAATATGTTGAAAGGTTATGTGAGGGAGGACAGGCTGGAAGGAGCCAACAAGTATCATTGCGAGACGTAAGTGGAGTCCCTTGACCGAGAATCGCTCAGTATTCTCGCATGAATCGTGAGGGGACAACTAATCAAATGGCGCAGCTGTAAGGCCAAGACGATCGCTCTGAAAGGCATGCGAATTCTTCAAGCTCCACCTGTCTTGACACTACATCTAAAACGGTTCAGCGTCAATTTTAACAACTACAGTGGAGCACCAAGAGCGGCGAAGAATAATTCGCCAATTGATTTCGAGGAGATTCTAGATATCTCGCCGTTCATGGTTGATCCCACCGTAAGTGTAAAGTCGTTTCGGCTCCTAACCAGGAGGTAACGAAATCCTTGGCCATGAATGACCTTGTACTAATTGTCGGCAAATCCTCTTCAGAAACTGGGAACCAGATACCGCCTCTTTGGAGTGACATGTCACAATGGCTCGAGTCCGACTTACGGTCACTATATCTCCTATGTTCGCTCACCGTCCGGCACTTGGTATCGTGCCGATGATGAAGATATGGACCCAGTACCCATTGACAGGGTTCTGAACGACCGCACCGCCTATTTGCTGAGTTATCTGCGAATGGATGGACCTGGCGTGGCTACCAACAGTCAATTCAGAAGAGAAGCGGTTAATCTCGAAATTCCTAATGGGATAGGGAAACGAAAACGGTCTGTAGACGAGGAGGAACAGAACGACAGGAACGGCTCAGAACAGCTACCAAGGCCAGGTAAAATTGGTGATAACGTGCCAGCGAAAGCGATCGCTTCTCCAGAAAAGATCAACATCCTCGCGCCGAGACCTGTACGCCGAGACCAGGCTGAAATCCCGTCACCTATCCCGAGGCCCTCTCATCCTCCGCTTGCCAGTCCGAAGGTCACTAGTAACGTTCAGACTTCACACTACCCTAATGGTGATTCTCACTCCATCGGTGCTGGAACGGCCGAAGTCAGTGGCAGAGGCTTCGGCCTGCCATCATCCACCGAGGCGAATCTCTTCCCATCTGCACTGCATACAACCGTCGATAAATCTAGCGAAGTGGACCCCGACAGCTCGCGCGCAACCGCAGGTGACGGACGTACTCCTGTCAAGTCGCCAGCCGAGGACGATATGTCCGACCATGAAGAGGACGAGTTAGATGCTGCTCGACGCCCCGCCATCCAGTCTCGTCAAAACGCCGTCGTCAGTGGGAATTCGCCCAAAAAGCATCTGAGCCGAGCACCGATTGGGACGATCGCCGAATCGAGTTTCTACAGTGCAAACGGGAATGGCAAGAAGAAAAAGAAGAAGAAGAAGGCCCAAGGTCCTCCTATGCCCTTCACTGTCGGACAGATGGGAAGTCATCCGAAGCCCAAAGGGGTCTTTGCAAGGATGCAGACCAAGAATGGACACTCCCAAGCAAAGTAAAAACTCTTGATCGAGACAGGTTGTCGTCTGTTGTATGCTCCCCAGTGCTCATCGAGTCGGAGAAACAGGTCAGAGACGAACGGATGATGGGCCGGTCGGGTGATACCGCGTCTACCGGGCTGCCGGACATGGCTGTCTCGTGGCCCATGAGTAAGCGAAAGGGTGTTTTTTGGCACCGCGTTGTCCATCTGACTTGAAGACGCCATATTTATATCTAGTACCCTATGCATAAGTTGTGTCTGGTCCGGTTTCAGCTTGTTCATAATTTTCGCAGTCAAAAGTACAGTCTGTAGCAAAGCCAACAAAAAATCCTCCCCAACTTTTTAGATAATCAGACCGACCGAGTTTCGCCCAGGCACGCGCTGAGACGTCATCGAAAATTGTTTGTTATTCGGATTCGAAAGCATCGTAAATTCGTGCGTCGTCGGGCACTCCCCCCAATATCCCAATATCCCAATAGATAACATCTTCCTCGTTCTTGGTCACTCCACAAATCTGTCTCTCTTCGTGATCTCCATACATTTTGATACCAGCTCTGACAGGGAATCTTACACAGTGAAAGATACCATCGTCAGTCCGCTCATACAATCGATTCTGCTTTAAAGCTTGCTCTTCGTCCGAGAATAGATCAAAATGAAGGTCAGCACTTGCATTTATGTCTACTATCCCATGTTATCAGCACAAGCTTCGTCATGTAGGCTAATGACATCGGCCCTTCTTAGTTAATCACCGAAGAAGGGGAAAGAGGTTTCCTCAACGCTGTAGCCTACGGAGCCTTGCGCGGAACGCTTTTGGCAGCGGCTGTCTCCACTCCGGCGTACTTTGTTCTCTCCCGTCGATCACCCGCGTACCGAGCCCTTCCACCCGGTCTTAAAGCGTTCGGATTCATCATCATCGGGATCCCGTGTATCTCGGTCTCTGCGGAGAAAGCTGGAGAGGCCTTTGAGAGAAGCCAGTGGTCCGGAGTTGGCAAGGTGGAGCTCGACAAAGAGGCGGAGAGGGAGAGGAGGCGGTTGGAAGCGTTGAGCTTGAGTGAGAGAGTTAAGGACTGGGCTAGTAGGAATCAGTTTGGAATCATCGGTGGGAGGTGAGTTAATCTGCTTGACTCGGTGGGAGACACGATTCTGGGAATAGATTGAGTCTCTGCAGAGTGCGGAGGCCATTCCGAGCCACAATCGCTTCGTCATTATATTCTCGCCAGGAGAAATGCTTGTCGAAAGCAGCATGCACTGAGCTAACCTCGGTCAATTCTCAGCTGGGCTGCATCCCTAGCTATTGCATTCGGATTGGTCGCTAGAAACCCCTACCAGACCTTTGCGCAAAAGGTAAGTTCAATCACATCCCCTTTATCTATCCACATCCATGCTCAAGAACGATTTGACTACATCGACCTTCTGCTGTCGACTGCACCCGCGATTCTTTCAATGTGATCACCATGCTAATCTTATCTTGACCATCACCAGATTGTCCAAGCTCGTGTCTACGCGCAAGGTGATTGCCGTCCCTGCTATATTCATGAACATATTCAGATTTGCAACCCTGCGCGGCAGCTGAACTCTCCTCCCAGGTCTGACCGTCGGAATCCTCATCGTCTCAGCTGTACTGGCTGGTGTCAACTCGCAAGGCGAAAAGCCTCAAGAACCCGAGGACCACTCATGGCGAGATATACTTGGTAAGTGCAAATTGTCCAGACAATCTTTCGCAGACTTCCACCGATATTCCATCTTCCTCTCACTGTTTACACCTGAAGCCAGTACACTTCACTGACGGTTTATATCTCTTTCTCTAGAATCGGAAGGGCAGCTCAGTAAAGAGGAGAGAGCAACGCTTCGTCAAGCAGGCGGCGCCGAGCTGGCACGTCGCCAACTGCAAGCTAAAGCATGATCTCCTGAAATTGTTGTTACGGTCTCGCGCTGTTGGACTATGTTCTATGTATGTTGTTCACAACAATCTTAGCCTGAAAGTATCCACAGCGTTCAGGGCAAGAGTGAATCCGGTTGCAACGCAGAACGACGAGGTTAACAAGAAAATCAGTGAAGAGATCAGTGACCCCTCCCCATGTTTTGGCTTTTGAATACTATATATTTCATAAAGTGTTTTTGGTTTACATCCAAACGCCGTTGGTGTAGGGGTTAACATGGGTGCTTTCCACGATGTGGAGCGGTTGCTTTCCGTTTAGTGCTCCCGCGGGGGGTTCGAGTCCCTCACGGCGTAGATCTTTTTGGCCTTCCTATTGTTTTTACCTTGCGACTTTTGTTTCGTTGCCATTGTTTTCGATGCATTATGCTTCATTAAGGAGGGCATCAAGATATCTGGAGCTGTGGAGATGTCGAGATTTACGGAGAAGAATGGTGATGAGCATCTCTTGCGAGGTTGCTGAAGTTTACTGCTGGCTAGTGCGTTCTGCCACAATATGGAGGGCACTGCCTCAACGACTCTGGTGCGATTCGGCGTCTTGTCCGGTGCAGAAAGTTTACTTACCATCTTTGCCTCCATCACCTGAACATGAGAAGGGCTCTGGTCGCGCTATAACGATTTTATTGGCATCTTCGTCGGAAGCGGCACGACGTCGACTTCTGCTCTACAAATGTGGCTCGCCGAGCAATGGCATTGCCACTGACCGCTGACAAGCTTTGGTCTCCTTCTATTTCACCTGAATAGCAGGCTACACATCAAAAGGCATTGACTCCGACCTCCACTTTCTAGCAGCATCAAAGCTCTCTCACTCCCCTCTCGTCCACCTGCCCTTCGTCCCCGCCTGCTTCCCCACCATCGGATCCCTGACAAAAAGCCAGTACAGCTTTGTCCAGCCTCGCCAAAGTACCTCGCAGCATTTTCGCCCCCTCGTCGTCCAGCTTCAGTGTAGTCTTCAAGGCGTTGTAATCAAGCTCTTTCCATCGATCAAGGAGGTCTGAGCTAATGTCGGAGGGCGATTCTTGTGTTGCGAATAGGTTTGCAGGTTGTTCGATCCGAGGTTCGGTCACGGCATCCTGTGTAGATGTGGACCCACTGTTCTCTTCGTGCGAAGTGAACAGCGGTCGATTAAAGGATTTGGCTCGAAAGTCTGCCGTAATTTTGACCATTTGCTGGAATACCAGAAGGGAGTTACGCTGTTTTACGGGATCGCCGCAGGGACTTGAGTTGATATTGATATCGGAAGGATTTGTGCTCGCCGGAAAAAGGATTTCAGATATTTTTTCCAGGATATTGCGCAAGCGGTTGAGGATTGGGTAATGGAGGCCAAATGCAGATGACGATGAAAGCAGCGGAAGAACGGCATCTGGAATTGGGGACGGTAGTCTTGCGTTAAGCAATACTCTGACGAGAGCCAATCAGGGCTAGGTAAATACCCACCATATAGTAGGTTTGCAAATACGAAAGCATCGCTGGCTGTAGCTGCTGCTCCTGCTAGACCCGACTTCCACTGCATTCGGACATTCAGCTAGATCCCAAAGAAGAACGACGCAGCATACACCGACTCAATGCCTATATCGCGCCAGGCCCCACTTACAGAACTTTTGCCAGCCCGAGCAAGCTTGACGGCCTTCTCCCTGTCCCCACACGCTATTGCTGACCGGGTCCCAATATCTATCAATTCTCGCGAAAGATTACCTAACGGCTTCGATGGATCGTAGACTTCCATTACTAATTCGAGGGCTTTGGCAGGATCTCTCATTCGGCGCGAATTGGAAGGCGAGTCGGATGATGAATTTCCATCGAGATATAGCGAAGCAGTCACGAATTCTGAACATGGTCGAATACGTTAGTGTCCAGCCTGAGCCTAGCTGGTGAGCAGGGAAGACGACTAACCAAGCCTCTGTCTGTCGATCTTTGGCTTTGACCCTCCTGTTCTGGACGATTCTCCCGCCTTCTCATCTAGATACCACTATCTAGGCGAAAGCACAATCAACTATTAGAAAAGTACCCAGACGCTATGAACAGGAAGAACTTACCCCTCGTTCGGTATACGCGTGCTCCGTCTTGTACTCTGCCTTGGATCTCTGGACAGCAGCTGCTATTCTGCGCTTCCGTATCGTGGCCTTGTCCTCTGCAATCTCGCCGAGAGCATCTCCTAATGATTCAGTTTGGAAGTGATCGTGCGCCGACGATTCAGTCGGATTGGTAGTAATGGGCGAGGCAGTGCCAGATGACACAGCAACGTCATCCTCTCGAGCTACTTGGAAGTAGTTTGCTGTCGTTGCTGTCTCAACTGACATTATGGGAATGCCTCGAGGAGTGATCCATGTTACATGGGATTTCAACATTTCTTTGGGTAGCTGAATGGTCACTGACGGTTGGCTGAATTTGATCCCGCTCATGTTCCCCCGGCTACAGACGCGCTGTGGTGATCGTCCTTGCTACCTTCATACAATACCTTGATCTCTAAAAATCACAGATCTACGTTCTAATTTCATCATCAACTTACATCCTAGTGGCGATAATCACACGAGAACGGCCGTAGCATTGCATTACACATATCGGTTTTACAATTAATCAGCACATGCCAGCTAGTCCAGTCAATCTCTTTGCCACTTCGTCCACGGCTGCCGCCAGATAATAAAGCGCTGGTCGAGGCCCCATTGTCGTCATGGACTTGCTACCGCCCCCAGAAGAGACGGATCCCGTGAGATGTAGATTATTAGGACCAACCGCGCTGGTTGTCCAAGGTCTGAGTGAGTCTCCGGTCCTTCCTGACAGCCATTGACACCCCGCCGGCGCTGATGACGAAGCTTCAATTGTTAGTGGGTGTCTTCGTGTTGTTGTCCTTGGTGGTAAAGCGACAGTTGGAGAAACGGAAACGGCCATGGAGAATATGGATATGGGATGTAGCGAAGCAACTGGTCGGGCAAGCTGTCATACATGCGTTGAACCTATTGGTAGGTGTTATTCCGCGTACCGGTCGAGTGCTGCATGGCACAGCTTAGGACTTCGTTGATTACCTCTTGATAGATTTCCGATTTGGTAGCCCACGCAGCAGATAACAATCCTTGCTCTCTGTATTTCCTGAATGTCCTCATAGATACAACCTTCGGTGAGTGCCTCCTATTTCCCAAAGTAGTCCTTCCGGAGACTCTAGCTTATCCAAAGTCACCCTCAGGCGTAGCCATCTTTTACTTCGCACTGAAGAGCTTTACGTGGTTCTTCTCCATATATCTCGGACTAGAAGGCTATGTCAGCGGTCAATATGGTTATCCGCCCCAGCCTAGATTGCAAGTATCCCTTCTTATAGACTTCGGTTTCCGACTTCACTTTCGCACCTGGTGCTACCTAGGGTTGTACCTGATAAAGTAGTGCATGCTAATGAAGGTTAAATAGCTGGTGGTCCCAATTGACCCCTTACCTCCTGTCAATCATCATGATGAAGACCCTCGTCCTCCTCCCCTTAACCTTACCGGGCATATCATCAGCCCTCCTCGGACTGGGACACGCTCTTCTCGACTACCTTTCTCCCAGCGCTCAAGTTGTCTTCGTCATGGCGCTATTTCCATTAGTGATGAACGTCATTCAATTCTGCCTGGTCGATCAATTCATCAAAGCGGGAGCAGCAGCGTTAGGAGGGGAAGGAAAGATGGAAAATGGAGTGCTTCATGCCGATGACGGGGATGAGGACGAGGAGGAGCACGATGTGGACAGTCGGTACAGGAGGCTACCAACGGGTGAAGTCGATCTGGAAGCCGCCCGGAGGGGTTCAGCCTCGGCCTCCGGATCCGGGACCGCAACCACTTCAAGATCTGGAAATGAGCCACGGAGAAGAGGATCGGCCAAGGAGGGATTGATGACCCCGGTTCTCCCTACCTCACCCTTTCTCCTACCCACTTCCGTACCAATATCTGTCCATGGTGACGGTCGAACTTCACCGCTCACTATGGTACCCGATTATGGGAGTACGAGTCCTCGACCAAGTGTCGGCGAGTTAGCTAGGTCGCCTAAAGGCAGTGCAAGTGTCAGTGGAACCGCTACTCCGTCCAGCGTGACAGTGACAAGCAAAGGGAAAGGAAAAGCCAGCGAGACCTTCTGGTCGAAACTTCTCAACAAAGATATCGATCACAAAGGCAAATCATCAAACCCGTCTCCAAAACCAACAGCAGAATCTCCAAACCCATCATCGTCCGCAACCACAATCAGCACCTACATCGATCGAAATCTATCCAGAAAATTACACCGATCCGGGGCACCTTCCCCAGAATCCGATAGGCCCCCTCTCCCACCTTCCCCATTCATCCTAACAGACGACGACCTAGATCCCGAAGAACTCGAGATACAAGAAAACAGCGACATCCCAAGAATAGATCTGATCTCCTCCACACCCGTCCCTCCTTCGGCGACGTTTTCGACCATATCGAGTTTCTCGACTACGTCGTCGTCGACTGGGGCGGGTCTTTCGGATGGGATAAGAAGAGAGGCTAGGAGGAGTTTGAGTCCGCGTAGCGAGTTCCTTGCGCGGTTCTCGGGAGATGAACAGGGTGATTGGGTCGGTGTAGAGGGTGGACATGGACATGACCACGAGCGGGCGAGGGATGAATGGAAGTTAGAGGATGTCACGCGGTAGAGCCCTACGATAGCGGAGTTGGAGAATGGATCTTGGGTTTACGGACTTTTGACGCAGTGGGTTGGAGTTGACCGTGATTCTCAATAGCCTTAGCCATCCCTGCAAGGAGGGATCGTTGTATGCGTTATTAAAACTCGATGTTGTATGCATTCCTTCAATCGACCACTTCCTTGCATACGTTGTTCTGTCTATCATATGATCGTACAGCAGATACGGACAGCGATGTCCATGGAACAGATCTACCCCGAGGCGATACCAAAGTGGGTCGGGAATGGTTATGCTGGAGTACAGTAACACCCTTGTCAACAAGGCCCACTACCACGACCAAGACATTACACCAAAATCTCGTATTGTTGTTCTGTACAAAGACATCTCTATACGCCCTTCCCGTTCCCAGCAATCCTAAATATCGCATTCAGCATCCCGTCAAAATCTCCTATATCGCCGTTCCGTCCCAGCTTCAAAGCTTGGTAAGAAGCTAGGAGAACGATGACTCACAAATCGGCGAATAATTTCCAGAGGATGGAGAACAACAGTCCCTGAAGACCATTGGTCATCAGGCGAGTTGGGAGACCGCGACCGAAGAGGCCAAGTAGACCTTCGGTTGCTATGATCTGTTTTGCTGCCTCGACTGGTTGCGTTGTATCGTCAGAAAGAAGTCTTCCTCTCATATGACCCGGCAGTGGCAGGACGGCAGAGAGGGACAAATGTACAGTGGATAGGAAGGATTCAGAGACTTACGATACCCCACGTCGCCTTCGTGGACTTGTCTATAGGTTTTGACAACTCTCAGGGAATTGCTGACGGTGTCTGAGACTACCGAGGCGACGAAGCCTATGAATGCTTGGCGCTAGAGTTGGAGTGTGACGTCAGTAGTGCTGAGTAAGATGCAGAAGGAGGAGACTTACGGCGAGTTTTTGAATGACTGTATGGGGTGGTGGAAGGATGGAGGATAGGTAATTGTATGTCTGTAGGCATGTGAAACGATTAGCTAAAATCTACCGAGCAACACGAAGAGATTTGAGTGGAGCTCACGCCGAACCACGGATCTAACAAAAACTGTCAGCAATGTATCACAAGATCAAGATGTATCGAAGACGCACAGTTCCCCACGAAAGTAGCCGCAGCAGTAGCTAGTGCACCGTACCACAAACTCCCGACACCTTGGACCCTGATACGTTCTCTCAACAACTTCAATCCCGCTACTCCACCTTGAGTTTGTTGTGTGGTCTTCAAAGTGTCGATAGGGGTCAAGGTCATCCTGAAGCATGCTGAGCAGAAGCTTGCGGCAATCGTCTTGACTAGGACGGGCCAAGGTAGAGAATCTAGGAGGGCGAAGATACCGGCGTTGGCAGCTGTGTCGCCGAATCTCGAGAGTGGGCCTTGGAATCTGTCGCGAAGAGCTTTTTAGCGGGATTCAGACTTGCATCAGACTTAGACAGAGATGAAGGAGCATAACACTTACAAAGCTGCTCCGAGACCAGCGTAGTATCGCTTGAATCCACCATCGCGCCAGAGAATCAATGTCGCCTCCTTGATACCACCCCCGAATCTGTACTGGTAGTTCATGATGGTCCTCATGGGCATCAAAGTCAAGACCTGAATAACCATGGCGGCTGCGCCAGCAATCCCACCGCCCGCAGCTGACTTGAGCGCTCGACCAAAATCGAACCGGGTATCAAACGAGACTCCATGTCCTGAGATGGCGATTGCGGCAGACAGAGCTAGAGATGTTATGAGGACAACGTAGGCGAGATAGAAATGGATGGCGGATCGGAAGGGGAGAAGAGAGCTTGGAGTAGGCAAGGATGGAGGGGAGATGGTGGACAGTGCAAGGACGAAGGACTGTGGGGAGAGTCAGCCAATTCGAGGGGCGAACATTGATGAAGCTTACGAAAGCTGGATCTTGGAGGTACACATGGGTTGAAGGGATTTTGCGGAATCCGTAAATGATTGATGTGATCATCACTGGAACGCAGACGTATCTCCAGAACGTGACAATCAGGACTGTCCCAAGAGCTGGGGGAATCTTGTCTTCGGGAGACCTGAGTTGCTTGTCAGTTTCATCTCCGGCCCCCATCACGCTCCCGGTGTACTCACTCCTTTTTCTCTCCGGCGCGTACCGTCGCGCCCAAAGCGATCATCTCTACCAACGCAAAGGCCAAGCCAAGGAGGACCAGACCGGAACCAATACTCTGCCACAGCCAACTTCCATTCATCCCATCCGCTCCGACACCTATTACGAATCGCTGAATGGGTTTAATCAAACCGATAAATAGACCGAGGATGGTCGCGACTACCGCCGGCGTAAGGTGGGAGATAATCGTGGACTTCCAGGTCGTTGTGGAGGGGTTGGTGGGAGAGGATCCGACAAGAGGTGTTCGTTCTGTCGCTTCCTCGAGGTCTTGGTCTTCGACCGACACATTATTGATATCGTCAACAGCTACTTCAGGCTTTCGGACTTCGATAACGGGAACCACCCGGGCTATGACCAAAGAGACGATGGGTCTGAGATGAGATCATAAGCGGTGTGCAATGAAGTGGGACAAAAAGTCATGCAATCGGGAAGGGAGGAACTTACCTAGCGACTGACACGACGACGAGATTGATGAGGATGTAGAACACCAAACGATGCAAGACTACTTCAGACGTGTCCATCCCCCTCCATTCCAGATGTGACAGACCTCCAACGTTGCTCGATGGAGAGATTCTGTGCAGGGCGTATACGAGTAGGAGCGGATACGAGGCGACGCTACGAGAGGCCGATTTAGCTGAATTGTGCATGCGAAAGGAAGCGTGAGGGAGGAAGCCTGTCACTCACTTGTTGTAGGTCAACATCTCAACTATCCAGTGAGGAGTCTCCCCAAATCTCCAAACGAGGAGGGCGAATCCTAGTGATGCAACATGGGACACAATGGCAATCACCAAGATAGGCCATACTGTTGGCGATGAATTTAGCAAAACACTACACTTTGTCAGAAGAGACAACTTACACATGAGCAATACTCTCCAGTTTAGTATGGTGGACGACGCGAATGTCGTCAATAAGAGGCATGGTAGCAGAACACTTCTTGAGACCGTGATAAGGCTCTGCAATGTCACTGTCAGCTTGTAAGCCGCACAACAGCAGCATCATTTCGAAGATCTCGAGAACTGAACTGGGGCCAAAGCTACTAACATTGCTAAGCGTTGCCCCTTGCTTCCCATTCACTGCATAGCCTGCAGTGAAGACTACCGCGACGGCCAGGATAGCCTGAAAAGTGGAGGTGGTGACGTCCACATAGGACTCCATGTTGCGTCTAGACTTATCGTCGTACTTGATACAAAGCTGAGGAGAGAGTCGATCTGGAAATATGTCTAGAGAGGGATGATCAATGGCACCTTCGGTGATCGCCGGATCTGATCTGATCTGATCTGGGTACTGGGTGATGGTGGAATGTCAATTGACGGCTTTGGTGTTGTCTCTCCTTTCTAAGCAGAATCTATAGCAATGTCCTAGCCCCACCACCATCGGTACCATTACCAGCCCATATCTTTCGTAACGATCGTCATGCACGCTTTCTGCCGAGATGGAGATGTTACCCATACGACACCCCCAAGACCGGAGTAAGCCATTCCGCTGACCGGCGGAGACGGCCGCCGTTGGCCAGATTCCAGAGGTGGAGGGGTGGAGGCAGAGAGAGAGAGGTACATACTTCCACAACCGTACTGACCATTTGGTAACTGTTCTCGATCCTCTCTTCCTCTCTTCATTCTTTCAAGGTTTTGTATCTCACATCGCAACAATGCCTTTCTCGTATGTGATCTTCGAGTATAGGTGGTAGGAATACCGCTAATACTAGATGCCATTGCAGTACCGTTGAACTGAACGATGGCCGGAAAGTCACCCAGATCGGGTTTGGATCTTGGAAGATCCCTACAGACGTCTGTGAAGATCAAGTCGAACAGGCCATAGGTGTTGGGTTTGACCATATCGACACTGCTCAGGGTATGTTTGAAACTTCATGGCTGAGAATGGAATAGGTCGGTGATTTTTGCTAATTAGAAATGCAGCCTACCGAAATGAGAAAGAGGTTGGACAAGCGCTCAAGACGTCTGGTCTGTCCCGCAAGGAAATTTGGGTGACTACCAAATGGTCCGGGCTGGATGGTAAAGCGCCCCGCGAGTCTATCGAGGACAGTCTTGCAAATCTTGGGCTGGAATATGTGGATCTGTATCTGGTTCATCACCCTCGATTGTGCCAGGGCGATATCCCCGGCACCTGGAAACAAATCGAGGAGTTGCAGAAGCTCGGGTTGGCCAAATCTATTGGGGTTTCCAAGTAAGTCTTGTTCCTTTGTGCTCATCGCTCTGAGGTATTCAAGAGAGGAGAACGTTTACTGAATTGCTGTCTAGCTTCACTAAAGATGATCTCAAGGAATTGATCGCTTCATGCTCGGTCAAGCCTGTTGTCAATCAGATCCTCCTCCACCCCTATGTCATTGCTACAACCGAGCCTCTCCTAGCTTACATGGCACACCAGCACGTCGTCCCGGAAGGTTACTCAACATTGATTCCCCTTACCTCAAGGCCTGGGGGACCAGTTGACAAGCCAGTCAACAAGATTGCCGAGCGACTCAAGGTCAAACCGGAGCAGGTTCTCCTGGCTTGGTCAAAAGCGAAGAAGTACGTCCCATCTGCAATCTCTATACACCAGGTCGTTTACTGAAGGAGCTATGTAACTTTAGTGCAATTATTGTAACTACGTCATCCAAGAAGGAACGACTGGAGGGATATCTCGCCGTTGGCGATATCGAGCTTACTGAGGAGGACGTCAAGGCGATCGACAAAGCCGGCGCCAAAGGTCAACTGTGGGATGAGCGTAAGGCTCGAGCGTTGATTGTTGGTAAATGGATTGCAGTAGCTTCTTTGGCTGGATACGCTACTTTGAAAATGTTGTTCTGATCGATTTAAGGTATATTTGAAAAGTGAAGTATCACAGTAAAGTATAGTATGTAGTACCATGAATACCGCGAAAAACCTAGCCGTCGAGGAGCATGATGGGCATATCCAAATACATGTGCTGTACTGGATAGCCAATAGTCATTGACGTGATATACGTCCAGCGGTTTTCAGGTGGATGACCACCGTAACGTGATCAAGAATCACGACATTGCGGCTCGGCAGGGAAGCCTCAAAGCCCGCTTGAAGTGCTGTTCAATCTCCCCTGCACTGTAGTGAGTGACCTTCAATGCCAGCCAGGTCTAAAGGCTCCGAGTGTATGAACGTCATAGGTACCACTCCGAGGATACAGCAATTGCCTATTCATGCGACTCAAGCATGGTGACGGGATAATCATAGAAGCAGGATATAGGAGTGAAAGTAAGGGTGAATCCATGAATCCATGTATAGCCGCGGTGACCGAACTAGAGCCGTTCAAAGGCCGAAGCCGAGAGCAGAAGCAGAGCAGGACCATCTCATTGTCCATCACCTTCCCCTTCTCACCTGTATATCCATAAGTTAACTCCTCACATTCAAGCACCTAACGTGCTTCCAACTACCATGTTCGCCCCCAACTACATAACTAAGGGTGCATAGACGTGTTATTCCAACGACAACGACAGAATATATCGAAGTATACCCGCTATCAGTCACGCGAGATTGATTACCGAGCTGCCGAGGTCTCGGAACCGCCCCTCCCCAGAGTTGGAGTTGTACAGTTCCAATCCATCAGTATCGCGGATTGCTTCTGCCTTCTTCATCCTCTCAGACTGGATACGACTTAGCTGGTTGAGACGATAGGTTGGGGTCCACTCGTCGACTGGTCAGCTTGGAAACCGATTGAAATTGACCTCCACTCATGGTGGAGGTTTCGCTTAGGAAAGCAGCTGCGATTACTTGGTGATTCGATCACAGCATCGTCGAACCTCTTTCTAGCTTCAGCTTTCGGGTTTTATCTCGTCGACATCATCCGTCGTTTGATCTGAGTGGGTCAGGAAGGAGATATCGAGGAGTTCAGAGGGTTGAGAGAACTTTTGGTGAGTTTCATGACTGTGCAAGGGTTGTCAGATGGACTTTGGCACGTACCTCCACGCTCTCTACCTCTCTTCCTCCCATTCTCCTTTGTTCCCTTCCGCTTTTTTTCGCCCCATCATTCATAACGGAATCTCATTATCATAAGCTACGACGCGGGCAAAGGTTGTCTGGCTTCTACACCTCTTACTCGAAATCATATTCCACTCCACTTCGGTGCCCTTGCCCACACTCCACCTCGTTGTCAATCGCCACCCCCGTCTCGCTGTCACCGACCGTCCTCGGCCTCCTTTCCTCCCCCGAGAGTCTTTTCGCGTTTCGAAAGGGAGGACGACAAGAGCAGTGCTAGGCTCGGTGAAAGCGGCGTACTCCATCGACTCCTTGCTACTCGCTTCTTATGGCAATGCGTGGTTGGACGAACCAGTGCTGCCTAATTGTTTGATGACATATCGGAGACGCTGCTAGCATATCCTATATAGCTGACTCCTTGCTAGTCTCGGTGATTACTCGATCACTTGAGGAATCAACCACACATTCCTCTCGAGGTCGACAGCATTGAGCTCTGGCATTCATCAGCTCATCAGTATGCCTCCACCGCCTCTCATCTTCCACCATCCCTCTCACTCTCCGGAAAGGCCCCTTCTGGAACCCGACTTGGCCTACTCCCCGCCTGTACCGAATCACTCGCATCCTATGCCACTATCCCTCCTTCACTCGCGCACTCCCACCACATCGCGCTCGCTCCCCATCCCTCCCACCCCTCTAAGCTCCTCCTCCTCTTCAGATGGATCCATCGTCTCGTTCTTGTCGGCAAATCTTCAACCGTCTCCCCCTGCCTTGACAACGACGACATCCAGTACGACCCCTTTCAATGTACAGACTCCTGATCACGCGTCGTCGTCCAGAGCGGTCATTCTCAGCCCTTCGCCCACAGGACCCACCAGCCGATCGATGGAGGTCGACAGAGATTTGCTGCGGGTCAAGTCATTCCCACATACGGCTGATCTCATTGGGTCCCCGTCTCAGGGCTCAGGAAGTCGACGTACGACCCCCTCGCCTGTCGAAGACACGTCAGGCCAACCTGAGAGGATGGACATCGACTCCGACCACAGAATTGACGGCGAGCAGCGATCTTTTGTGAATCCCACTCGCAGATCCCGTTCACCTCATGCCTTCTCTATTCGCATTTCCCAGGAAAGACTTACGATAGATCAGCACGACCGTCAAGATAGTCCTGAGTTGCGCGGAACCGGTGTAGAACGACGCAATGGTACCTGGTTCGCGTCGCCATCGACGGGAAACACCTCTGTTGATCAAAGTTCATCAGCTCCGGCAGATAGTTCTCGCTCCCCGCATGTTCCAGGAGCTCCTCTAGGAATTCCGCCTACTTTCTCCATATACTCTCCCTACCTGATGGATGACATCAGTTCCGAGGACCAGAATCGAGATTCAGATGACCAACTGGTAACCTCGACTCAAGCAGGGTCGCCGGCAATACGATCCGGGACTTCGGCCACTTCCGCGGGGCCTGATGAACTAGCTGAGGGTTCGGGTCGTGGGCGCGAGGAAAGAAGTACACATCTGCCGGTACTAGGCGAAGCATCGTCGAGCACAGCTCACGACAGAGACTCCGGCGATGGGCTTCCTGATTTCCAGTCTTCTTTCTCTCGCCAAATGAGACCTCCCTGGAACCTCCTCGGTGTGGCTCGAGGGCTTTCAGATAGTCGATCAACGGGTGAGGCGACTCGCGGGGATATTTCTAGCTCAAGCTCGACGTCGTCGACGGGCACTGCCGTTGCCTCGAGTTCTACAGCACCAGCCCTATCCGCAACTCCTAGAATCCGCCTTCACAGCCCTGCTGCTCCTATCCGTATTCCGGAAAGACCTCGATCGAGGTGGCAGCTCGAGCAAGTCCTATCGCCTCGACTCCCGGTGCCTGCTGCTGTCGACACAAGTTCGTCCCCTCAGACTTCCATGGCTTCTCTGCCAGCCAGAGCAGACTCCGGCATCGAGGCCGGATCGCGATCGCCCGAATCCATTGAGAGACGTATTGATGCCATCTCTGCTCGGCTCGACAGAGGTCAACCCGCTCAATCTGGGCTATGGCCTCTCACTTCACTTAACCGATCGACCTTCTCTTCATCAGCAGCACCGAGTGTGCCTCCACCTCGACCTGCTTCGGCATCTATTTCGTGGCCATCGGCAGCATTGAACATGTTAGGACCGCATCCACCCTCCACTGAACCTGAGCGGTCACCTTTCCGTCGCCGACCGTTACCTACTTCGGCGTCAACAGAAGCGACACAAGTTAATGATGAGCATGCTATCAACGGGCGCGGTAGGCGCAGTCCGTTTGCATTGAGTGATATCGGTCGAGAGGTCACTACTCCGACTGGGGCCCAGGACAATATTGCACCGATCGCCTCATCCAGTACTTGGAGGCGGCCAGCATGGTTGGAGGACCGCCTAGCCCGACTGGATGCTCTCCGAAGGAACCATCCTGGTGATTCTTCATCGGATCACCCGCCTCCTCGTTGGCCGTCAGGTCTATCAGCTAATTCCCCGACCTCCAGCGACGTTGGGGCACCGCCTTCATCACAAGAGTCGGAAACTTTGGAGAATATTGGATTTCCAAATCCCGAGACGGGTCTTGCTGCGGAACGAGCGCCTCGAGAGGTTAGGGCAGGTCCGATACTGCACCGCCGCAATCGGCGTGATCAATTCCGGCATCTTGGACTGGACGATCAATCCGGTTCCAGCACAGCTGGTCCAGATTCGTATATGGAAGCAGCAGTGCAAGCGACGCCCAACCGTTTAGCAGTGCCTGAAGCGGGTGCTGGGGGATCGGCTTTGGAGCGCCTTCGTGCGTTTGCAGGTGAACGCCGACGTGAACAACTTCGAGACGATTACTCTGCTGTTGCAGACCGTCCGCCTCGCAGCTACAGGCACTTTGGTGGCTTGTTTGGAGCCGCCGGTCTCGGTGACGCCGATTGGGACGAGCTCTCAACAAATTCTCGGATTTCAGAGGACGAACGGGATTGGTTTCGTGCTCGGGAAGAGATAGACAGAGAATCTGGAATCCCTGGTCATCGTGATGTCAACCATCCGCCAACGACTCTCCCGCCTGTATGGGGACAGCGGCAAGACCTCCCCGAAGCACAAAACGAGAGACCACAGTCTTCCTGGCGCTTGCCATCCCGCGACCCGAATGTGGGAGTGCCAGAAAGCGAAGGAAGTGTGGCTCGGGATACGCTTCACGACGTGGCTACACGAACAGCGATACGTCCGCCAAACTGGGAAGAGAATCAGTGGGACCGGTTCTATGGTTATTTGAGACCTGGACATCGCAGTATTGGGACCATACGAATTGACTCTGAAGATTCCCGGCCTCCTACTTCTCTGCTTGACATATATGGCAGGAGACGAAACGACCGCACGCCATCTATAGGGACTTCAGTTGGCGACGAAGAATCGATTGATTCGTCAGCGTTAGCGACGGAAGGCTCAAACTCCTCGACTTCAGGCCATCGTCGGATATCTAGCAACTCTCGCTTGCGTAGTCCTGGATTGTGGGGGGATATCCCTGCAACCCGGACCATGCCAATTGACACAATTGACACGGATCCCCACGATCCTCTTGATCCGTACAATCGGAATTTCCGTGGACTTCCGTCAGCAGTGACTGCTGCTGCGGCCCGAAACGCTGAGAGACGGCGAATGCTTATGCAGGGTCATATGGAGACGGAGTTAGCCAGGACCCGGCATCTATTGGACCGCCAAAGAGAAGAGGAAAACATGCGGATGGAGGATGAGCGGAGATTCAGAGACAGCTATGACGGAGCGTACAGTTTTGCTCGGGAGTGGCCGTTGGGTCGCATTCCTGACCGTGGACCAGCCTCAGGTCTCCAAGATAGGGGAGATGCGACCGAGGAAGACTCGTTCCGCTCCATCTCTCTGGGACGTTACACGCATCCGGGTACTCTGGTTCGGCAACGATCAACTGGAAGTCTCGTCAACCAGATCTCGGCTCGGCCGTCCCTCGACATCCATCGCCTCTTCATGGATCCTAATACGGCATCGCGACATGCCCCTGTCAGACATGTGGCGGATAGTCTCGAAGCTATCGCATCCTATGGTGAGACTTTCAGATTCGACCCGACCGATGCCGCTCGATTACGAGCGAGAGCAGGCTTGGGTACTCAGAGTGGTCTGCCTCACCTGGAGCTCAACAATGAAATGACCTCTGCGCAGATTGCCAGCACTGTGCGGATGATGACGAAGGTTGTTGGGCGATTGCCGGCAAGTCAGCGGAAGCTCATGGCGGAGGGTATGGTTGAGGGAGTGGTTTGGGATGAGATGGTGAATGTCTCGTTGGTCCTGTCCGAGGACGGCGATGGGGAGAAATGTGGGGATTCAGAGACCACGAAGATGGACGTCGATCCTACCGTTGTACCTACTGGGGCGAAACGGAAATGGGAAGGGATGGAGCGGGATGAGTGTTGTTGTGTTTGTCATGATGAGGTAGGTGGCATCTGTTTCCTTATGGGTTGAATGAGAGTGCAATGGCTAACTCTCTCTCTCTCGGGGTGCAGTATACCCCTAAATCGCAAGTCTCTGTCACACCTTGTAAACACATGTATCACCGAGAGTGCTTGAGTGTGAGTACCACACTTTGCTAGCTGCTTATGGTGGGAAGTAAGCTCATATCAAGTTGGCAGACATGGCTCAATACACCTAATACTTCGTCGTGCCCAATGTGTAGACGCGATCTGGCCGTGTTGGCTTGTATGACTAGAATGGTGTCGTCCAAGAGCAAAGATGAGGCCATCCCGCTGTGGCTCGGGGCTTCGTGAGGAGTGTATGCGTTTGTTTGTTGGTTGATGATACATGGAGGATGACGCCGTCTCAGGATACACATACATGGATCATTTTGTATATCATGATAATACGTATATTGCGGATCGATGTAGATGTATATGATGATTCTATGGCACTCATAGGTCCGGACGCTTTTAAGTTGGTGAGCGAAGGAAGCAAAGAAGGAAGGAAGGAAGCAGTGTTTTAAAGCACACTTGATGCATGATGGAAGATCCTCTCTACCTTTGGGCGCGCAGCCATGACGTAGACTGTTTGTTATATCAAGGTATAGGGATAGATATAGACTACTTATTCTAGGGTGACAAAGTGGAAAGGAGGATGAAGCAAGAAATGGAGAGCATGAATGGATTGGGATGTACGTATGTGATGTGTAAACTCTTTTGGTGGTCTCGGAGCGCTCAATGGTGTAAATGGCAATAAACGACACGAGAGAGAGATACCGAGTCGGATTGCCATTAACCGTCAACATTCGAATTCACAAGTCTTGCTTCATAACCTCGCTTTCGTGTTCTACCATCTATATCCACCATATCCAAACAGACACCATCAATACACTCACGAGCTGTGCGGACACACTGTCATCTGGATGCACAGAAACACGAATAGGATGATCAGATAGTAGTTATCTCGCGACAAACCCAATTCCCTCGTCCTCCCCCACGGGTCTCCTTCACTTACCGCATACCCCCACGGCCGCAGCTCACCCGAGGCAGAACTCAAGTGGGAAAGACATAGGATCAAAGCAAGGAGAGCCGAGATGTCGTTGACTCAGGAATCCTCTCCGTCTCTCCCACCAACCAGCACGACGTTACCGCTAGCCCCAGCGATTGCCGCCAATCCAAGTCCAAGACCGGCTTCACCTTCTTCCTCCCGTAACGATCTCTTCACAGTCTCTTGGAAACCCGAGATCCTCCCTCCGAAACCTATGAATGTAGATTTCGCTCCGGCTTCTTCTGGGATTAGTGGATCAGCATCGTTAGGACATCGTCCTAGGGGGAGTAGTTTGTTGGGTAGGGAGGTTTTTGGGGCGGATGGTTATCGGTCGCAGGTTGGGCTAGATGGTGGGCTGGTAGAGAGGGATTATGGAGTTGGGTCGTCCTCTGCGGCGGCCACTCCTGGCATGGATCAGTCTTATGCTCGACTTCGACAGAATGGTGGGACTGATCAAGCATCCGGGATTGGACTGCATTCGACTCTACCTATCAACACTCCTGAACCTGTATCATCTCGCACGTCGTCATTCTTCGATCTGTCGACTCTAGCAACGATAACCCCTCCACCAGCCCCGCGTCTCCATGCTGCCTCGAATACCGCTACAGGATCTCTGACGACGGGAACAGCGTCGTGGGCACCTTCTCCGTTAACTCTGTCTCGAGCATCGAGTCTTCGCAACAGACCTCATCAGCCGCTCCCATTAGACCCGACTTCTGGGGCGTTCTCAACGGGGAGACCAGTCCTTCGTCAAAGACAACGTGCAACTACTGGACAATCTCATTCTATTTCCCCCGGATACAATATCGAAGATCCATTGTCGCCTCTCCATGTCTCCCCATCACTGCCACCGTCCACCTCCGATCAGTTCCCCAGTTGGCAACCACCGCTTCCGCCTTCTTCGGAGGATATCGATTTGAGACTTATACCTACATCCACCTATCTTCTGGGAGAGGGACGGTATGCAAAAGTGTTTTTGGCGGGATATAGACGCAAGAAGCTTGACGGGGGAAACGGCAAAGGAAAGGGAAGGGAGACGTTGGGAAGGATGTCGGTGAGGAGTAGGGAGGTTGAGGAGACTGAGGATGATGACGGAGAGGAGGAGAATCGCGGATCTTGGAGATTGTGTGCCGCGAAGAGAATGGCTCCTGATCGCGAGTCTCAGACTATGGGGCTGAGGGAGGCTTTCTTCTTGAACCGCTTGAGTGGGAGTGGATCTTTGAAAGGTCGTGTAGGAGGTCTGCCGAGATCTACAGGCCAGAGGAGGAGCCGTGCGACTTCACCACTCAGGCAAGGTTTCTCTGGCTCTACCACCAGAAATGAACCCGAGACTGTTGGACCAGGCGCAATTGATGATCAGGAGGAAGCGCAACGGATGGGTTATCACACGCCCTCACCTGTTGGCAGTGTCTACGTTGTCAAACTCATCGCAGTCAAGGAGGATTGGGATGATGGTGTGCCTCGTCATCCCCCCGGTACAGGGGGATCAGCCCACAGCCGATCAGTCTCGGACGCGGTGACCAGTGGACTAGCTGAACGTCGACTGTCGGAATCAACCAATCAGTCCCAAACTCAATCCCAATCCCAATCTCAAACACGCCAAAGATCTCCCTCAATCTTCTCCACCGAAACACCACAAAGCGAAGTCGAACACAACCCCGAACGTCGTCCTTCGACGACGCTAGCGTCGTTCCCCTCGCTCCCATCACTAGCCCAAGCTGCTCGTACAGAGGTGTTGGGAAATCATAATGTGCAGCCATCGTTATCGCGATTAGTGCTTTTGCTGGAACATGCACCTTTGGGAACGCTGGATCGGTTGTTGAGAACGAGTCCTGGTTTGGTTGGGAGACAGCTGTGGGAGAGGTGGGCTAGGGAGAGTGTAGAGGCACTGGTGTGGGTTCATGGGAAGGGGGTCGTGCATGCTGATGTCAAGCCGGGAAATTTGCTTGTGAGTTTTACCTTCCTTCCTTGATTTTATTCGTCGCGGTGCAAATTGTCCCGTTGCGCTGACTCCATTTTGACATTCTGGTAGCTCACGACCGACCTCCACCTGCGTTTATCCGACTTCGGCTCGTCTCTCCTGATCCATCCCTCTCACCCACCCA
This sequence comes from Phaeotremella skinneri, assembly GCA_001599695.1. Classification (NCBI taxonomy): domain Eukaryota; kingdom Fungi; phylum Basidiomycota; class Tremellomycetes; order Tremellales; family Phaeotremellaceae; genus Phaeotremella; species Phaeotremella skinneri. The sequence continues at coordinate 458,090 of BCHT01000010.1, read as the reverse complement.
CCGACGGCCTTGGTCTTGGCACCCTCCCCTTCTCACCGCCTGAACTCGTTGACCCCACCCAAAGCTTCTCCTTCCCAGTCGACGTCTTCGCTCTCGGTGCTACCCTGTATCAATGTCTAACGGGCAGGGAGCCTTTCAGAGGCAGTCGGACGGTCGAGATGATGCATCATGTCAGGAAGGGCGGCCTTTGGGCCTATGAGGAGCGGGAGCGGTTGAGCAGAGTCGGTGGGGGGAGTGATAGCGTTGCAGGAAGCCCGTACCCATCCGCTTGGAGACAAGACGGGGATGTAATGGCAGGACCGGGAGGGGCAGGGGTGAGCGTCAGGAGGGGTGGCTCGCTGCGAGTCCCGATCCAGCAGCAGACGATCAGGGCTGAAGGGGTATTTGGGACATCTCCAACTCGATCCACTTCTTATTCCACCGCCATCCCAACATCGACATCTACGATCACGGCGGCACTATCCCATAAACCCAAGTTGAACCGGATGTCGTCTGCCGAGTCTATCCGGGCATCTGACGAGATCGTAGAAGGGCCTCATAGTGGGCAGTCTCCAGCTGGGGTGAAGCTCTGGGCGAATTGGGTGAAGAAGACGAATGTCGGTGCAGGTGCGACCAGTGGTGGAACAGGGAGTGCGAGCGGTGGGATGGATCCCATCTCGCTGTTATTGCTTGACGACGACGAATGGCCGACATCTCCAACCCCTGGATCTGGGTATTCCCAATCGTTCGCTCAAACCTCCCTAGGGCGTGCGGGATCCCTCTCAAAATCCAGGATGCGACCATCAACAATCTCCACGGGCTCTAATACCACTACAATCTCCAGACGATCATCCACCTCGACCAACGCTTACTCTCCAATCTCGCCCGTGGGCTCAAACCCCTCTGGGCCAGGGGAGGTAGACATCAGTGGAAATTTAGGTGCCACGGGCGCAGGAAATATAAATAAACCATACGAAGACGGGTCACCTGCTATGCAGTTCTTGGACGGCTCGGATCGGGTCGACGAAGAGGTTCGTCAGGTTTTGAAAGGTATGTTGAATCCTTTAGCTGAGGGGCGACCTACGGCCGAGGAGGTTTTGGCGATTTGGGACGTTCTCGGGGTAGGGCTTGAGGGGGATGCAGAGGGGGAAGAGATTGTATAGTATGGTGCGATTTTTGTTGTATCGTTGGGTTTGGGTTTGGCTTCTGGTGTGGTCGATTCTGTTATGAGCTGTATAGAATTATTGGATGATATCTATGTATTGTTTGAGATTTGTTGACAAGTTATGACTTTGTGCATATCTTCACAGGATTTGATGCAGAATGTAAAGGAAGGATAGAAATGTACAATGTACAACGTTGGGTGTCACTCCTGTCTGTCTATCGTTCATCGCTCGTAAGAGAAAGGGGACCCAACTAGAACCCAAAAATGTCATCAATCAAGTCCCCCTTCTTTTGTTTCTTCTTCCGAGCCCTATCCTTGGTCCCTTCTCCAACTTCTCCCATTGATGTCTTCGACACCACTATCTCCTTCTCCTTCTCCGTTTCATGCTCTACGGAAGTCGAAGTTCGACCACCAAAACTCTTGTGTAACCCTCCAGAGTCTATCTCCCTACCTCCATCGTTTCTATGACCAGAATCGAGCGGATCCGTCCTTGCTGGGAAGACAGGTGAGAGATGATCCTGGAGTGACTCGTTGGCTGGAACCTTCCTCCGTTTGGCTCCCTTTTCAGATGATGATGCGCTTGCGATTGGATGAGCGTTGGAACTGGACGTTTTGGTGAGATTTGGAGCGTCGTTTCGGATGGGAGTGGGTTCTTTGATTACCGATGGAGGTTGGTGTGTGCGGGACGCTGAAGATGGTGATATCGGTTTTGGGGATGCAGGATGTCGGTCAACCATGGTGGCGATAGAGGTATGATCCGGCAATGGCGATAAAGCAGCAATAAGCCCAGCAGATCGTCCACCGTCAATCGCCGAGCGAGCTACCCTCTCCCCAATCTCCTGTCCAAAACCAACACCCACACCAAGATCCATCCCATCAATTCCCATCTCCATGTCCACTGTACTCGGTCGATCTGAAATCACCCGCTCCCCGAGCTCCGCTTGAGTAAATCCAGCCAGGACGCTGACGACATCTAGCCCGAGATATTGTAACAGGTTGGCGCATATCGTGAAGAGACGACTGTAGATTGCTAGGAGGAGGGTTTGGAGGGGTAGGAAGTGGTTCAGATCTATTTGGAGGGCTGTAGATTCTGCGGCCTTTTTTAGGGAGATAATGAACTGGGCGACGGTTAGTATGAGTACACCATGGCTGAAGTATGAAGTAATAGACTCACTTTGGTGGTTAGTATCTCCAATTTCTTTCGATGACTACCCTCCTCCAGAGGAATGTCTCGCTTCCCATTGGTAGTAAGTAGACCAAGCTGGATACCCAGTAGACGACCCAATCGCAAAACCTCGGAGATGCGCCTAAAAAACAGCTGCGAGCGATGTTGATCTTTCGATCGGTTTTTCAGGGCTTTCAGAAGGACGATCTCGGTCGTGAGGTGAGAGTGTAGAGATGCGTGTAGAGGTATCGTCGTCATTATCACCTTTGCACACTTTTTACCCTCTCGCTGTGGTCGAGTACAAGTCTATGATCATAACATTCCAGCAGTGTGCATGAAGAGGTGAAGACGACCGGGAGAGATTAGAGGATTACAAGATGATTTTGGTTCCGTTATGATGATAATAAATGTGATCGTGACTGATGTTTCGAGGGGTAAGTACTAGCTCAAGCTAGGTTAATGAAACCAACACCCTCTCTTTATATATCCTTATATCCCTCGTCAACACGACATACCCACGCAGTCACATCCTCATTCTCCTCCCCATATACCCTCTCCATCTCCCCTCCTAGATTCTCAGTTCATCCTAAACTATTATCCATCCTTCAATCCTAGCATTTTACCTTATTCAATTCCCTGGGGGCGAGAGAGGGTTCAGCACACGGCCCGAGCGTTGTTCCTTTTTGTTGCTGGATTCAGGTGGAGATTGGGAGAGACGAGTACTGTGCGCTGGTGCAGTGACCAGGTTCAGGAGCATCCCGTCCCCGTTCCCGTTGCCCCAGCCCAGCCCAGCCCAGACAGAGTATAAATACGAGGCAGGAGTGTAGATGAGCACCATGGATTCCAACGGTGCGTAGACTCAGTTCCCTTACCATTAATCTCCTCATTCCCCCTCCCACTCGACTCGGCCACGATTGCTAATAAAGGCATCACAATGGGCTACAAGGGGAATCTCCTACGGGCCAATAGACTGTTCCTCACTTCCCTTTTCGGGTGGACATCTATTCAGCCCCTGCATCTGAGCTAATCCATCATCGTTTACCTTTCCCTTTGCTTCCTCCAACTCCTCCTCCCATCACATCAACCCGCCTTTGAACACCTCACAAATCGCCACCTCCCGTCAAACCCACAGGTAGACACCGGAACGCTTCTACAGGCTCCAACCTCGCCCTTCCAAACTCATCCACATTCCGTCGACTGCCAAATCTCACTCGAAGCCCCTTTCGACGGAACGACAAGAACGCATCACCTCCCCCCGGGGACCGCAAGGTTTCTTCATCCCCGAAGCTAACTGCTGATCGTCATCAGAGAGGTTCGACGTTCCCGTCCCTATCTCTCAATAGAGTTGCTATCGATGAGAGCCCCTCGTCTTCGTTTTACCCCACGTCAGCAGCTGGTTCTGGTACCACCTCCATTAACCGGACACATTCGTCTCACTCCGAAAACACCTACGCCGACAGTCCGGATCCCAATTCTTTCTCGCCCCATCTCTTACCTCCATCACGATCTTCCTCCCTCCCGCAGACTCCTAACACCGATACAGGTCCCAACGTACCCGCACTCGCACCCCTCCAAACACCCCTTTCTCTCTTCTCGCAAAGGGGGACATCAAAATCCACGATGATACACCCCACTCCTCCATCTATGCCTCATTCCTCAACCTTCCCAGATTTGGCTGACATGGAAACGAAACGATATCCTGCGCACCTCGGTCAAGTTCGGCCACCCGATGCATCTGCTTCATCATCGTCTGCAGCGTCGAGATCACCCGGCCGCACAGCTTCGTCATCAACCAACACCGGGGCGAACCAACCATTTCCTGGACTGTCTGCTTCGTCGTCCACGTCGAATATACCTGCTTCGTCGCTCGCCTCCGGCGTCCGTTCGGCGTCTCGCCAAAGGGATCTAACCATGGGTACGGGCTCAACCATGACACCTCCGACGAATGTCAGTCCATCAGCTGGTATGACACCATCGAACAGTCAGAACAGGTTCGACACGGGCGTTCCAGGGTCCGGAGGTCCTCCGATGGGTGTGCCACGGCGCAAGGAGAGTATCCAGTCTCCAGCACTTGACCTCCCGGGATTAGGTGGAAAAGTCCAGCCCAGTTCTAGCTCAGGTGCGACTACCGTCGGCAGCTCTACTGTCACTGGTAATGGCGAGCGGCGACCGTCATTCTCTGGATCAAGGGAGAATAGTGGAGCCTCAACTGTAAGCAGTGCAGGGATCAGCAAAGGAGATCCGCCCAAGCCACCGCCTAGAAGGCAGAATAGTGCTTCCGTCCAAACGACAGTAGGAAATGGGAGTGGGAGTGGAAATGGAAATCTGACTTCTACCGGTGACTTGACAACGACAGTGCAATCTGTACCGTCGACCTCGGTCTTGTCGCCGAACCCGAGCACCACTGGCACTGGACCAGCCAGTGGGACGCCACGATTGGACAGGGAGAGCCAAGGAGAGGACAGTGATGAGGTTGGGACAGTGCGGCGGAAACGCGCCGGGACCGGGAACACCACAACATCCAAGGCGGAGCGAGAGAAGTTGAGATCTGGAGCCGGGGAGAACAGCGGACGAGAAGAAGAGCGCGAACGAGAGTCGACATTTGATCAGGGACCACGAACGTCTCGTGAGAAAGAGGGAGAACGCGCAAAGAAGCTGCCTACGCCAAAGACAAACCCCATTGATCAACCTCGACGTCAACCTAAACTCCAGAACAACAGACAAATTCCTTATGCACCCCCGTCAGCCATGTATTTCTCCCTCCTGCCGACGCACGGTACCCCGCCTCCCCAGCCGTTACGTGCACATACAGGTACTCTCGTAGGGGAGAGGATATGGTTTATTGGCGGTGTAGATCAAAAGGGGKGTTGGRGGGGGGKGGCGTATTTTGATACTGAGTCGCTACTTTGGAGTTCGGTTACTACTTTTGGTGAGACTCTGCCTGGGCTACGGGCGCATACTACAACGCTCGTAGGGGATAGATTATTGTATGTGTTTGGAGGTGGGGATGGGCCGACATATAGTAATGACGTTTGGGTGTTTGATACGGGTGAGCGCTCGCGTGGCTGGCGGTTGTGTAATCGGTCTTCTACTCCTACGCACGACACTACAGCTAACTCTGCCCTCTTTGTCCACAGTGACACACCGCTTCTCCCGGCCCCACGTCGCGACTCCTCTTCCTGGGCGACCCCTTCCCAGGAGAGCCCATACGACAGTCCTTTATCGAAGTTTCCTCATAGTCTTCGGAGGGGGTAACGGCCAAGCTGCGCTCAACGACGTCTGGGCTCTCGACGTTTCGGACCCCGACAGACTGACTTGGCAAGAATGGCGGACGAACGGGGACATCCCGCAGAAGAAGGGCTATCATTCGGCGAACTTGGTTGGGGATCGGATGATCGTTTTTGGCGGAAGCGACGGCCATGCCAGTTTCGCCGATGTCCATATCCTGAATCTGAGTGAGTGGCACGGTCTCTCCTCTTCTCCGTGCGATATGGTTTGTTGATGGTGGAGGGCAACGTAGAAACCCTCACGTGGACTTTGATTTTTACGGATGTACGACATAATCGGCTCTCACATACTTCTACGCAGGTTGGATCTTATCTGTTTGTGATTGGGGGACATAACGGGCAGACATATGCCCAGGATGTCCTGCTCTTCAATCTTGGTAGGTCTCGCTCATGATGTCTTGCTTTCTGGCTGACGATGCTATGATCCGTATTACCAATATTTGTGGTTTCACTCAATTGCTTCTCACTTTCCCTGAACCGAATATTATCTTCACCGTGCTTGTGCTTCACCATCCAATAATAACCAAATCACGCACCCTCGCCCAACGTTCATCCATTCCTGACTTCAATTCTTACCCCCCAAATGCTCCCCCCTCCCCCGCCCCTCGGCTCGCCCACAGTCACCCTAGCCTGGGAATCCAAAGTCGCGAGGGGTCTCCCGCCTCCTGGGAGGGGGTATCACGTCGCTCTACTGCATGATGCTAGGATCTTCATATCTGGGGGATACAACGGAGTGTCGGTTTTCGATGATCTATGGGTGCTGGATCTAAGTGCTGGAGCGTATTTACCGCAAGTTGTGAGTCCAGTCTCGAGTCCATCTTAGAGGTTTGCGAATGTCGCGCGAACATATTCATGTCCGTGTGCTAACTCCTCCTATAGACCACGTTCGAAGTAGACGAAACAGCCGAGCACGTCCGTCAAAGAAGTCTAGAACCTACACAAGTCGCAGCGCGATGACCCTCTTCATACCTTGAATAACTCTTCACATCTGTGCCTTTACAAATCTCTGTTACCCCCTAGCTCTTCGATATCAATTACATACGACGAATACACGGAGAATGAGATGATACCCCGATGCAACGGCATACCCCCGTAGAACAAGTATGAGACCAGGAAAAACCTATGAAATTATGTCGCTATCTGGACTATGCTGTAGGAATGGACATGATTAGCAAGTCTATAGGTTCTACACGCTGTTCCTGGGCCACAATTGCACGTGAGATGATGAGCCTGACATTACCCTTACGGCACAATAATCAGACTGACATCTGACGGTCAGAGTTCAGATATTTCAAAATACTCGTCGTCCATCTGTCGATATCAAGCATGTAGAATCGATTCGCATTGATTGACTCATCATCCATTCACCGAAGACGACTCAAGCCTGCACCTAGGGCTTAGTACACCTGCTGCTGAAATCCACACCATACTCACTATTCAACAAACTGCTTCCACCAACAGTACAATCAAAGTAATGGCTCGAAGACCTCCCGCCCTCCCCAGTCTTCCTTGGACCACAACTCGCCCAACCCCTCTACACCTCTTCGCCCGCCCCACCCCATCTTGCAGTAGATCCTTCCATCCAACCCCAATATCATCCAAGAAAGTCCGTCAAGATCCGTTCAAAGACCCCAATCAACCCAAAGCCCGACGAACCGTTCACGGGCGACTTCAGAGCCCGCGCAATCCTGAGGAATGGTTTGAGCATCTTAGAGAATCTAAGGGACGAGGGACTATTGGGTTGGGAGAGAAGTTTGGAGGTGGGTATGGATTTGGACTGAGGGATTCTGAGGTCGAGGATAGTGAAGTGTCAATGAGAGGGAGTGGGAGTGGGAGTGGGAGAGGGAGAGGGAACGAGAGTAGTGTAAGGTTTGTAGCTGGGGTGGAGAGAGGGAGATTTGGAGACGGGAGTGGGAGCGAATCGTCGGGATCCCCTCGGAGCTCTCGATCGGATAGGGCACCTCGTCTGAGTTTCCTCAAGGTTCAGAGGGAGGTGGGGGGCCGATTCATGGTCCAAGACCCGAGGGAGGGTTCATCGAGACAAAGCAACACTTTTGACCCAATTGTTCCGACGAGACTATCACGCCCTCAATTTCCACAGCATGTACGACAAGCACGATCGTATCCACGACCGCCCTCAGATCCTCACCATCCACCGTTTGCTACACCTCGACAAGAGATCCCACGACGATTCTCCGACCGTTCGAGTAACCTTCATTCCAATAGCTCCAAATCTCCACCAATACAGGGCAAATCTTCACAAAGTAAGCACCAATTCATGACTCCGCTTATCCTTTGCTCAGCCAGCCACCCATCCTCATCACCAGAGCCTATCAACCCAGTAAACACCGCTTGGCAACCTACCAAGAAACTAACCTACCCCGCAATGGCCGGCCTGAAAGCTTTACACCAACTTGATCCAGAGAAATACGATCGGGCATATCTTTCTGAGAAATTCGGTATCTCGTATGAAGCTGTTCGTCGCATACTAAAGAGTCGGTTCAGGGATCAGCCGGCTTCTGGGGCTGCGAGTGATGGCGTAGCTAGTGCTGGCTTGGAGGGGACGAAATGGGATATCAGCCCTGGGTCTTCCGAGGATATTAGTCCTGTTCCTGCTATTCGACGCGCTTTTCTTAGGGCTAAGGATGCCACAACGAAGACGGATCCGAGTGTGAGCTGAGCTAGGTCGAGAGTAGGACGAGGGTTCAGATTGTCGAGGACAGCTGGGACCCGGAAGGAATCGCAATTTCACAGACTTGTATGCCTGACCTCCAAATTTGCATGGCATGGGTTGATGCATTGTTTACACACATGATTGCTACAACATTACTTTACTATATATACTGCTAGTTGTTTTATGACCCATAACGCCATTGGCACAATATTCGGTGAAAGTCTGATCATATGCTGCTCGTGTTCGTCTTATTTCAGTGGTGGTCGTGCCTTACTTCGATTCTATATCATCTATCTATATGGATGGCGACAATCGGTCGTACTATTGATGTGTGTCAGTTTGAAATTTTGACTGCTACAAAAACGGAATAGCAGCGGCAAACAAAACATACCTTGATCCATTCGTCGATCGCCGTCGCCTCGCCTGCTACCTCTCTCGCCTCCATCCAGACCCAAATCTAATAAAACTGAATCAGCACTCATTGTCGAATTGATTAAATATCCCTAAGGTGCCCCGCACTCACCTTAGCCATGGCCCATATGTTTCCAGAAGGCACAGACGCTATGGCCTGTCTCGTGCCCATTTGTCGTCCAACCTGCCTCAAAATAGGTAAAGCACTCTTGAAAAGATCCATGTTCGGGTCCATCTGTCTCCCAATCCCTTCAAGCAACAGGATACTGATCACTGTATTCACAAAATCGCCCTCCATCTTGACGTGATGCTGTCGAACAGCCGTTAAGACGTCGGTAAGGATATCGGAGATCTTGATCCGGGCTAGAGAGAAAGTCTTTGATTTGACGGATAAGACCAAGTGTTGGATTTTCAACGCAAACGTTTCTTCATCGATGACGTATTCTGGTGTACGGCACCGTTCAACCATGAGTTTGCCGGCTTTGTAACCATCGAATTCGGCTACCGCTTGGAAAAGATCCAAGAAATTTTTACGATTCGTCTGATCCAACGTAGTCACCAACCCCGCGTCGATAAAGACCAGCTGGGGTTCAAATCCTTGGTCGTTGAGCTCCTCTAGACGGTCAAGCCATGCTTCTTGATCATGAGCTACGTTAGAGAGAGTGTGGACAAGAGCATCCGCTTCTAATGAGTGCTTGGGTGCAGTAGGAGTTTCGCGTGGAGTGCCGCTGAATTTGGCGAACAAGGGTCTAAGGTAGTCGTGGGTGGAGGGTTTGTAGAAGCGGACCATGATATTGCCTCTGTTGAGTGTCAGTGACGACGATCACTAAGGTCACGATATGAGCCAACTTACGGGTGCAAATCGCCATGCGTCCAGTTGTCAAGCAGAAGCATTTGCTGAGGCTCTATCAGCATCATTGAATCTCTTTTCGCGAGAGCGACATACCAAAAAAGCATCCAAGCCAATATTGGCAATCTTATCATCGTACGGTCCACCTCCATTCCTCAAGAACCATTTTAATGGAAGGGCATCCTCAAATTCCTCAACCATAACCTCTCTCGCCTTTGGCCTCTGGTCATGTTGGTCATTCCCCAGGTGGATCGGTTTAGGGAATGTCACGGACTTTCCACGTTTTTTGAAATTCTTCTCGAACCGCTCGAGATTGGATGCCTCAACACGTAGATCCAGCTGAGAGTTCATCATTTCCCCAAAGACTGCCACTTCGTCAGGAAGAGAGAACCACTGCATTCCGGGAAGAGAGTTGATGATGTTGGCAAAGATCGACATGATAGCGATATCACGCCTGATGATCTTGTGGACCCTGGGATGAAGGACCTTGACCGCGACCGATCTCGAGGGTTTCTCATCATCGTCATCATCTGAGACGTTGTCTTTGACCACCGAGCGAGAATGCCCGGCCATGCCAATTACCGTCTCTGGTCGCAGCTTAGCTTTATACACCTGTGAAGCGATCAGTGTCGTCCACAACGGAGACCGTTCGAACACTTGCCTGGCCGACAGCACCACAACCAATAGGCTTCTCGCCAAACTCTTCGAAGATCTCGTCAAATTTGATTCCGTACGCCTTTTCGATGACTCGCTTGGTATAATGTAGTGAATGCGGCTCGCCGTTGGAGTGAAGCTTGGACATTTTCTCGCACAGGGAAGCGGGAAACAGATCCGCCCTGGAAGCCGCCCACTGACCCAACTTAATAAAGGATGGTCCGGCCCTTTCCATTTGCTTCACGAGGAAGCCATACCACCAAACTGCTCCCCAATTCTCTTCCTCTTCAGCTACCGGTTTATTGCGTTTTTTCCGCTCCCGTCCACCAACAAATATTATTGGAGCAGTCAGAATGACTGGACCAAAGAGAAGGGCAAGGTGAAGAAATCGTACGAAGGTAAACAGTGGTTCGAGAATGTACAGGTGGATAATTCTGACCGGGGAGAAGCTCGGCTCTGCTGGAGATGTGGCGACAAGATGTGAAGGTGAGGAAGGGGTCTGCCTGGATGGCGGATGGATAGGGATTATGTCACGGTCGAATTCGATAGCTGATTCGTTTTTCGTTGGTTGACGGAGCCGAGTGAACCCAACAATCCCAACGCCCGCAACAATCAACAGACCAAGACCCCCACGCCTGTTCATTGTCCCTGCTTCTCCGCGCTCGGAGCCTGACTGTCCCCCTTCTCCCTTATTGGCTTGGTTGTATCCACCAACTCTTCCTTTACCGATCACTCCAACAACCGGGCGAGCGATTGTCCATACCGATCTCCTGGTTGCATTCTTGATCCTGGCGAACCCTTCACCCTGGAAAGGAAAGAGCATCGGTGATGTTGTTGAGGCTGGAGTCCGTTGTTCGAGCTTAGCTTCTTCCGCGCGTCTTTTCACCTCGGCCCATACAGCCTCCCGCAGAGCTTCCCCTCGGACCCTGCCTAACTCTGACTCGCGGGTCACAAGCGGTCTGCGAGCGACGACTGGTGCTTGCGCATTCATTCGTCGTATCAGATCGTTGATTTGCTTAACATTCTCCTCATGGAACTTGAGCTCTCGGGCTTCCCAGGCTTCGTCATGACTAGGGATGGAATGTGCGGGTGGGAGAGGATTGAGAGTATTGGTGGAAATGACAGTTCGCACGAGATGGGTGGTGTAAGTCTGAAGCAGGGTTGCACGGAATGATCTGAGGGCAGAATCAAGGGAGTTTTGTAGCTCAATCCAGGGCGGAAGGGCTCCTTGTCGTTTGACGATGCGGTTCCTGGTATAGCATGAGAAAGAGCTTGCTTCGAAAAGGACGATGACTTACATGATCAGCTCTCCACTATCTACAGAAATCGAAATGTCAGCATTCACTGATCGGCAGGTACAAAGTCATGGCACTTACCGATATGAGGGTTTCCAGCTTCCGGATCCCGGACCAATGGTTCTCCCTTCCCTTTGGTGATATTGAAGAACCCAGCAGCTGCGAGATGTCAGGTCATTTCCTGCTGCCATCCTGCTGCCACCATAGCTTAACATACCTCTTGCTCGCTGGAGGCATGCCTATCAGCTACCAAATCAATCTGCATCCTGAAAGTCCAACTCACCTCTATCCGATCCTCCACCAGACCTCCCCATGCCCTCATACCACTTGCTCTACCTCTCTGAGCGCCCAAAGCGCTGGACCCCTTGACCTGTCTGTTCCCTTGAAAGGTCTCGTCTTCCGTGACCCCCGCAGAAGTCGGACTGCTTATCCCCAGCTTATATTCCAGAGCCCCTTCCCTTGCACTATCAAACCTGCTCACCACCTTGTTGGCTCTTCTAGCTTCCTTGACTCTAGCTCTTGTCTTTCCATCAGCACCTGGCGGTAAGTGAAGTTCTAGCGAGTTGGCGAGCGCGTTACCGTCCGCCCGTTTCTGTATAAATGTCCCATATCGGATTTTGGGGGCTTCCGCGGCTTCACTTTGAGATGCGTATGTCGAATGCCAAGGCCTGTGCAGGTGTGGTGGGATTGCTGTGCGATGCGGATTTGCTTTGGGAGCCTCAGTCACAGTTGATTCGAGATCGTCCGCAGAAATGGCAGCGGCGTTGCCTATCCTCGGTTCCAGCTTGAGGTTCTTCATCCATCCCTTGATACGCTCATCCGCCGCATTATGTTGTACACCGCCAGGATTTCTGAGAGGCTTGTTGGCATCCAAAAGCATCCTGAGTACAGCATCGGGCATCGACTCGTCGCCATCCCAGATCGGGCCCTGGGCGAGTCGCAAATCTTCTCGCGAGCTGCCATCCTTTATAGCCTCCAGCTTCTCCTCCTCGATAGCATCAGCCAGAAGCTTTGCCGCGCCTGTCAGTCCTTGATGGGACGGTGGTGCTGGTTGATGAATGGTAGAAGAGGATGCATTTTGAGACAAATCTGGTCGAGCATCGGGATCGACATTAGGCGGAACAGGCGTCGTGTGCTGAGCCCGTTGAGCATTCTTGAGACTGAGACCTTTGGAGACGAGCGTGATAGCTCGCCTCTTAGTCCCGAGCATGGTTTGGGAGGGGATATGTACAGGGAATGACGGAGCTGGGTTAGGAGGATAGGACGGGGAGATAAGATTTTGTATTGTACGGTGGAGAGAGCAGATTCAGGGTCGCGTGCAATGCATTACCCGCTTCCCTTTTCATGTCATGACGGTGGCAACGCCTCGCTGTGGCAAAACACAAAACTATCACATAGCCCTCTAATGTTCATGTCAAGCCTAGCACACTCGGGTATAACTCTCGAGACACTCTTTGTCCAAGAGCTCGAGCACATGCTCGCAGAATCTCTACGTTCATTTCCTGATACCAGCCGCTGAAAGACTTCCAGGAGCAGCAGTCTCGCAAATGTCGGCGACTTGGCGCCAGAGGTTCTCGGTAAACTTGCGTCCAGCTGCGGAATCGAGCCATACGGCATGACTCGTGGAAGGCTTGCAATCATGGAAGAACTGTATTCTCGTCAGACAAGAAGCAAGATTAAATTACACGAACTCACGTCAGAAGACTTCTCGAGGGTCAACATTGCCATGCTGACGTTCCTGGCACCCTCTTCGGGTGTCCTTCCAAGCCTAGCGGCCATAAATCGGGTCGCAGCGGGCGCAGTGGTGAAGAAAGTCGAATTGACGAGGCCAGGGGCGACGTCAGCCATCACCACTCCTGGAAGCAGGGGAATGAGAGTCTTGATAAGGGAGTGAAGGCAAAGCTTCAAGTGAACAGCTCAGTAAATGCACCTTTGCTCGCTCATTGCCACATTCAAAGTGTTTACTTACCTTGCTCTCGTAGTAACGATCCTCCGCGTTGTATCTGTCCTTCTCATCGAACCCAGTGACAGGGGCGGACACGTCGATGCGCTTGGTGTTGGCGATCTCGGCGACTATGCTCCCAGTGAAGATGAGCCGAGGGCGGAAAGGGTTCGGAAGTGGCTTAGAAGCTGTGATATCGCCTTGAGCCGTACGTTCCAAAAGCGGAGTGAGAAGAATTGCTAGGAGTATGGTTGAGTAGACGTTGACTTGAATCCTAAGTCAAAAAAGTTCGATTAGCGTGCCTTGGTAATATCGTCAGGGAAGATGACTTACACGCTTTCATGACCATCCTGAGTCAACGTCAACTTTCCGTCACCTAGAACCCCAGCATTGAGTGCGACCCCATCAATCCTCTCAAGCGTCTTACACCTCTCGACAAAGGCTTTGATACTCGCAAAGCTCGACATGTCCAGATCCCACACTTCAATATTGGCCTTTCCACCCGGAGCCCGAGCTAGGACAGCTTTCTTAGCCTCTTCACCTTTTGATTGGGATCGAACGGCGAAGATGATCTTGGCTGGGCTAAATGCGGCCAGGTGATGGGCGACTTCGAGGCCTATACCTATGAAGCACAATTTCGTGCAAGTCAGCCCTGGCACTGCCACTTTTGACTCTCGCCTCGCGAGTCGCTCGAGAATATCCCGCTGTGATTGATGAACCGGACGATACTGACCTGCGTTGGCGCCGGTGATAATGAACACTTTTCCTGCTAGATTACATTTCGGAAGCGGAGGTAGTGTCCTGAATTGACTGGCAAGGAGTCGAGTGATAAACGGCATAGCGAACTATCTACGTAGGGCGTGGAGGAACGGACGGAAGCAAATATACAACGGAATCAAATTCCGAATTATACGGAATCAAAAATATGCCACAAACACTACACCGTGGTCAGACGCGGAAAGGTGGATGGATTTCTTGGAATGGGTGGGGATTCCATTGTCCCAACGACCTCTTATATATCTTTTCCAGGACTGCCTGCTGAAAGGTTTCTGGCTGCTCATGCTGTGAGTAACACCATCTTGCTATGCATCAAAGAAGAACAGGTGGAGGATGAAGAGGAAGAACGTGAGAAACGAGATGGCCGAGCCTCGGTCATAACGGAGTTCTTGCTGTCGTCCGCCTCGGGCGGGCAAGTCTCTTCTCTCCCTCTCAGTGTTCTGCTTTGGCCCGCCAGGAGGTGCAGAAATAGGTGATTAGCTCTGCGCCACCTCTCGGGCAGAAGTTAGACGGAAGAAGGGAATGTGCCGCGAGGAAGCCATCAGGATGGACCGAGTTTATGAGGTGGGGAAAACATAAGGCTCCCAGGCTTCATTTGGCAAGGAGTCTAGTCTGCGTATACTCTTATGCATGCTTATCGTACAGTTTGTAAGTTTGTTTGATGATGGAATAGCAGGGGATTAGAGAATGGTAGAAAGGTGACGAGGTAGGATGGAGGTACAAGCCGAGATTGTCCGCCACGTTCACTAGGCAAATGCCATGTACTACGACAGAGTGCAGATTAGACCCTAGCAACAAGCTTTCGACTAGCCTTATACCGCGCTGAACAGTACCAGGTTGTCAGAAGTCACTCGTGTATACCATCCATGTCGAAACACAAGGGTTCTCTTTGGAAAAAAAACTCACCCCAGATAGCAATAAATCCGCCAGCGAACTGCAAACCTCCTCCAACGAGGATCACATACTTGAAAGTGGTTTTACCAGACGCGTCATAGATTGCACCACCCAACGGCCCCGAGACTAAATTTCCCGGCCCGTTGAGTAGGAGGAAAAGCCCTACGTTCGAGGCAAGGTTGGCAGGTCCGAAGAGCGCTACGACGATCTGTGGCATTAATCCCATGAAGCCTGGAGCGACCTGCGTTGTTTATGAGGGTTAACGACTCTTCGTCCCCCAGCACGAGATATGTATAGAGTTATATGGTCTTCGTATCAAGCGCAAATTATAGGTAACTCACCAAACCATAGGCCACAGCGAAGACACAGATTGCAGGGAAGCTTCTGGCTGTTAACCATAGGGCGTATTGGATCGTTCCGGAGAGGAGGAACACGGCGACATAGGTGTTGAGAGGGCCGAAACGGTCGGCTACGAAGCCGACCAGCGCTCTACCCACACATACGGAGAAACCAAGTAAGGTCTGGGGTCTAAGTAATTGCATATTCTTGTTAGCTTGGAAGCAACAGAAAACGCAATCCACAATGTACGTACAATGCCGCGAGGGTGCTATTGCTTTGAGGAAGCTCTTGAGTAATGTAGAGAGCCAAGAACATGTATGGTACCCTGTTCGCGATATTGATGTCAATATTAGAAGTCGACGACCGCTCGGGAGAGTACGCACGCATAGCCAATAACTGCGATGAGGAGACTGCCAGCTAAGCTCCAGAATTCGGATTTCTTAATGACCTCCATGTCAATCCATGGGCCTCGGCCGCCACCCCTAGCTTCAGGCGATGACGGTCTAACTCTGATAACCGCTATCGCAAGAAGGGACGCTGCAAGGTTGACAAAGCTCATGATACTGTCGACGGTGGCAATCGCGTCAGCTTGGACGCGCACAGTCGATACGTTGACAGAACATACAGAAGTGTCCTCTTATATCCCACTTCGGTCAGGAGCTGCCTCACAACGAGGGAACTGACTCCACCGCCTATTCAGGTAGAAAACGTCAACGACCATGCGATGTCCGGACGGGACGAGTAACACACCGAAGCCGGCTCCGCCCATAGCGACACCACTGGCGAATCCTCGTTTCTTGTAAAACCACTGAGATGGGAGAGACATGAAGAGAGGCAAAGACATTCCCTGTCCTATGCCGGAAAGGATTCCCTGATATGGTAAGATCTTTTATCAGCGGGCAGGATTGGCATATTGGAAAGGAGATTTACCTGAGTTAGAAGGAGCTGCCACAATTGAGTCGACCAGGAAGCCAGGAACAGACCCAGCCAAGCGACGATGGCTGATATCAATAGAACTCTCTGATCATTGGTGAGGACATGATTAGTCGTTCTTCTTTGGGCGTAGAGAGGACAAACTGTGGCTTACTTTGAACCCGTAACGATCTCCCATCCTGCCTGCAATAAACGAGGAGGCGTTCATACACTACCAGAATATACCAGTAAATAATACACAACATCAGCAAGGGCACGAGACAAACTGGGAGTAACATCGAATAATAACATACAAAGGCCAAGAAACAGCCAATCAAACTAAGCAGTGAAGTGTTCGCTCCGACGAATGTGTTCTTGGCGTAGAACTGTCATGCACCCTTTGTATCAGCCGGGAGAGCACCTGCCGTTCGAAGAGTTTCGACCGCCTTACGTCTTGGAAAATTCCCCAAGCCATACCCCACCTGTTGGAAAAGCGTCAGCATTGTATAAGTAAAGCGGAGAGAAGCAAACCGACCCCATCGTAACACTAGCCAGCGTGACACAAGCACATAGCACAACCCATCCGTATCCTCCATCAGGATACACATGTGCAGTCTCTCCTCCACTCTCCTGTCTCTCTTCGTCGACAACACAAGTCATCGTCTTGCTCTTTTCGTCAAGTGCTCGGTCGTCGTCGCCATCATCCTGGTCAAACAAGCCCTTCTCCCCTTTTTCATCGGGATTAGGGGTGACCGGAGCCAGAGTCTTGGTACTCAACGACGGAGATGTCGAGCCAATCTCGTGATGAGGGGAAAGATTACGTTTCGGAAGTGGTAAGACCCCATCAGCGAACACCACGGGTGGTTTACGTCTTATCGAATTGGACCTGAATCGTTCGAGGATACCGGTAGGAGGATGATTATTCTTTTCCCGCTCTTCGCGATTCGCAAGTCGTTCTGCCCGTTCTCGAGCTTCAGCTTCCACCCTCGCTCGTTGTTCCGTCGTGATTCTTTTCAAAGGGCCACCACCACCTGCAGAAGCGGGGTCAAAGACGCTAACAACGTCTGGTGGGGGAATGGGTGGGGGGCTATCCGCCTCCGGTTTAGGTGAAGGTATACAGGAAACTTCGACAATTGTAGGCGGAAATGGAATCGGTTGGATGTCATCCTCGTCATCCAGGTTACATAGTGTAGCGGAGGAGGAATGCATCGTCATTGGTCGGGGGGGAGGGGCGCGATCCGTATCGATCCCGGACGTGTGATGGTGTGCGGCAGACATGATGTGATCTGGAGGAGAGGGGGGGTGGGGAAGGGGACGGGGATTCGAACACAGGGGAGAGGAGAGAACGAGCCGATGCTCATGGAGGGCCGGCCTTCAAGGTCGACAATGATATGGGATGGCGTCCAGAATGGGGAGTCACGCAATACTTGTGACAGTACTGCAACAGAGAGATGTCTAGGATAGGCAGCAACGAGCACTAGAAGAGCCGCAGTTCTGAGCGAGTAGTAACAGGATATAGCTTCTGTATAACACCTGAGGGCGTAGTACAAGACGAACGTATGGTGGTCTTGTGAGCGTGATTGAAAGAGAGCGTACGCTTGAGAACGAGGTGTAACATAGACCTTCGGACCGACAGCAGACAGCACCCCGACAGCTCATGATCACCTCTTAGGTTACTCAGGGTATTATACGGTATTACACGGTGGGCTGAGCGCTCGACGTCGCGCAATAGCGAAGGAGGAGTAACGAAGCTTAACAGACAAATATGGATCTGCCGAGATGCCGAACCCAGTTTTCGCCATTGCTACGCCTTGGTTGAGATCCCTCGCGCCTTCTCCAGCATCTCGCCTCATGTCTCTGCTCAGCCCAGTACCCTCCTGAAGCACCGACGGAACGCCAGTAAGATGTCTCGTAGCGTCTTGGCTTGGTCGCTCATGTCCGAAAAACAGCCCGGGACGTTCTCCGGTAATACACACTTCGGTCCGAAATCCCGGACACCAGAGTGATACGGTTTCGTGTAACCATTTTATGTCTAATGCGCAAGTCGTATTCGTTACTCCGGCATATAAAGATGCATGAATACAACTACGTTGCCAGTCTGGCGATAGGAAGACGATAACCAGGTAGCTCCCAATACCGTCTCCGAACACCATTCCACACCTCTTCCCGCAGACTCTCCGGAATGGGGACATCAAACCACTCCGTTCTCAACGAGACGTCATCCATATCCATCTCTGCTAGTTCGCATGAAACCGAATATATTGTTGGATCTAGATGAAAACAAATCTCGTCAGCTGACTAGCTGGGCTTGGTGTCAGCATCAAATTGACTCACTAGTAGCCCCTAACCCGTTCCAGAACGAGAACACTCCATGTTCAAAGTCCATCATCTCCTGAACCACCTCAAAAAACTCTTTCAGATCTGAAAACTCGTCAATGCTCATTCCTCTCACCTCTCAGTAAATCTAGTATTACCATAGATTGGTATTCTCTGGAAGGGAAAAGTTACTCACCAGAATACCCCTCGGCGAAGGTATCGATGAAAATTGCTCCAAAACATCCTCCCGGCGTCCCCTCCAAGATATTCTGAAGCTTTGCAGGATCCTTCAAGAAGTCCTGCCAGCGCCCCTCGAGTATCCGCACGCCAGGCCATTTGTCCACGCCCTGCTCACGCATGTGGGCAAGAACTTGGGGATGGGCTTCGATGATTGTGTGATGTATTGGTTTGGGGTGATCAGGCGTTTGTGGAGTTTGAAAAAGTCTGTCAATCTGGGCTTCGTTAGTTATCATCTCTGGTCGATCAGTCGTGAAGACCAAATCGGTGTTGTTGATTAGGGACGACTCACAATGCCCAGACCATAGCCTACATTCAGGACGGAGAGTCCTTCTGCACCGGGTTGACAACTTGGGTGGTCTTTGGTCATATGTCGCACATGTTCGGCCACTGTAGCTGTTCAGTTTCTGTTTCCTTCACTTTCCTTTCTGATTTGAGAAGACATACTGAGAGGCTCTTCCCAGCCCATCATGACCCTGGAGAATGTCAAATCAGCGGGGTTTGAACATGACTTTCATTCCCAAGCCATAAGAACACCGCTCACCCATTCCCATCTGCATCCAAAACCCTCTCCCTACCATCATCTCCCGTCTCCCACCTGAGTTCACTCTTCAGAAAGGTCAGATTATCCCCGGCCGAGGTCGTATCCTCCGCCCGGAGCACTATATTATCGCTCCCTTGACCACTAGAGGAAGACGCCCCTCCCAGCATATTATGCAGCATCTCTGGGCCCAGTACAGAACTCGTCAGTCTGGCACTACATGACTGAGAGCAAGTTGTGATCGAAAGGACACACCCGACCTCACACCCTCATTTCTAATCATCTCCCATCCCTCCTGATCCCCTAGACTGAGACAGATTTCACCAGCCGTCCGACCCCATTTATCAACCGCGTTCCAAACCGCCCCACCTAAGAGAAGGACCCGAATACATTCCGGCTCACGACGTTCAGCAGCATAATGTAGACACGACCAGCCTAGGGAGTCATCTTGATACCATGCCGGAGCGCCTTGAGAGAGGAGGTATGACAGTTGAGAGGGCGGAGAGAATTTGGACGCTTCGAGAAGACGATTGGCGAGAGGGAGCAGCTCTTCGGGGAGGTCTGCGGACATTGGCGAGGAGCTGGGACGCAGAGTCGCTGATACTCGGGTGAAGGTTTGACTACACAATGCAGACTAAACGTTCCAATGTTGTAACGGGAAAAAGTTGAAAGAAGCCGTGCCTGAGAACCTCTGTTTTGAAAATGACAAGCAACAACAACAACCATAACCCTCTCTTCCCTTGCCTCCCGTCTCCTGGTGCTGACTTTACGCCAATCTCGGCGATGACTGATCCAACCCTAACCACCCCTAAAAAGAGGAGAACGAAGCTCCCCCATCCTCCGCCGAATATATTCACTCTTCCCTCTCCGGCCCGCGCGTCCACCCTTCGCAGACTCTCATCTGAGCTGAGTGTTGACCGGAAATCAGTCGCCCCCTCGGCTTCTACTTTTACCTCATTAGTTGGGGCTGATAAAGAAACTTATGGAAAAGGGAAAGGGAAGGAGAGAGAAAGGGCTGAAAATGAGGAAGAGCTGGGAGGAGATACCCCTCGGCTGAGGACATTGAAGGGGTGGGAAACACGACGAGCTCGTCGGCGGCTTTTGGCTGAGAGGATGATGCCTGCCGAGAGTCCCGTTGAAGAAGGTATTTCTCCCTCCAACGTCTTCTACGACCGTATGCGCATTGTCTAATGGCAGGAGACCGCTGACCTTATCTCCGTCTCATTCGATTAGAACCGACCGACCAAGATCTACCAAGTAACGTAAATCCATGATCACCGCTCCTTACCACCCATAAGCTGACGCCTCTCCACACAGGACCTCCTCAATACTCTTCACCACCACGCTGCAGCCTTCTACACCTCCCAATCCCTCCTCCTCCCTCCATCAAAACCTCCTAGAACACCATGGGGAAGCAAGAAACGTCTCCTGCTCGATATGGATACTTTGGGCATCAATCTTGCGAGGTCAGCCTCAGCCTCAGTCTCAGGTTCACATTCGGGAACAGCACGAGCTACTGAGAGTAGCGAGGTCAATGTCAAACAGGAGATTTTGGTGGATCGTTATGGGGAACGGATATTACCGCGTCGTCCCTCTTCGGACGGGGAAATTAACAGGAAGAAGACGAGGCCTCCAGGAGAGTATAAGAAGCGGGATATGAATGGGGCATTTGATGGGACTGCTCTCCTTGCCCTGAGTAGGTTTTTGAGCTACACGGGCTAGATGGAGTACCATTACAATCAATTGAAAAGGAGGCGTGGCGTTGAACTGGGCTGATATATTCGGTCACAGGTATATTAGTCCAGGAGTTTGTGGTGGATCAGCTACTTCAGTCGGGTTACCGACCTCCTGAGGAAGCCGCAAATATTGAGCAGACTGGTGGAACGGACTTGATGGGTCCAACAGACGGAAGAACACAGATGAAAATTGCTGGGTTTCCCTCCGGAAAGAGCGATAATGTCTCCCCCGAGCCAGAAGAGGATGGGTTGTACGACGAAGACGACTAGCGTATACAGATACATATCATTCACGCGAATACCGCCGCATCATATTGTACCATATCATACCATTTTCATGACGTGTTATATGTCATATAGTTGTAGTATGCCATAATTGGAGATCAAAGCAATCATACCTCCTCCCTACTAACCTGCTCATACCCTGCTGCAGTCTTACCCGCCGGTCTGACCTGCCCAGCAGCAGCCAATTTCCGTCGATAAGCTTTCCACCCTGGACATTGTTTGATCAGTAAAACGTCATACCACAATAAGGACGAAGGAAGGGGACAGACCTTCAGGAGGGATCTCATACAATCTCGTATAATCCACCTCTGACCCTATCCAGAAATCCGTACAATTCTGAAGCACCGACCCACGACTATCAGCTATCACTGCTTGATTCACTCAGACGAAGATGAACCCAATGGAGTTCGGGTACTGCGATGACGCACCTTGACAAATCCCATATCGAATGGATTCTGATCCCTCCCAGCTTTAGCCATCCCACTAACCGCCTTCCCTTTCGTGAACCGATCAAGTCCCAGAAGCTGCATCATAGGCCCTGAAATCCCCTTCCACGCTGCGCCGCAGAATCTCCCTAGTCCCATTGGTCCATGAGAATGCCCATGACCATGCCCATGTTTACAATTGGGTCCATGGACATGACCTCCATTCGCTGTTGGCAGAATGGCAGTCCCATCAGGACCAAGCTCGAGGCCAGCAGTATCCGTTCCTTCGTCTCCCACTGCGTCCTCTGTCGAGGCAAGCTGACCTATGCCGGCACCTATCCTGCCTGCCTGTCTTAATGCTCCACTCTGGTCTCGAAGGGATTGACCGCCTCGTCCACCCATGTAACCATATCTTCCGAGATTGGAGACTTCGAGCGTCGTCATTTGGCGAGCAACCTGCCAGAGTTGAGAAACTATCAGGATGGATGTCCAGGTAAGCTGGAGCGTTGACCATAGAGCAACGGAGACTAGGAAGGTGTCATATTCCGTTGCTTGGCAGAACGTCGAGGAGATCTCGCAGATTGAGAAACCTGGGGATGGAGTCAATTCATATGCAGGCGCATTTTCTTTTATGTCTGTGCAAAGAGATAGGTCAGCGAGGACAAATGATAGTTCGACCAACATGACCCACAAGCAACGGTCAGGTGGTCGAACAGGCAGATCCCCGAAATGAGGAATCCTACAAAGAGGACGAAATAACGATGATTAAGAGATCCGACTTCACCATGTCAGCTTTGTGTGGACAGTCTCGATCAAACGGTCTTACCACAATTCCAAATCCACGGGCAGTGACTGTGGGCGATCAGCAAAGGCGATATAATTTCGCTCCGAGTAACTCACTGGTCGAATCGCGCGACACATCGATTACAAGTTCTACAGTGCTTTGACCGTAACGGTTTTCTAGCCTACCCAGCGTGGTGTCAGGTCATAGCATCTTGGCATCTTCTCCACTGCGAGTCATTGACTTACCATACACAAGATACAGAAATTGGTGCCATTCAATCGTCCCGCGTCCACCAATTCTTCCAGTACCTACCATCGACTTTATCAGTGACGTCCAATCGTGGAGACACCGTTACCCACCTCTTTGATTTCCGAATCACTAGCCGCTTTAGGCACAAATCCTGGATCCGCGCGAATAGACTTGTAGAAGCTAAACGCACAAGCGGAATAGCTGATCACGAAGCCAAGATTGGAGAATGCTCTACCGGGTGTACCTTCGACTAAGTGTCAGCACTGTATCCATGTCACGCACCCCGACTTACCAGTAGCTAGGCGCGAAACCCAAGACCAGCCCACCCATATTATACTGGCTAATATGATGGACGCGAAATAGGGGGAAGCCGCCACACGATCCTCGACAGGCTTGTGGGCCAGCAGGACCTTCGTGATGAGCTGATAAAGGTGTCAGTAGTCGATGCGCGAGTGCCACCAAAAACATACCAGCTGTTGGCCATAAAACTCTGCAACGGCCAGCGGAAGACTGGTGTATATTGGTAATCGAGCGAAAGTGGTGAAGACGATGAAGAGGAATATTGTGGGCATCGCAAAAACAGCAAGAACAGTATTCCGCTACAAGATCTTAGACGTAAATCTCTGTCCTGGCGTTGAATCGTAAGTGATCTCCGAAGAACGCACCTCGCTCAATCTACCCTCCATCTTCAGCCCCTCAGTAGTATATCCAGCCTCTTCCAGACCCTTTGTATACGGAACAATCCCCTTCAACTCCTCCGCCATGTCCCTAGCTGTCTTCCCCTGTTTCTCCGTTGCGAATAAATCGGCGCCGGCTGATACGAGATGTTTGATACAAACTTTGTTGCCCTTCACGACTCCCCAATGCAATGGTGTCAATCCGGCGTCATCAGTTGTCAGGACTGACGCTCCGTGACGGATGAGGAGATCGACCGAGAGCGCGTCCCCTGAGCGACTGTCAGCTTTGAACTAACTGGCGGATATGTAGACCGTGGTTGAGGAGTCTGCCGCACCCTGATAAGCTGCCCACATCAAGGCTGTGTGGCCATCTGAATCCTTCTCATCGATAGCTACCGGTTGATGTAGCTGATGTCCGAAGCATCAATACAGCCTGCGCCTCCACCTAAGCGAGCAACTCACCATATACAGCAGAGGCATGACTGCACTAGAATGAGTAATCAAGTGTAGGGTATTGAAACCTTGAGAATCAAAGATATTCGGATCCGCACCACGAGAAAGGAGTAGATGAACAACGTATAGATGACCGTTTCTAGTGACCAGTTAGAGATAGAATCCAGATGCAGATCAATGAATTAGATCAGAGTCGATAGATAACTCACCTAGCAGCCCATTGGAGAGGAGTTGCCTTAAGCTCCCCGCCCACAGCATCCACCTCAGCCCCGTTGTCCAATAACCACCGACAAGTTGCCATATGAGCATTTATAGCCGCCCAGTGAAGGGGTGTCACATCCTGTGAGTCCCTGGCAGAAACGTCTAAACCAGGGTTGGCTGCTAACATATCTATCATGCCGGCTGTATCACCGCGCTGGGATAAGGCATGGATTGAAAGCTGAGACTGGTATGAGCTGAGAAGGCCATTTGCAGAAAGGCACTGCGGCAAGGGCTCACCTGCAATGGTTCGCATTCAACTATAGTCTCCAAGCCTACTTCTCCACTCGTCTTCCCAGTGTCCAGAGTCAACGGGTCATCTTTCTGCTCAAATGCGGGATCTGACGCCCTGGTGTCCCCGTCGGTAATCGGAAGACTAACAGTCGATGTCGATGGCACCGCTTCGCCAGTGGACATGGCGCGCAGTCAATAGATGAGGTTCTACGTTGAAATTCCGCTGTTGAATTTCCCAGTGATAAATGCTACTAGTATAGCTTCTATGATGCCATGGATTGAATCGAGGGTCAAGATAATTGCGTATGCCGATGAGCTGAGAACAAGGGAGATGTATTTGTACACGGGGTAAGCTGGCTGTTGCTGGGCTACTTTGTCAACTTGCGGGGCGCCAGGTGGCGAGTGGCATCGACCGTAGAATATACTGTGCTGGTCTGCTTTCTGCGAGAATACCCAATACCCCATCAATTCTACGACAGGGCTAGTCGAGTGTCGAGTGAACTAGATGATAACGAGGAATGGGTGGATACAAGTCTGGTATGTAAAATGAAGGGTATAAACCAATAACAGGGTAATATCACCGTGACCTCGCGTCACCTACTCCGGCAGGGCCTACACCTCTCAGTACCCTAACCCATCATGTACCCCCGTCCACCTCCATAGCTTCCGAGTCTCCATCACCATCTCCTTCGCCTTCCTCCTGACCCTCACGTGAATTTTCCAAAGCCTCTCCAGGCCACAGGACAGACGAATCGCCCTCCCGCAGTACGTCCACCTCGTCTCCCTCCCCGTCAGCACCTATCTCCTCCTCTCCATCAGTCGGTACATCAGGTAACGGACCAGGTGCAAGGGCTGCTACTGGTTCGCCAGTTATCGTAGTTGGAAGCTGGTCAGGTTTACGATCCGCCGTCACTGTTCATACAGGATATATCAGTTAGACAGCATGTTACGTGAAGGAAAGAGGTACCAACCCCAAGGTCTTCGGTCCATCGGACATTGGTGTTTTGATGACTCGGTATCGATCCATTTCAGGAGACAATGCATGTGAAAGATATGTGTACATTCTCCCCAGACTGCGTATATACAGATCAGTTCAGCCTGCACAGATAAATATTGACCAAAGGAGGGCTTACTAAGTGGACAATCATCTCCGGGTATCTTACAATCTGGACAAGTGCTCTCAAACGCCAACCGGCAGATCCCACAAACATCATCTTCATCTTCGTCATCCTCTTCCTCATCGGTGGCTCCAGAGACTCCTCCAGCAAAATGGTAGAGTTTGTGAGGTTCTGTGGACGTGTCCCATTTCCAGATTGCAACAGCGTTGTAGGATTTGATTGAGAATTTCATGTTGCAGTTTCTTTGCCCTTGATTATGTTTGAGGTCGGTGAGAACGCATGGAATGTTATACACTAGTTTGGTCTGGCTTCAATATCGGGCATGAACCTCATGACAATAGCGAGAAATGAACTGTTGGGTTCCCTTTAATTGTGTACTTCAACGCGATGGAATGTAGGTCACGTGCTGATTTCGGGCTCTTGCAAGTGATAAGATCCCTGCTATCCCCCCTCCATTATCATCGTTGCATTCAACAGGACATGCCGAATCTTGAGCAGAAAGACATCACGACGAAGCCTTTAAATCGATCAGGTCTGCTATCTAAACCCACTCGGAAAAACTATGTTCTCCCAAACCCCAAATAAACTCATTACACCATAATCGACTACCTGCGTCAAACCGACCTCCTCATACCCAAACATGTCATCCAATTTCTGGGCCTCCTCGCACTGCAAATACTGGCAAGTATCCCGACACCATCTCGAGCTGTCCAAAAGCATCGATCTCAAATATGCGACTCGTCGACAGCTCGCCTGTCTTTCCATATGGTTCGCAAACCTCATCCAGAAACTTGGCAAGCGACTCCTCCTCCGTCAGATCCCTATTGCGACCGCTACGGTGTTCTTTCGGCGGTTCTATCTGAAGAATAGTTATTGCGAGACTAATCCGTATCTCGTTTTGGCAGCTTGCTGCTTTGTTGCGGCTAAGGTTGAGGAGACACCGGTACATATCAAGAGTGTTGTCGCCGAGGCAAAGATTGTATTTACTGGTAAGTCAAACTGCTTCTGACTGCTCATCGTATCTGGACTGACCTCGCAAAAACCACTAGAACACAATATCAAAATGTTCCCAGCAGAAGCTAACAAACTCGGCGAAATGGAATTCTACCTAATGGAAGACCTCGACTTCCACTTAACCGTCTTCCATCCCTATCGAGCACTAGTCTCAATCTGCGGTCGGGAACCTGCGGATTCAGGAAAATACCCGAAATCGAGGCTAGAGGAGGATACGGAGATCCGCAAGCGTGAAACGGAAGCTAGGAAGAGACGGGATGAGGAGATTCGGAAGGGCGGAGGAGGGAGTGGGGGGGCGAGGGATAAGGATGAGGTTGGATGGGAGGATTGGGAGGGTGAGGTCGAGAGGGTTAGGAGGTTGATGGGCAGGGGCAGCGGGGAGGGGTTGATGGAGATTGAAGAGGGGGTGTTACAAATTGCCTGGTGAGTTCATTGCTGCGGTTTCTTTCTTTCTTCGTGCTCCGTGTATCATTGCCGACAATTTACTGACCCCAAGTCTCAGGTTCACGATTAACGATACCTACCGGACTGATGTGACACTTCTCTACCCACCCTATGTGATAGCCCTCGCAAGCCTATACATAGCCTTCACATTAACCTCCATGACCGCTTCCAACTCCACCTCCGGAGCAGCTACTACCACCTCCTCCTCCAGCACCGCAAACCCGAGCAGCAGCAGCACCAACGTCCCAGCCCCCGTAACAACCACAAGCTCCACCCGCACCCGTTCATCCTCATCCCAAATCACAACTCTCTCCACATCAATCGAGACCAACGCCCTCCTCAACCTCCCAGGACCGCCGACCACCGCTGCAGAGTTCTTGGCAACCTTCGAAGTGGGGTTACCGACCTTACTAGCTTGCGTGCAAGATATTATTGTTCTCTATCCTATATGGGAGAGCTTTGAGCCGTCTCCCACTAGAGGTGGAGGGGGGACGGCGAGAAATGGGACGGAGAAGGCTGCCCTTGGGCATGTACAGGGTCAAGGGCAGGAGAAGAGGTTTGGACCGGATGATGCTGAGGCGTTGATACGCCGCATGATAGAGGAGAGGACGGTTGATATTGGGCATCCCGATAATGCTGGGGTCACAGATGAGGCTACGGGAAGGAGTGGGAAGAAACGGACTAGGACGTAGAGGTGCATGGAGGCTGATTCGCATATGTATCATTACCATTTGTTTCTTTAATCCTGTAAATTCTTCATCTTTGTAAAATAGTATCATGAATCAGGAGCGTGTTCCCCACTTGAAGGATTGTATAATCATCATGCATACTATACACCCCATACTGACTGATCTATTCAAACTATTTTCACGATCTTAATCGTGCAATGAAAACACAGAATGATTGTGCTCTCCAAGAGAATTGTCATGACCCCCACCAAGAAAAGTCAACGCCTAGGCGAACAACCTCTTGGTGTAACTGTTCAACCCGTGAACACCACCTTCGACCTGCGCAGATGCTGTCCTGAGCTCAAATCGAACCGAGCCGTCTCTCCCACCAGCTTGCAACGCTGTGATGCTCCTGATCCCGGAATCCTGGAGGGAATGCTGGAGACCGGTGTACAGGTAGGGGACGAACTTGTTGATACTCCCCTTATCGGCTACATCACCGCTAACACCCTGGGCGACTTTAACGGCATCGTGTTCGGAGAAGTATCTAGCTGTGGCGGCGTTGTCGGTACCCAAGATCGCCTGCTTGGCTTTGACGGATCCTCGTTGGTCGTGCTCCATGGCTTCGATGGAACCCATTCCACGGTAGACTTTAACACGCTTGCCTTCGTGGTAGAAGTATTCTCCGGGGGATTCGGTGGTTCCAGCCAAGAGACTACCCATCATGACTGCTGACGCGCCTAGGGCGAGGGCTTTGGCGATGTGGCCGATGTTACTGATTCCTCCGTCTGCGATTGTGGGGACCCCAAAGCTGATGTGGATGTCAGGATAAGATAATAGTGAGGAGAGACGTAGGGCTTGACTCACCGAGATGCGAACTCGGAGACGGCGTAAACAGCTGTTCCCTGAGGTCGTCCAACGGCCATAACCTCCTGGGTGATACAGATAGAACCACTGCCCATACCAATCTTGATGGCGTCCGCACCGGCAGCAATCAGCTGAGCAGCTTGCTCGCGGGTGACGACGTTTCCGGCAATAACGTCCAAGTTAGGGTATGTCGACTTGATGAATTTGACGAATTCAATCATGAAGACCGAGTTACCCTGGGAGGAGTCGAGGACAACAACATCGAGGCCAGCCTCGACTAGCAGCTTGAGACGGTCCTTGTCCCCTGGTCGGGTTCCAATAGCCGCACCGCAGTACAACTGTTTGGAAGATGGGACTTTGGAAGCAAGGGGATAGTTTTGGTTTTTGAGCAGGTCGGACCTGGCGAGGAGTGAAACCAGGTTACCATTGGAATCGACGATGGGGAGTTTGCCCTTCTTCGAGTCACGTAGAATGGCGTTGGCTTGGTCGAGGGTGATACCGGAGCGGCCGGTGACGACGTCGGTTGTCATGACGGATTTGAGAGGAGCCCCAGCGTCGCGGAACTGAACGTCTCGACCAGTGACAATACCGATGAGTTTCCCACCGATCTTTCCGGTGTCTAATTCGAGGTCAGAAGAGTAGATTGTGCGATTGGCACTCTACCCACCGGTGATAGGGACACCGCAGAAGCCGAGTCTCTCCTTGATGTCAAGGATGCTAAACCGGTTGGTCAGCTTTATGTAGCCCAGAAGTGGAAGGTGACTCACTCTCCGACGACACCGTCAGGTCCAAGACAGACTGGGTCGGTGATGAAACCATTCTCGAACTTCTTGACCTTCCTGACCATAGCAGCTTGCTCCTCGGGCGAGCAGTTGTGGTGGATGATACCGAGACCACCATGGAGAGCCAATGTGATAGCCATGCTGCACACGTCAGTGCTGTCAATGGATAGGTGTACTCACCGGTCCTCTGTGACAGTGTCCATAGGGGATGAAATAAAAGGGGTGTTGAGAGTGATATTGCGGGTGACCCTATACCAAGTCAATCCACGATCTATACGATAAATTAACAAAAATATCCTACTTAGTCTCGAGCGACACGTCGGAAGCCTAAAATACGGTCTGTGAGCTACGGTATGACATGACAAACTAATTAGCTAAAGCTGACCTTGAAGTCAATGTGCCCAGGAAGCATCAGGAAATCGTTGTAAGTCAATCCCCCATTCTTCCTCGAGTCCATCAACTCGGCGAGGGAGAGACCATCCCCACGAGGATACTCGTCGAGGTAAGCGACGGCGTCCGCTGGCGAGAGGAAGGACTTGGAGGTGGAGCGTGCGGGAGCGTTGGAGTTAGAGGAGGAGGAGCCGTTACCGTTGCCGTTGATTGTTGGTGACATTTTGTGTGTTTGTAAGCTGCGGAAGACAACGTCAGTCAAGTGAGAAGAGAGAATGGTAATGCGAGTGGCGTGAAAGAGTACGTACGAAAGTGTACGCGTTTTTCAAAAAAGCAATGATGTTCCGGTCGAAGCTTGAATTTTTTTTAGGGGATATTCAAGAAGATATCGTTTTGATAGATGCAGAAGCTAGAGAAGGTTGGGAGAGCTAGACGCCAAGTATGGTTAGCAAGATAGATGGTGCCGCTTATGCTTATCTAGCAGACGACATAAACGCGACCAGACCGGATCAACAGAAAATCTGAGAATGACGTGTACACGCTGCTCAGCCCGTTATCAGGCCACTATCCCGATACAGTCGGGCCCCGCGTCTCGTCTCTTGCTCGCAGTCCTCACCGTCGAGTACTAGTCTAACAACCAGTGAGTGTAGATAGCCGCAGGACAATTCATCTGGCCAATAGCGTGTCCCATCTCTGCTCAGCTACCCACTCACCCCGCCTAGATCACCGAGATGCCATATCCTCCCCCTGACCCTTACGATATCGGGACCCTCAAGGTATCAGATATCCACACTCTGCAGTGAGTGTGGCTCCTTCGTGCTCTGGCGGTCGAGGATGTGTTGTTAGTCATGCCTGGGGTCGATATGTATATGTATTGATGAGAAGTTGAGCAGCTATACTCAGAGTGGGAATCAAGTCGGCAAACCGGGTAAGCTATCTAACAGTCTTCCACATTCCTGTGAATGCGAGCAGCCGTAGCTGAATGTATCTGTGTGATAGTGATCTTTCTGTAAGTATTGAAATTCGTGCTGTGATATAGGGTACGGATCAAGTTACAGGCTCTGACTCGCGCTGCCTACCTATAGCCATGGTGGACCAGGTGGTGGAACGGCTCCCTCTGATGGGGTATACTTCAATCCCACAGTGTACAGGATCGTCATGGTAGATCAGAGAGGTGCCGGAGAGAGTACCCCGTAGGTTGACGCCTTTTCTGCAACTTGAGATGAAGAAGAATCTGACATGTACTGTATGTAGTACTGCGGACTTGAGGGAGAACACCACTTGGGATCTGGGTACGCAATATGTCGGTTGGCATCGAGTCGCAGCTGACAATGTGGTATCAGTTGCAGATATTGAGAAGCTCCGAGAGAAGTTGGGTATCGAGAAATGGATGATCTTCGGTGGATCATGGTATGTTGCCCTCACTATCTGTTAACACCACAGCCTAATTGTAATGAGTGGCATAATTGCAAGATTGTGCTGATCTTACGCTACTCCAGGGGTTCAACCTTGACTCTGGCATACTCTCAGACTCACCCGGAGCGGTGCACTGCGCTCATCATGAGAGGTATCTTTTTGTTACGGAGAAGCGAACTTGAATTCTTTTACCAAGACGGAACGAGCCGTGAGTATTTGTGTGCTCCTATCGTTGTCGCAAAGTAGGGACCGGAGTCTGACAACCAGGATTCGTACCTCAGATCTCTGGCCAGAAGAATGGTAAGCTATCCGTTTTGGCTGGTAGTGAGACTCTTGACCACCACTTTGCATGAAACGTCATCATCTTTTGATATCTGATACAAGCTACTCGAGCTGAACTTGACCTCATAGGGACGAATACACCGCCCAGATCCCCGAGTCAGAGCAACACGACATGATCGCAGCCTACCACAAACGTCTGATCTCAGATGACGATGATGTGTCTCTTCCAGCAGCAACTGCTTGGTCGAAGTGGGAGATGAGCACTAGTCGGCTGTACAAGGATGCCGAGACGGTGGCGAAGGTTGAAGATCCCCGCTTTTCAAGGTATGTCCTCGGTCAGGCATTTTGAAGACCCTGCCGAAATGTATGAGCCGGTGTGCTAATAATCGCTACTGCAGGGCATTTGCGAGGATCGAGTGTCACTATTTCGTAAACAAAGGATTTTTTCCTGAGGATGGGTATTTGATCAAGGAGGACCAAATTGCGAAGATGTGAGTCGCCAGCGGGTTGCATTCAGAATGCAGTTATCAGTCATCACCGCGACGATCCAAGCCGATCCCAAGGACCCTCCTCCCTCTGCCGGGATCTCC
This sequence comes from Phaeotremella skinneri, assembly GCA_001599695.1. NCBI lineage: Eukaryota > Fungi > Basidiomycota > Tremellomycetes > Tremellales > Phaeotremellaceae > Phaeotremella > Phaeotremella skinneri. The sequence continues at coordinate 425,980 of BCHT01000010.1, read as the reverse complement.
GCTGATTCGAGTCGAAATGTTAGCCGCCACCTACCATGTATAGTTGTTCAAGGGCGCTACGACCTCGTCTGCCCTGTACGTCTAGCCGTTAACGTCAAAGCCTCAACGCTAATGTGCATTAGGCTCGATCGGCGTTCGACCTGAAGAAGGTGTGGGGTAAAGACCTGACACTCAAGCTCGTCCCTGATGCAGGGCACTCGGCTAAAGAGGACGGTATCGCTAAGCTGTTGACGGAGGTGAGTTTGCCATCCTGAGCAGGGAAGGTTCCTGCCTGTGTCAGCTGGAGCTGACTTTTTTGGTCGTTCTCTCATTATGAATCATCTTATCTTGATGCTATTAGGCTGCGGACGAGTTTGCAGCATTGTAGTGGCATATGGAGTTTGATGTAAGACTTCAGATCCAGATGAACGCCGGCTTGTACCAAAATAGGACCCATATCCCATGAGTTCGGGTGCACAGGACAGAAGCATGTAGTTTACAAAGCGGCGTCTGCCTTACGCCGATTCCTGAACAGCGGTACAGATCGAAAACGTCTCCACACTGTTTCGGGCAGTTCTCAGCTAAGTTAAAAGAAGCGAGGGCGCAAAACCGGTTCTTCCCGGGCCCAGTCCTAGGAGATCTACGACTGTTGACTTTGGTTTCGACTGCGAATTGCACAGGCAGGCACGCAAGCACCCCAGGACGCAAGGATTTGTGGAAAAGCTTGTGTAGGGGATACGCAACGATGTGTACAAAAGTACGTCAGCAAGGGGCTCCCTCATCGTTCGTCGTCATCGTGCCCTGATTCCAGCTGCGGGTAACGGGTACCGGGGAGACGTCTATGTTCCTGATAATTAGGTATTTTAGGAGACCATCGGTACAAGGCTAGTCTTCTCGATCCGCTGGTGCGCTTCGTGGGGATCGACGGGGGAAGAGTGGAGGTAGATGATAGATACACATGGCATACGGAGTATGGCAGGACGCGAATGAGGTCATCTGTCCGGGCTCCCGGGTTGTGCGGATTATGTCAGTCTCCGGACTTTGAAAGCAAAGAGGGATTCCGGATTGGGTCATCAATAGGGAAGGGAGGAATCGTATCGAGGAGGGGGATGGGGGGAGATCGTAGCTAGTACATAAGAAAGACTATTGCTTTGCCTTAAGCCTTCTTCCCCCCTCATCCTCATCTACCAGTCATACATCGGAAGAGATGCTTTCCACTCTCATCCCCATCTTGGGCCTAGTTGCCTCCTCCCTCTCGGTCAATGCTGCACCGGGAGCCCATCCCGTCCCCAACGGCGGGGTGGGTGTGAGACCCAACGATACTGCCCCCGTAAGTATCATCTTTTACCCTACCGAGTCTATCAGAGCATGAGAATGTGAATGAGAGATGCAAGATGGACTCTCTCAGTGGTGAAGGCCGTCGATGCTAATATGATATCGATATTCAGGTCTACGCTACCATGTCAGATTTCGATTTCCAGTCTCTCAACTTGGGGTTGAACCAGGAATGGATCGAGCTTGATCTCTTCAACTATGGTGTGGAGAGGTTTAGCGCTGCCGAATTCGCGGCTGCTGGCTTGGATGCGGAGGATATCTCGTTGATCCAATTCATGGCTAGTAAGTTCATTCGCCTTTTTTCACTTGGTAGAGTTTCAATCGAGGGAAGCCATACTGGCATCACCCATTCCCGCCCAATCCTTAATCATTCCCGTGATTGCCCACACTCCCTTGCCACGATAACTGACTACTCTTCGCAGACCAGGAAGTTGGACATGCTACCCTCCTGCACAACATCGTCACTTCGTACAACCGTACCGGCGCTCTCCAGTGTACCTACAAATATGACTTCGACACTGTCCGTGACTTTGTCAACTTCTGCCAAAGGTTGACTCGGTGAGTGGCTCGCATTCGATTTGTGGCAATCATCGACATCCCTTTCATCCTCAGTCGTCCACTTTTCGTTTTCAAATTAGTATTTTAGAACGATATTGACACAAGCACTCAGATGGGGAGAATCAGGAGTCTATGGATTCCTTCCTCACCTCGACTCCAGGCCGTCCGCACAGCTTCTCCTCCAGTCTATCACGACTGAGGCCAGGCAGCAAATGATCTTCCGTCAGTTTGCCGGCGCATTCCCCATGCCGTGAGTACGACTTCTCCTTTTCCTGTTCCTCGCCTCCACACTTCCCAATAAGTAAACCTATAGCCCTGGCTGGATGAGGAAAACTTTTCTGTGGATTCATCTACGGCTTTCGTGCACTGCTGACATGCCACAGCGTCTACTTTGAAACCGGTATCTCTCAATCCATGGCTTGGACTCTGCTCTCGCCATACATCGTATCCTGCCCAGCCCAGAACCCCAGAATTGTGAGTGCTTGCAGTAGGACCAAATATATATGTCTCGTTGGATAAAATTGACAACCTCGCAGGCGTGGCAAAACTTCCCGTGGCTTACAATCCAGAACGACGTCAGTCTTTTGGTCGACGGTTATGAGGCAGCTATCACCCACAACCGCACTTCCCTCACCACCGCCGGCCGAGTTGTACAGCTTGAATGGGACCTTCCAGGTCAGGTAACCGGTTACAACTCGTCATACAACACCTCAGTTGGTGACAACGTGACCACCACCGTGCCTATGGTATGTTCTTTCCCCTCCGATTTTCTGCTTCTCCTTGTCTTGCAACTCTCGCAACTTTTCACGTCTGCTCTGAACCTTGGTTCTGAAATCTGCTGATACTCTTGTCATATCACTAGTACGCTGCCTGGATCTCGCAACTCAACACAACCTACACAGTTCTCAACATCACCGGAAACCGGACCGCGACTACCATCCAACCCGGCGGTTACGTCTTCAACAACACCGATGATTCGATTGTAAACGGCACTATGTTCATCGCACTTACAGCCACCAACCCCTATGTTACCCCTTACAACCTCAGCTTGCTCGATTCCGAGATTATGGCATTCGGGTTGTACCAGGCCGACTAGTGGTTTGGAGTTACGGAAGGAAAAAGGAAAAAGGACCATGGAACCTTGTAGCTTGGCTAATCTTATAATTAGGACCGTGGGAAGCATCTGAAGACATTTTCATATGAGGAGTCTGTAGCTATGTAAGCATCTACACGGGCATGTATGTGTATGCAGTGCGAACCGAGATATTGCTACAGCACATGAAGATCAGTGGCGGTACCGAGCAGGCTCTGCTGGTGCGGCCGAAGGTACATACAATACCTTGCCACCATTGCTTTCGCTCAAGAAGTGAATCTTAGTTTAACGGCTATTGCTCAATTGTCGCTACATTGATCTCTACATCACTGTAGACCGGACACAGAACCTTCTAGCATTTGGGCGGGAAACAATATGAGTTGCAAAGGATATCTCTCCTTTCTATGACAGAGTGGCTCCCTTGTGGGTAAGCCTGGACGTCAAACCGTCAGTTCAATCCTCTGCTCCGCCCACTGTCGTCCAAGGCGTATAAGCTATCAGAATGGCGATTACCGATCTCACTTTCTAACATTGACCAGCACACGCTTTTAACTAACGACAAGATAGAGAAGAGAAATTTCTCGATGATTCAAAGCTGTCTTCGATATTGCCCGTCACGACACTGAGCAACGCTAAAGGGTCTATGGTAAGGATGAGTAATCTATTCCCAGAGACTGCATTAGAGAGGGAACGCCCCTCTCTATCTATACCATCCCACATATTTACGCCTCCGAATCATCTCCAGAAAGGGGTTTGTCAGTCCGACCGGGCTTCTTCAGCCACATTTCCGACTTGTGATATACCACTCAACAAGCAGAATACAACTACGTCTGAAGATTCGAGCCCTAACGCAAGTCATCAAGGAGAGATGACGAGCGCCAGCGATTGTCCCACATTATTTTCAAAACCCTTCTCTTCGTCACCTACTGCGACTTCAACCTCCACCCCCGTCCCTATACCCACCACCACACAAAACCTCCCGCCTAAACCCAGAAAACTTTCTAAGGAAGAGATCAAAACGCGTCGTGCTCTTGGCACCCTAGTCTTCCACACTCTCAACCGTCTGGGAAGTGACGGGGTGAGTGAAAACAGAGAGACCGAGAGACGTGGGCACGAAATTGATAGGAAGCTGCTATTTGCCAATTCTCTTTTGTCTAGGGGCAAGGCAGAGGGAACGGGCAAGGGACCGGGGGCGGGGGAGGCTGTAGCTCATTTGCCGAAACCTAAGATGAGTGGTAGCGGGCGGAGGGGAAGGGGGTGGAGGGAGAGGGATAAGGAGGCAAGGGAATGGTTAACTACTCTTGCTGAGGTTAGCTGTGAGAGTCGATCGCGACTGGGCATGGAGTCTTGTTTCAGGTCTGGAGGGTGATTCCTGTTGTTTGAGCTGTTCAAGCCGTCAAGTGTATACAATGTGCTTATTCTGGCATGCGACAGCCGCAGTGGATGATACATATGCATCACATATAAAATGCGCGAGGTCCTTCCCCTAGCCTGTGATAATTCTGATGACCTTGGAACAGTCGTGCAGTCCAGCTACGTACCACCCCCTTCCCGCTTCCGCTGTGCAGCTAGCTTATCAGCCATCGCTTGGGCGTTGTCCGTGCTTTTCGAGATCGTCGCATGAGCCACAGCATCGTCGGCAGGTGTCCAGCCTGGTCCCACCGCCACTGATACATTATCACCACCTCCTGCCTGCTCCAGCGAGTCAGCCAACGGACCGCCGAGGAACAGGCGTTTCAGTTTTGTGCCGAACCCAGTCTTCTTCTCCTTCTTCTTGTCCTTATCCTTCCCCTCCTTATCTTTGTCTTCGTCTTTATGTTTTTCCTTGTCTTTGTCGGCATCTTTGGATTTGGAACTTGACTCGGACCGACTGCCTCCATCCTTACCGCTCCTCCCGTCGCCACTATCGGACTTCTTCCGATCCTTCTCCTTATCCTCTTTAGGAACGCCACTCAATCCCCTCCACCTCAACTCGGCATCCAGCAATGCGACCTCTTCCTCCTTTCTGCCCTTTCCCCCCGACCCAGCAACCTCACTTTTCACCCTCGCCTGGATCTTCTCGTCACTTTCATCTTCGGCTTTCTGGAGAATCCTGGAAATCCACGAAGGTAGAAGCGTGACATCCTTGTCGTACCCCATCCCAATGAAGTATCCAGCTATGAAGATCAGGAGGAGGGTTAGGATTAGGATGGTAAACATCGCTGAGACGGGGTTAGGGGCGGAGGGAGAATACCAGGGCGATAAGGGCCCTTGGCGGAGATTTGTCAATTGTTGCGTTGAAAGCGATGGGGAATGTCTGATTCCTGGTGGTACTTACAATCAGCATCGGAACGTAAAATGAAGTAGACTGCTCCTCCGAGACAGACGTCACTCTGACTCACCAAGTGACGACGGATAACCTGGGAGAAAAGGTTGGCCGCCACGTTTAACCCAAGGCACAACACCACCCACTCTCCTCGAGCCACCAACGACCTGGCCTCGTCCATACCTCCCACCTCCAATGAGAGCATGACCAGCGTGTGCAGGCCTCTTGTCATATCCTCTCAATAGACGCTGGCCTTTCACCACTCCCGGCGGATAAACCCCAGACCCTCTCCCGCCGAATCCAACAGGTCTTTCAATCTCGGTCACCACAACCTCCCCTGTTGTTGTCTCCCACAACCCTCCGTACCCATCAACAATCCACGCTTTGACACTTTCAAACGTCCCCGGGTAAACGCCCAGACAAAGGACGACGGCCCCGGCTATCGTAATTAGAGCTGTGGTTTGGAAGATGTCATCGGTCGTGAAGGGGAGGGAGGATGTGTCCGGGGGTCTGGCGCCGATTGAGAACAGCAGAAGCGGGATGGCAGGGAGGAGGAGGAGAAGGAAGAATGGTCCAGGGAGGAGGGAGGTTGAGGTAGCGGGTTGTATGGGAATCTGGGCAGCTGGGTTGGGTTGAAGTGGGATGGCTTGCATTTTTCTTCTAGGAATATACTGGTCGGAATGCAGTTGGCGTGCAGATTAAGAAAGGTTAGCCGGCATAATGACAGATTTCCATCCAATCAGACTCATTAGTTGATCAGTAAAGATGCGTGTTTGAAGTTCACGTAAACGAGAAGAAAGGATGCACCATTAGACGCTGCAACCACAAAGGACGATCGTTAGGTGTCTCACCATGATATGCATACAGACAATGTCTTGATCGATGTGAAGATGGATGTGAAAGATGAAATCGACAGCCATATCCATTCTATACGTTGAACGCCTGCCACCTGGATGACCAATTTGCAAGACAAAGCAATACCGTCAGTCTAGGTCACTCTCTTTAAAAATTCTCGCCCGACTTACGCCTCATTCAATGCTCCAAAAGCCCCATTTGCCAACATCCTCTGCTCGACGTTGGTGTTACTGAGACTCAGCTACGCCACATTGGTCAGCCCCGGTGAAATGATCGGTTCGTCAATTATACCAGACGCCTTGCGCTGGATCTAGAGAGGGGAACCCACCTTGTCCGGATGTAGTCTGGCGATCACTTTCATATACTTGATCTTAACTTGCTTCTCAGTGATCAACTCGTGCATCCCAACCTTCAACCCGCCCCTCATCATCTCCTCCCAAAGCACCATATCGAGACTGGCAATCAGAGCGCGAAGGTTCGCCTCCTTTCCGCCTTTCCACGAGAGAAGTTTCGAGTCTACCGTGTCCTTTAATGCGAGCTTCTGCGCATCTTCAGCATCAGCCGCCTGATTGGCCTTGCGGAGTTCTTGCACTGCTTGAGATTGAGCAGCGTTTGTCGAGGTCGTGGCTTTTGGTGCTGGTTTCGGCTTTGGTTTGGGCCGACTGGTGGTTTGCGCTGTTGCTTTTGATTGAGCTTCGACCCCAGATTTTGCTTCTCCACCTTCGATCATTTGTCGAGATCTTCTCGCACCTTCCGATGCAAGTTTCTTCGAGGTCGATGCTGATGCTCCAAGCATCACATTGTCAAAGCCCATGACCTTCTCCCAATCCTCCAAAGCCGATTTCCACTTCTCACCCATTTCCCAAGCCTGCGCCCGCTTGATCATAGCTTTGACCAAAGCGTCTGCCAGCTTGACTTCACCAGAGACTTCAGGCGGTAGAGGAGCTTCTTTGTTGGGATGGTATGTCGGTCCAATCAACTCAATCACTGTAGATGCATCGGTTACAGCGCCTGTCGAGTCGCCCAATTTATACCGAGTGGCGGCACGGTTATTATATAGCGGGATGAGAAACAAGTGTCCAGATGGTAAAGAAGAGATAGCTGCACTATAGGACTGCTCGGCCTCGGTAAATCGTCCAAGTTTGAAATGCTCGTTTCCAGTAGACTTTTTCACTGCGCAGGTCTGCAATTGAGTAGCGGTCGCAGAAACCAGCGTCCTCGATGGGAGGGGGGCGGGAGGTGCAGAAAGCTGGGTTGGTCGGGGTCTGGTCGCCGGGAGTCTGGTAGTTGGCATCTGTGCGGGCGCATCGCGGCGAGTGGAAATGTTTGGACTCGGCTCGTCCGCAAACAACAGATCCGCTTGATCCCTCACAGACGGGCGATTCACATTGCTGTCCTTCGGATGTCGACGAGCTCTTCCTGGGGAAGCAGCCGGCTGCCGTGAAGATCCATTGGCTCTAGAAGGACCCGCTCGATTCCAGTGCCCTGTCTCCTCGTCTCCATCATCGTCCCTGAACCCTCCAGGAGCTCTCTTCTCATCCTTCCACCCACTTCCAATGTCGTCACTTGAGCTCTCCATCGTAGCCCACTTCGGTTTCCCATCCCCTCCTCCGCCAGCAGCACCCTTCCCCTTTCTCCCCGCTAGCTCAGAAGCTTCCAGAGCTTTTCTCTGTTCCTCCAAAATCTTCTTGCCAGAGTTCCACAGAGACGTAGCAGTACTCAGTCCCCACTGCTTGATCTCCCCAGCCTTTTCGAGAATCATCTCCTTGTGTTCAGCGTACTGATCTCCTTGACTTGGCCCCGAACTAGCTTCCCGAGGTTTCACGGAATCTCTCGAAGGTCCTGCTCGGCGTCGACGTCTTCGCTCAGCTTCCTCCTCCTTTCTGCGTCGCTCCCGCTCAACCATGTCGTCATCCTCTTCATCGGGGACATCATCGTCATCCCTTGTACCCCCAGACCGGGTCAGTAAGATCTCCATAGCAGCTTCAACGTCCTGACCGCTAGATGTCTTGGCAAGAGCTTCTCGAGCCTGAGAAGGGGAGTACCCCATTTCCACAATCTGGCCAACAACGTGCGGAGGAGGAGAGCTGGACCGCGCCGTTTGTCGTTTGTCGGCGGTACGGCGTAAAGTGTTTACCTGACAGCAGTCAATAACAATCAGCGAATGGCCGACATGGAAGGTGCAGTCGCTCAGACTACTTACTTTAATAGGCTCATCCCTTATGCTGACCTTCGCAGGCTTCCCCAACTCCCCAAGCAAGTCATCGTCATCCTCAAGCCCACTACCTCTCCCATCCTCCCTATCTCCAAAGTCGAAATCTGAGACAGGCGTTCTCATACCAGAATTCCCATTCCTCGAAGTAACAGTCCCAGTCGTACTGGTGCCGTTCCCGTTCCTCAAAGCCGAGGGAGCAAGTCGATCGACAGTTGCCGACAAATGGTCAAAATCGAACGGGTCCAGAGGAGCTGCAACTTTCGCGGAAGATGGAGGATTTGGAGTCGAAGATTCCGTAGGCCCGCTGGAAAGGAGATCGTCGTGATCCCAGAAGGACCCCATAGATGGAGATGGTCTTGACGATGATGCCTTAGAGCTCGTAGCTGGTAGTGGAGATAACGCGGGGGACTTGACTGCGTTTGCCGAGTTGGGCCTGGAAGGGGCTAGAGCGACTGGTTGAAGGAGATTTCCAGCTGATGCCTGCGCTGTAGAAGGCAGCAATACAGACTTCTTCGCGTTGACATCCCCGCCTGCCCCAGAAGAAACCACCACGCCAGGACCATGTCCGAACTTCTCCCAAAACATGCCATCCCCGGCAAACTGCTCTCGTTCCCGCTCCTCCTTCTCTTTCTGCTCCTTAGCCAGCTTGGCCTGTCTCTCAGCTAACGACAGACTTTTGTGCTCATTGTTGCCAGAACCTGAAGCAGGTGCTAAGGAGAGGAGATTGCTGAAGACATCTCCGTTCGCCTGGGGAGCAGCTTTACCCCCACTCCCTCCGGTGGTCGTGAGCGGTGTCTGAGATCCACTTCCAATAGGTGTAGCGCGACCAGTAGCTACTCCTGCGAGACGCGGGCTGACTACATTTCCAGTTATAGGTGGTAGCTGAGGAGTGACAGGTGTGGTCGCGCGTAGAGGTGTAGTGGAGTAGTATGAGGGGCCCGAAGGGGCTAAGGGCTTAGCGAGGAAATCAAAGGTCGACGGAGCAGGGTTTGGGCGCGTTGATTGGAGCAAAGGGAACGGTTTGATGGGCCCAGAACCGTTTGCAGCGCTGGAGGGAGTGGACGACCAGTCGAGGTCGACGAGGTCATCCATGTTTGAGGGGACAGGATGTTAAGGGACAACGAAGGATGATGAGTACAACCAAGGGAGGGTGTATTGTACGATGAGTTGTCAGAGAACACAAGCTGCTTGGTGTGGTGGCTGTTCTCTTCTAATCCTCGCGTGGCACTCACGTTGCGTGGCGGCTCTATCCTTTGACCAGATCTCTCACTACCAACTGATGACACTAGCTATGACCCATGAGGATTGCGATACATGGAAACACTATGCTAGCTGTTCTGGTGCCCACGACTTGCTTCCCCAACCTGGGATCTCGTTCCTCACTGATCAAAAAACACCACACTTACGGACGTTGTCATCAGCCGTCGGTATACTCTGGAATACGCGAAAGGAAGAATCACTCACGTAACAGTAATATCATCTCTCAGCCATCTGCTAACTTTCCCCGACAAGCTCAACAGCTCAGCCCTCACACCTCTCTCTCCACCACCCAACGAGTTTCTAATCAAATGAGTAGCGGCATTGGCATCACCCTCGAATACCCAACTACCATCTGATCTGCTCTCAGATCCTGGCAGGTCTTGCACCGGGTATAAACGTTCTGTGATTGGAGGTGGTGGATGGAAAGAAATTTGAGAGGAGAGAAGGGATTTTGGAATATCTGAATGAGTTGGGTGGGAGAGATATGCGGACACTAAGAGGGCAGCTTCTTCGGAAGTGATCCTGTCCCATACTGGTGATTGCAGATTTGTACCGAGACCAAATAAATAGAGGAAGAGAGGTTGGTCAGAATCGTCAGTGATAGCCCAGTTGAGAAGAAGAAGAAGAGACTCACGTCCATCGGTGGCCATGATAAGGAATTTCAGTCGCTCTCCATTCTCCGCTTTCAACTTTCGATAAGTGACCTCTGGTTTGGCCGTACAATAAGGCGGGGTAAGGGTCTGAGGCCGTTGGGGTCTCGGTCTCCTCCCTTCAGCAAGAAATACAGAGCCAACTCTGCCAAAAGAGCCTCGTTAACATCCCTTGCTGTAAAGCCTTACCATGGGCACTCAAGCAAACTCACGCAGAAGCTTGCTCCATGGTCCACTTGTAGACCGCATCACCAAATGCCCTTGTAGGTTGCAGGCCACCTTGGATTCTCCCACCTCTAATGACGGATTCAGCCTCAGAAGCGGGATGTTCGGCTTTCATCCTGTACAATGCAGTACTTTGTCAGCTATCGTTCTGCTTCCCCTGCAATGAATCTCGTGAAGAGGCAAGACTCTAGCTCAACCTACCTCGCCACCTCCCTTGGATTCTCCCCCATCTGATCCTCTGTCAGGACATCACATCTCCATTTCCCGTCATCCCCTACCCATCCTGCTACGGCTCGACAGTCCCCAGCCAACGCGACATATAGGGCATCTTGCTCAGCATCAACCACTGCTGTCAATGCGCATGCACCTGAATCGGCAGGCTCGGTGAGTGCTATGAAAGCTTCGTTTGGGGAGGGACTGGATGGGTCGGATGATGGCAAGGTGGACGATGGGACTATAGGACGGGGTAGAGTTTTCAAAAATCGGATAGGCGTTTGACAGATGTTATCGTCAAGCTGAAGGAAGCTAAAAGTGATGTTGTTATGGTCAGCTTAATTGAGGGCATTACGAGGACTGAGAAGAAGCTCACGCATGTTGGAGGGATGAGGCTATATTTGAGGGCGTGAAAACAACTCCGGGTTGTGATATCCAAGCAAGAGGGTTAAGGTAGTTTGCGATCGTCGTCGTCCAACCAGTCTTGACATTGGGTAAGTACCCAGCTTCCAAACCAGCAAGAGCAATCGTTAGAGTCGGATGTAAAGTTTTCGAAAGAAGTTGAGAAGTAGCGCTCCCTGCATGACCATCCAGTACAGAGAAGAACATTAGGTCTCGCGACCCTTGTTGCTGTGTCTCTAGAGGGGCTATCCTATCGACCGCATTTTCCGATGACGATATCGGGAGTTGTAGTTTGGACGCCTCATTATCATCCGACCACCACCCCCACAAGCCAGTCTTCTGTACCTTTCTGACACCTCTAGGAACGAGGTCTATAGCGCTCCGATCTTCACAAGGCTCATTGCTTCCCACCCAATTCGTATCAACCCTCGTAACAGGATTCCCTATCCTCTCGAACACTCTAGACTCCTGATGATCCGTCAAAATCCTCTCCACTTCTTCTGGACTTTTCCGAGTGAATTTATATTCCTTGATGCCGTTCCCTTGTTGGATGTTTATGGAAAACTCGGGAGATGTGGAGGTACGATTGATAGATTTCGATCGGGTTAGGGGCGTGGTGGAGGAGGTTGGTGGTATACGGGTCTCGTAGTAGTATACTGCTGCAGCTGCTGAGAGGAGGGATACGGCTAGGATGGTATTGACACGGATGTTGGACCGAGGAGGCCGGGCAGTGGTATACTGTCTCGATCGGTAGGTGCTTGCAGGAGGTATGCGATATCGAATGGACTTGAGCACATGCGACGACCGAATCGATGACATTTTGGGATTATGTCAAGCTACCCCCGATTGATAGAGGAGCTCCTATAGCTGAAGACACTCTGAGCTTATTCCTCTGCCCAATGCTATGAGTAGATGGAGATGAGATCGTGCATGGAAGATGGGGAGTGAGCTATTCTGGTCAAGCTGGGCTGACATTTCCCGAAAGACATGCGCGACTGTCGTCTTGTCGTCAATCCGGTGTTTTGACTTTTCTTTCCACCTTTCTTCCCTCGTCATCACCTTTCGACGTACCGTTGCAAGACAGGTGGTGCGAACGACGCTCTCCTCGATCGTGAGGGAAAGAGCTCGACAATCAGCAGGACGGTCGGGACTGCTCCTTGGGTATTTGGGTATTTTTCCAGGTGATTGAGTAAAGTAACTTGGTCTCAGAATGTTGGGCCAGTTCCTCTCTTTTACGGGGGGTATGGCGACCTTTGCCCAGGTTCTCGTAGCTTTGCCAATGGCTCTAGATCTCCTAGGTAAGCTATCGCCCACTTTTTATCTCCACCCAACGCACGGTACTGACTAGTGTCCACGTCAGGACCGCCATCATTCCTCCTACTGTCACTCCTCCTGGCCATCCATCATTTCACCTATTCAACCCTCCGGCTAATCCTCAAGAACACTGCACTCGCCCCCCTCATCTCCATCCTCTCATTCCTTTCTCCTCTCATCACACCCTCCCTAGTCCTCGTAACTCTCTACTATTACTTCCATCCGCCAGCTCCATCCACCCCTGCCTCCCTCCTCCCATGGTCGCCGTCATATATCCTGGTCCGGGTCCTCCCATTTGTCTATGCCAGTGTATTACGCTGGGTCAGTCCGCTGTTCACGCTGCTGGAAGGCATTAGCACATTGCTGGTCGTCCAGGTAGCGGGAAGGGTAGGGAAGGGATGGGCAGACGATGATGATAAAGAGGAAGGGATAGAATGGAGGAGCTTGTTGGGATTAATCGCTGCTGCATTTATTTATTGTGCGGGTCTGGCTGGGATCATCGTTGTGGGTTCAAGTCCTACGGCTCCTCATTGGAGTGACTGACATGCTGCGTCTAACTTGTTAGACATTCCCGATGTTCACTTCGTTCCCGGCGTTCCTTCTTGGAGCAGCGCTAGCAACGGTGGTCTTCCTTTCCCTGATCGGTTTCCATCTGAGACGGACAAATGTAGTTGAGACCAGTCTGGTATTTGTGTACGTCGTGGTGAGTATGCATACCTCAAATCGCTTCATAACTTCATACCAAGTACTAATTGTCATTCTTTTAACGAATAAGTATTCTGCCTGGTTATCCGGTGTAGAAGCAAAAATGGAGTAAGTTCATCTCTCAATATTCAACCTACATCCCGTCATCAAAGCTAACATACCTCAGACCAAGACAATACGGCTCAGGCTGGCTCCCTTCAACCTCCTTCACCACCCCCAAATCCATACCCGAAACCTCCATTCCCTCCTTAATCCACAGAATCTTCGAAACATCCGGGGGTCCCGCTAACGGAATCCTGACGTCCCTGTACTCCGTAACCGCAACTCTCCCACCACATCTTCTCCTTAGTTTAATTTACCGAATCGCAGTTCTGCACATGGCAGCGAGGATTGTCCCAATCATCCGCAAGCTTTCGGCAGGGTGGGATGATGGGATGTCAGATGACGTGAATGGAATGGGGGGGTCGGTTGGACCGGAGGTCGCTCCTGGCTTCTGGGACGGGAGGAGTCTGGGTCAAGAGCCTCCTGTGAGTGCATTCTCCGAACTCAAGATCAAGTTTGGGACAAAGCTTGTACTGATACCGCGCTTGATCAGAATATGAGAGTAACGACGGTAGTGCTATCGTATCGTCGTGCCATCCTAATATCGGTCTACACACATCTTCTTCGTAAGTTGGTTTCCTATTTTACCCTTCCACTCTTATCGTTCATATGTCAAACTTCCTGAGTGAAAGCGAGGTTGACTTCGTTGATTTCGATTTCTAGTATTAGATGCAGGCTCGCAAACGTGGTGGAGATGGATCAATATAGCTCTCTTCTTAGCTGTGTGGAGCTTGGAGCTGTTACTAGACGCCGAGGGGGAGGAGACTGAGGGTTTGAAGTGGAAGGCCGATTAGGACTCGTACAGTGCTTAGGGTAACAAAAGCACGATTGTGCCAATGCATGTAGTGAAATCAACTGTTTTCAGGGTGATGCCATGATGTCACGAAGACCCATGCGATGAATGCAGCGAGAGTCGTGGTAAAGATACAAAAATCGACGCAATCAAACGGTGACCCCAACGACCGTCTCACTCTGAATATCTTCCTCCTCACTCGCCTCTTCGTCCCTCGTCCCCTTTCCTGACCCCACCTTCCGCCGCTTAGCCCTCATCTTCCGTCCCTCACTCCTGTACTGCCGTTTCTCCCTCAATCTCTCCATCCTAGCTCTGACCTTACTCTCATGCGCCTCACACCCCATTCCAATCAGCCCACCCTGCTTAGACTGCATCTCAGCTTCCTCCTGTGTATATCCAGCTTCGACGGCACGACGTTGTCGACAATGTAAAAGGCATGCGAGGGTTGGACAGCGGGTTGCGGCGATCCCGCCACATGAGGTGTGGATGCAGGGAGAGGGGAGGTTTGTGCTTCCGCCAGGTGGGGATGGGGGGCGGGAGGTCGATGCTGGATATGAGTTAGCCGGGAGTCACAAATGTAGGGATAAGTGGCGGAGGTGGAACACGAGAGGGAAGACAGGAAAGGAAGAATGAGAAGAGAGAAGACGAAAAGTTTCACGATATAGAGTGCACTCACCACCTGTGATCTCCGCTTCGACCAGATCATCTTGACCGCCTACCTCAGTCGATACTGGTTTTCCACGGATATAAGGCTGCGCCGCCCACAGAGGGAGATCACGATATCCAGTCGTTGGATTTAGCGGGGGAGGTCGGTAATCCTTGCCAGAAGCTTCGATCTCGGCCTACAGTGATCAAAAAATTGATCAGCGACCGAGATCCACTGCACCGTGTCTCTTGTGGACGACTCAAAGCTCCAGCGCAAGTACGGTCGAAGAGAAGCCGCAAACAAGATGGGAAAAGTCGACCCACCTGAAGTCTCTTCTCAATCTCTTTCACGGCATTCCTAAAACTCCCAATCCCGACCTCCAGCTTCGACCCGCATTTCGCAATCATGATTCTCAGACTCTCGTCGGTATCCAACACCTTTTTGAAAATCCGGAAAAGATGGGATTTGATCGCTGAAGAGCCCGTAGGGGTTTTCAGAGACTCGACAATGTCTAGGTAGCGGTTTGCTAGGGTTATCACGGAGGGGTAGGCGTGGGGGKGGGAKGGTGGGACGAAGATTGCGGGATTGGAGAGGTTGCCCTGTCGGTTTGGACATGACTCAGCCTCCCTAGCACGTCTAGGAAACGGTGGTAACATTTGACTCACCTCAGCGGTCATCACACCATCACACCCAGTGATTTCCAAACACTTTTCCACGTCCTCGGCATAAAGGATATTCCCATTGGCAAATACGGGGATCTTGACTGCCTGTTTCACCTGTCTGATGATTTCCCAATCAGCCAGCCCCGTCAACTGGCCTTTCATGTCCCGGGTCCGGCCGTGGCATGTTAGAATCTGAGCACCGGCTGCTTCCATCATTTGGGCGTAGGCAATTGTCTTCTCCACCGACGGGAAGACTCGAAATTTGGCTGTTACGGGAACGGAGAGGTTTTTATGTAGTGTTGAGACTAGAGAGTAGAAAGTCAGCGCATGGGCTATCAACAAGAGGCCTCAGGAAAGTAACAATCACTGAGGCAGGAGGGGACATACTCAGACTCTTGATCAGCTCCCAATCATCTTGGAGGAAAGCTCCATAATTCCCCCGCTTCGCAATCCCTTGCGGGCACCCACTGAAGCGTAGGTCAGCATCAGCGACGACTTTGTCGATTCGAATGATCAGACCTACAAATTGATATCCACAGCATCACATCTCCCCTCAACCTTCTTCGCAGCCTTCAACAACACCTCTGGATCATTCGCGCAGAACTGGACGATCAATGGACGATCGCCACCGTCAATCCCAGCAATAGCATCATGACTCCCCTCCTCGCCATAGCTCAAGTTGAATTGATCGCTTCCCCTCGTATCGTCTCGAGCATTTAGGAAGACTTTGGCATGGATCATCGGCGTATAGCAGAGGTGGGCGCCGCCTTGATGCCGCGTATATGACGTTCTCGAGGGTGGGTGGGCCGCAATGACGGTGGAGGGGCCAGCTAGGGAGGGTGGGAGCGGCGACCGAGAGAGCACTCTCCATGCCTGACGCTCGTCAGCCGAGATCCGATGTGAAAGGAAGACCAAGCTTACTAGTTCACTCTGGTCCACCATGGGTGCTACTACCCACTTGGGACTGCCGATGCTCTTGTAAAATTCATATCCGCCTAGCTTCTCTCTGCTAGAGGAAGCCTCTGCCGAGGCCGAGGTCTCTGAATGCGCATCACTGCTGCTCTGGGCAGCCATCTTGGGTATCGATACGACTTTCGTCCCTGCTATCGCAATCTCTCTAGGTGCGGACAGTATGCGAGAAACGCCTCGGAAGAGGCTCCGAAGCGATATGGTGAGATATGGCGAGTAACCACTATAACGAATGGGGTAATAGGCGACCTAGGGAGTATGTATCTTCTAGTTTCTCGCCTGAAAATGCAAATCCCTTATCAAGGAGTGAGGATAAACAGCAAATGTATCTGAAAATGGGATGAATTTAACTTACCTCGATCACCATCCAGCTGGGATTAAATAGAAATAATGCAGAAAACAAATTGGTCTGATGGTTGCCACGTGTTTATCATCCAGATCTGGCTTCAGCATAGCCTAACATCTCAGCAACTCCACTTTGGATTTGCCAGCGGCTGACATGGGATACACCATGTAAGTATTCTTGCCATACACTACATGATGGTACTTACTGAAGCCGGAGCTCATCAGCGTCCTACAATGGACGTGGCAGCCGCCTCCCGGCCAGAAAATCAACCTAACCGATGTAGTCCTCCAACGCGTCCTTGAGCACTACGGGGTAAGTCTTCCGTCTCATGCAGCCTGACTGACTGTTTCCCTCTATTGGGGCCATATATACGTAGTGTACTGACACACATTACTGATTTCAGCTCACTCATCCAACAAGAAGTACTATCCAACTTAGGACATATCGTACAATCTTCCCACCAACTTCCACATCCGCATCGGCAAGTCCTATCGCAAGGTTCTTGACGACCATAGCCTACTCCCAGCCATTACCGCCCACCAACACTGGTCCAATACCTACAATCCCAAGGGATGATGTGATGTATCTCTTCCTTGAGGATCGGGGCTCGACGTCCTCGAACCTTTCAACCAGTTCGGGTTCGGGTTCGGGTTTGGGCGGCGGTGTGCCTAGTACGTCGGCGAGTGTGAAATCGAACGGTGTCGATCCCCTTGGCACGAATGGAGCAGTCAGTGAGGCTGCGGATACGATTGTGCCCAATTCCGGCTCACAGGAAAAGGAGATAGCAGCTATAGAGGTAGACGGCTTTGAAATCGTTAATCCATCAAGCATAACGCAATCCTCAGGAGACGTCAAGTCCGAGCAGCAGAACGGCCAATCAGCCACATCTACCGATGAAGTTGGCCCCAATGCTTCCAACTCTTCCGGAGCGATTCTACCAGGAGATTCATCAACCCACGCAAAACGATATAGAACACTAGCTGTAAAACCCGCAGGAGCTGTTGTCCCCCTCCTCCAAAACTTGCTCAGCAGTTTCGTCCTAGGAATGACCAAAAGTGCTCGAGCGGTAAGTTGATTCTTATCTCTATATTCCCGCCTCCATCCAATTCCAAATCTCCTCTCGCGACAAGTCCATACCGCTTCCGCTTTGGATGCTAATCAAAATTCAGATGGCATCAACAACCGCTCAAGCACCTACGCCAACCCCAATCCCAGGCCTTCCCTTCTCCCTAACATCCCTGACCTTTCCCCCTCTCCATCACCCATCACCACCGCTATCATTGACTCTGCATAACTTGCCCACCCCAGGATCACAGACGATATTCCTTGAAGCTGAATGGATTGGCTCGGAGCTAGCAGGGGCCGACACCTCATCAGAAGGGATGGTGGGACAGGTGATGAGGACATTCTTAGAGGGGTGTTTACCGGATTCGCTTGGGGTTCGCAAGTGGGGGATCTGGGAGGGGGTTACGGATGACGAGGATGAGGGGTGGGAGGGTGTTGAGAGGGTTCGAAGGGTTACCGAAGTCCTTGGCAGACTGCTACGCGAGGGGGGACTTATCTAATCGATCAAATGATTTCAAGGGAAATTTGGATTTGGAAATGACTATTCTTGTCTTCTGGTATCTCGGTTGCGCTACTATGACATTATGACATTAGATGCATGATATACCAGCACGAGAGGATCAATATCAAGATATGCAGGATATGCAAACCGGTCATAAGGTATACCACGGAAGAATTCGGTGCAGTGAAGCCCTGACACACTGGAACGACGATCAAATCCGATCTAGAACTCCCCAGCTGATAAGAGCGTCTCGACATCACACGCTAGCAGTCTCCTAAATAGCAGTCGCATTCCCGTAAGTTGTCCCATCCAATCCCCGAGCGACGAGGGCGAACTCGTGCAAAGCCTCCCTCATCTTCTTCGTGGTTCGGCCCCTAAGCCCCATTCGGCATCAGCGTCCGTTTTGCTCAGACGAGCCATCAAGAGGACTACTGAAAGTGAATGCCAACATACCGTAAAACTGCTTCCTTAAACTTCTTCTTAGCCTCCATCGTAGCCCTACGGTCTGGGAAACCGTCCTAAATCAAATGGATGATCAATATCTCTTCCCATCTCATCACCTCTCCTTCGATGCTCATGAATCCAAAGAGAATGCCCATACACCCACCTCAGCCAGAATCATAGTTAACCAATTACCCATATCCTCCCCAGCAATTCTGGCGACGAGACCTGCCAGCAACTCCGCAAGGTTCGGAATGACGGATCTGGGTCCTTCACTGCCAGCTGAAAGAATCAGGGAACGGAGGATTTGTGGCCCGAAATGTTTCCAGAGGGGGTCGGTGATTTCCTCGAGCGGTGATGGGTATCTAGTGCCGGAGAGCAGTGCAATCTGGTATGTTTCAGTCAAGATAGCAAGATGGCCTACCTGAGAGTGAACACGGTAGGGGAGCGGTAAGGGGAAGCGCGGACGACGGGTGAGGGAGAAGGAGAGAAGAGGAGCACTCACAAAGAATTCTGCGGCTGTTTTAAGGGAGAAACGTTCTTGTGCTCCTAAACCTAGAAGGGCGAGGGACATGTACGCCTCCACAAGCTGCGTCTGCAGTCGTACAAGGATACCGGGGAAACGCGTCGCCAAAGCCGAGGAGAATTTGTACCATCCCTCAGCCACGTCGGGGTGCTACATGGCGACCAATCCATCAAATTAGCTCTGGCCACTCTGATTTCATGACGCTCATATCCGACAAAGAGATCGAGAGCATGATACTTACCTCGGCAATAGCCCCGGGTTGCCCAAGACTGTTCCCTGCAATCACCACCAGCCTCGACGCGGCATCGCCAACGATCGCCCATCGCTCCTGGTCCTCTCCCTCTGTCTGTTTTAGTTCCTCCGGGGTTTTAGTCTTCTTCCGGAAAATACCGGATGGGGGGGAGTTTATTCGAAGAGTTAACGTTGAGGCTAGTTGCATCCACAGAGCCGATGGGGAGCGTTCACATGCTGAGCATACTAGGGATAGCAATGGGAGTGGTGAGAGGGAGATCAACGTCTCCGAAGATGACAAGGTTGAATGTTTCAGGAGAGACGATATCGCCTGAGGCCATATCAGCTATTTGCGGATACGTTGAATCGGCAGACAGGAAACCTACATCTGCAATTTCGGCATCCCCATTCCAGATCTGGACAACGCCAGAGATCCCCTCTTCAATTCTCCCTCTTAGGCTGACCATCCGTGAATCATCCCTAGCCTGCTTAACGATTCTCGCCCGGCTTTCCTCATCCGCCTCGTCATCATCAACATGGTCGAACATATCGTCATCAGACGGTGAGAGGCCTTTGAAACAAGCTGTGAGCGCTTCCATGGCCTGGATGAGTAGTGGTTGCGACGTCGAAGGATCAGTTCGAGAGGCGAAAACCGCTTGTCCAAGTCGTTCCACAATTGGCTGGACAATCCCCTGGCGAATCGAGTGTTAGTTTCAGCTGGACCGATCAAGAACTGAGCCTTAGAAGCAGCTCACCTCGACGGGCCCGATCGCGTCCAAAGGAGAAAGAGCTTGAATGACGCTCGTGATAGCCTCTATGACTTTTGTTTGTTCTTCGGCCTGATCCAATGTCTCATTAGCTAAGTCCCACACAAACAAGAGAACCACTCACTCCCAAATCCCCGATCTTGCCATGCAATTCCGAGAAAGCCCCGATATGCTGCACCAATTTCGCTCTGCATATATCGCACAAAGCCTTGAGCGAATCTGCAGCCGAGCGGGAGATCGTCGAAGAAGCCGTGAGCGACGGCACCAAATATGCGAGTACGGGAAGAAGAAGATCGGGATGAAATTTGAACCATTCTTCGTATGCCTCTGCCAAAGTCGTCAGATCAGATTTGACAATTGTTCCAGGGTGGGGAAACGACGTGCACATACGGATAAGACAGACCACCGTGAGTCGGAGACGGTCCTCTCCTCTTCCTCGAGCGGCACGATGCGAGAGACGACCAAGAATTGATTCGCCAAAGAGTATTGGAAGACTTTTATCCTCCCCCAGTGGCACCGCTTCGGACGAATATCTCAAACAATGTAAAGTCGACTCGATATCCTAGCATATATTTGTCAACCATGACCCATCATACCTCGGCAACTCAGGACTCACCTGCCAGGGTACATTGCCCTCAACCTGCTGCCCCACCAACTGAGTAAGGGAAAACAGCATTTCATCTCTCAGAATGTAATAACTGGAACAAACAGACAATGATCAGGCCTCGTTTCACGTTATCATCAGTCGAGGGACTCACGCGCCAACAATGACCTCCCCAGCATCTCTGCGCCAAGACTCAAAGCTCTCTCTGTCATCTTTGTCCATCCCTCCCAGTCCTCCGGAAGTAGATTCCCCATCCCCGGGCCATCGGACTTTCCTTCTCGTGACGGATACGAGCTCTCTGAAGAACTGCTTGGCGATCCCCCAGTTTGGATCAGTTTCGTGGTCGGACGAGAAGAGGTCCGAATCCATAACGGCTTCTTGAATGAGTGGGTAGATCGGCAGCGTTAACTGTGCAGAGCAATGTCATCAGCTCCACTGGACGAACTTTCGGATCCCATTTAGCTCACCTGGCTGACACTTTCATCTACCCCTCCTATACCAGACCATCCCGTTAAGCGAAGAATGACCCCTAGGAATGTTTGGACATCCGGCTGGCCCAGTCTCGCCACAAGCCACTCTGATGAGTGCTCAATGAGCGCACAAAGAAGCTTCGTGAAGCCTAAGACCTCTTCGGACGGTTCTAATGTCCATCAGCATTAGACCGAGAATGGTATCACCTTACCGTCTTCAGTGGAGCCAATAAGTGTTTGGCCAGCTGGACCAATGACCCAAGCCAGCAAAGGCTCCGTGAGGATTTTTGTACCCTTCCCGAACTTGAAAATGCTCTCCGAGAGAACTTCAACGAGGGCCGACGACGCTGCGGGCAGAGGGAGGAGATTATATAATGAAGGTAACAGGGCACTGAGTTCGCTGATTGCGGTCCGAATATCAGCATATGCTGGGGGGTTAAGACGACTTCATGTGAAGCGATGTGCAAACAACACTCACTCCCCACCCAGCCCGTACCCTATCCAGCTCTCCGCACACCGACAAGCAGCCTCAGCCTCTTTCTGTCGCTGTTCCTCCGCTATTCTCGTCCCAACCATTATGCCGGGATCACCATTCATAGCCTCTGAGATGGTACTCATAACAGCCGGTAAATCCGCTTCTATATGCTTGCGTAAAGCATTTCTATGTAGAACAAGTGATCAGAATGGATTCCGCACCTTCAACTCAGAACTTGACGCACCTCTTCTGCTCGCTCAACCCCGCCCTGCCAACCTCCTCCACACACATTCCACACCACTCAAGACCCCATAATCTCATCCGATGTCTCAGCTTCCCTTCGTCATCCGATAATGGCCGGGCTACAGACGTGGAGGAGGAACCGACTTGGAAGTTTGAAAACCCTCCTGGGGTGTTGTATCCCGAGGAAGGAGTGGATGGGGGGAGGGGCTTTGAAGCGGCTGCCGCAGATGAGATGGTTTGGAGGACGGTGAGGATCGGATGGGGGAAGTATGGGAATGGTAGCCGTAGAAGGAGAGAGGCGAGCTGGTGTTCTGCACGTAAGTTATAATTACGGAAGACTGGCGGCGATAGATTCAAGACCATCAATAGGAGGAGAGAACTAACACATCCGAATAGCTTTCTAACGACTACACCATTCCCTGGCTGATTAGATAGTGGATTATCCGGAGAGATCGCCGATGTTAGAGTCTCAAGCAATAGAGCCAGCAGAGCAGGCTGCAGCGTGGCAGGTAGGGTATCCCTGAGAGAAAGTATATCAGCTACCATGCTTAGGCATAGATGGTGAATGGACACCGGCTAGGAGTACTGGCTTAGGATGTGCTAATTGGATGAAGGATGACGAAAGAGCTCACCAATCTCTCGAAATCTTAACCTGAGCCGTATGAGCCGAGAAAAATCTAACATTCGCATCCTGCTCATATCAGCTTCAATCACCGCCATGACAAGACATCAACATGTAAAAGTCGATGAACCGATAGGAGGATGTATGAAACATGTAATGAAGGAAAGAACAGCAGGTACTTACAGGATGCCCCGCCAACCCCGAGATCAATCCCCAAGCCTCAGGTGTGGCCTGTATATTCTGAAGATCATGTTGCAGTTGTTTAGCCTGTGAAGGATTCGCCGAAGTCTCCGGGGCGAAGAGGTGGAGAATGGTCTAGTCATTGTTAGCTTTGCTCACTGAGGAATGGGAAGAGTATGGGGTTTGTTTGATTATGAATAGAGGACACAAACATACCTCCGATACCCTATTTATATCACTTGGATCTAGGACGGGAAATCTCGAATCCAATGGGTGAACCTCATCTTCGAGGTTCATAGTTGTCCGGCTCGATTTGTAAATGAATGCTAGGCTGAGTTGTGTAGCTGAGCTTTTCTGGGAAATGTGGGATTCGAGGGCTGGAAGGGCTGGAGTATCCTCCAATGACGGACTTGGATTCGATGTTGGTTGTATTATATTTGAGCTGCATGGACGAGGAGGTCACTTTGTTGAATGGTCGAGGCTACTTGAAGGTCAAAGGCGAAACAAGTCGTGACGTCACGACTTTCTTACTTCATGGCTTGACAGCCAACTTATTAACTGATGAATCCGAGAATGGTCTCGAAAGAGGGCAATAGGGGGCAAAGGTTTCCTACCTCCTAGCGAGCATCTGACTTTCTGAGATAAAATCAGAAATGCAAGAATTCGACTTGACATGCTTGCGACACCAAAGTTCATTGGAACCAACAACTGCCAACTACGAAGTACCGAAAAACCGAATAAGCCTCGCCGAATCCAAGGGATCCCATTTGTCCTCTCCATCCCGGACCTGGGTATATAAAACTTAAGCGAAATAAGAGAAGATGGAAGAAATTTGAAGGAAGGAATGGGGGCCTCGAACCGAAAGATATTAGTAAAATCAAGGGGGATCAAGCGAAGACGAAGGAATCAATCGAAGCACGGGAGATTAAGTGATAACGGATTATAACCCTGAATTCCAAACTATTGTTGTCGCTGTCAAAGCTTATACGTTCTCCGGTAAAAGTATTTCTGGGGCAGCCTCTGGCACGGTCTCCTCGCCAGACAGTACGGCCTCGGCGTCGGGTTGAGCCGGTGGCTCGGATTCAGTCACTGCGGCTTCCTCGATTGTGGTCTCTTCCGCGGGCAGTTCCACCTCCGCCTCCGCCTTCTCCTCCGCAGCTGGTGCTTCAGACTCGCCAGCCGGCGTGTCCTCCACGATCGACTCAGAAGGATGGGGAACCGCCAGTTCCCCCTCAGCCTGCTCGGCAATCCGCGTAACCTCCTCTACCGTAGGCACAGTCGCCGTCTCCTCAATGTTGGTGCTGGCTGTTGGCTCGATATCGGCTGCTGTCTCTGCCTCCGCCTCTGGCAGAGTTGGGGCTACAGACGTCTCCTCGATTGGCGCCGGGTCCGAGATTTGTGCGACAGGCTCCGAGGTCGAAGGGGCTTCCTCTGCGGCTCCTGATGGAGCTTCATCCTTGTCGACAGGAGCAGGGGCGGCAGGTTCTTCGTGGGACCCTTCACCTTCGGTCTCCGGTACCCCTTCCATCAAGACTTGTAGCTCCTCCCACCCCTGCCCAGCTTCCTCATGACCATCCTCCCCAGCAGACCCTAGGCCTCCACCCGCAATCCCCTCCAGGCCCGAGAGGTCCATCCCCATGTCCCCTAGGGGATCCTCGAAGCCAGGAAACTCGTTCATCCCAAAAGGCGTAGCGTCCGCTTCAACCCCGTGGCCAGGTCCAACATCATCGGCTGACACCGGCACAGGCGACTGATGACCCTCATCATCATGCGTGAAGTCATCGACATCAAAAGACTGATCCAAATCTACCGATAGATCTCCGGGCGTGGGATCGGGATTGGACCCGATCGCGACATTGCTGCCGACGCTTGGGTCGAGGCCCAATGTTGCGGCATGATCAGGGGAAGAGCCTGTGGGACCAGGTTTTACATCCTTCTTCTCCTTCTTCTTCCGGGGCTTTGGAGGATCAGAAGAGACGGGAGGAACTTCAGGGATGATGATAGGTCTAGGCGGGACATCTTCCCCTCGAGCCCTTGCTGCCGCCTCGTCCTCGTAGATCTTGCGCAAGGCTTCGTATTCTTGCTTGTCCTTATCGGCTTGTTGGAGATAGGGCTAAACGTCAGCACAATTCTCCGGAAAGAGACTAACCTTCTTCTCTTCATCCGATAACGATCTCCACCTCTCTGCAGCGAGGACAGACTGCCTGGTTGTCTCCGTCTCCTCTCCCCAAACCTTACTCCTCAGGTCATCATCCTCCCTGATACCCTTGAGGAACAGGAAGTAAGCCGAAAGAGGTTTCTTTGGGGCATTCGGATCTTTGAGATTCCCTTTGCGAGACTTGCCCTCCTTCCTTTGCTGAGCTCTGAAAGCGTTCTCGGCTCGGATATCGTCAGGTGTGAGTGTTGATTGCCAAATAGCAAGGTCGCGAGCATACTGTTCCTTGGATTCCTGGACCTTCTGAGCATAATACGCACGCTGTTCAGCGTTGAGATTGGCGTATGCAGCGCCAGCGTCTTTAGCGATTTGAGCCACGTTGAGTTTGGCATGATGGGGAGTTCCACCCGGTGAATTACCCTGCGCAGCAGCAGCTTTAGCCTTGTTGAGCTCGTCGGTGAAGAATAGCTGCCATGCCGAGTTGGCTTGACGAGGAGGGTGCAAGTGGGATTTCGCTGGTGGCTTAGGCGGAGGAGGAGGGGATTCGACCTCCTTCTCCTTCTTGCCCTTTTTACCTTTCTTCTTGCCATCTTTGTGGTCGCTCTCATCCTCGGTGGACTCATCTGCTCCACGCTTTCCAAGGCCTTGGTATTCTTCCTTGAGCTCTGGAGTGGAAGCAGTCTTGTCCTTCTTGTCCTTTTTACCCTTCTTGCCGGCCGCTGGGGTCAGTGGCACCACAGGCGCTGCAGGGGGAACTGCCTGAGTCGCCGCTGGAGGAATGGTGTGACCGATCGGAGCAGGGGCATAGCCATATCCTTGGCCCCATGCCGGGTTCCAGCCGTACTGGCCAGGCTGCACGCCGACCTGCGGCACAACAGAAGGCGGGAACTGATGATTGCCATAGCCTTGCCAGCCAGCAGAGCCTGGCTGTACTGCGCCACGGCCTTGGGTGGGTGTTTGCCATGTCTGGGATCGATTGGTCGACTCATGGCCGTACGAGTACTGAGGATTAGCTGGGTAATCGTACGACGCCGATGTCGCCGTCGTAGGCGCCCGTTGATGCGAGTCAGATATGGCACCTTGGTTGATGGTAGGAGTGGTCGTCGAAACCGGAGCTCGAGAAGCAGAGGAGGCGCTTTGTTGAGGGAAGTTGTTGTGCTGGGGATACTGCGTCGACCAGTTCTGGTGGTGTTGATTCTGGTCGTAGTAGTAATTATTGTAATTGTTCCCGTAGGGGTGGGCAGTCTGTGGCTGGCTCATGGTATGATGGTGACTAAGGACTTGAGGGGGAGCTGACGAGGCTTGATAGGGCGAAGCATGGGCCGGTAGATGGGTCGCGGGTGACGCTGTGTCCGAGGTAGGTTGAGCGGTTGGATAGTACCGCGAGGAGGGGGACGGCTGAGCTCCAGCAGCAGCAGTAGGAGGAGTGGTAGCCTTGGTACCGGATGTTCTTCGGGTGCCCGATGGTCCGGAAGGGGATTGACTAGTAGTGTTATAGCCGGCGAGTCTGGCGTTAGCCATGTACAAAATAAAAGGACCTACCCTACGCCGTAATTGTATTGCCCGACAGGGACGCCATAGTTGGCGGGATAGCTGAAGCTGTCATCCTGACCGTATACACCCTGGGCGGGAGGGTCGTCGCGACGAGAGGAGGGAGCAGGCTCCGTCGGGGCAGCGTACGCCCGAGGGTTGGATGTGCTTCGTTGGTGGTTGTTGTACATGGCAGGGAGAGAGGGCTGAGGGTCAGTGATGTTTATGGTGACGGACTCACGTTATCCCAGCTGTGACCAGAGTTTATGGCGGTGGAAGAGGATGATGTCGTAGGGGTGTGTTGCATCGAAACTGTCGATGGCTGAGGAGGGCTGAGATGGGATCAAGGTGGGTGGAGATGGGATCGCGGTGGATGTGATGGGATCATGGAGAGGGGTGGTCGTGGTGGTGGTCATGGTGGTGATGGTGATATTGAGGGTGGGGGAAGGGGGGAGATGGACGGCGAGGAGAGAAGAGTTGATCAAGCTGAGGTCAGCAAAGGATGACTATAGACATAATGTTGATCCACGACTCGACGAGATCACTCACTCCAATCACCACGGGAGATCTACTGATCTACTGATAACCAGGTGAGATCTGTACCTTGCCAGTGGAAGGGGCAATGAGATGAACGGAGATAGGGTCGCGGTGTAGATAAGATTAGTTGTTTGGTTCCCGAGACAACGTGCCGGTGCCCAGTGACGGGGGGATGAGATGGGAGTGATCGGGGTCAGTTGGTGAGGGAGAGGGAGAGGGGAGCAGTAGCGTGGGATGGAGAAGGGGACAATGCGAGGCGAGGAGAGGAGAGGAGAGGAAGCGACGTGAAGAGGCAAGGAGAGAGTGGTGGGGACACGGTACGCGGCGAGAGGAAGGAAAGGAAGGGGGAGAGGGAGGGCGGGTTAGTTTAGGAAAATGATTGGTAGGGAAGGGAGGAAGGGGAGGGGGAGGGAGGGGAGCGGTGGCGAAACGAAACGACGAGCAGCGTCAGCGTCCAGCGTGGTGTGAGCAGAGTGTGGGTGTGGGTGGTGGGAGTGGGTTTGCGGCGGGGGGGTGGTACGTATGCGCAGTCCCTTTGGGTTTCTGTATTGGATGGGATGGGGATGGGGGGATGAGGGGAATAAGCACTCACCTGTCCGACTAACCTTTGACTCTGAACTGGAACTGGAACTGGCGGGGGTCCGCGTGGGTGTGGGTGTGGGTGGGAACGGTGGAGTGTGGTGTGGTGTTGCGTCTGTTGCGAGATGGGAGAGCAAGAGGGAGGGCAAACGAGGAGCGAGGGAACGAGGGAAACGAGGGAAGAGGGGGGGAGGGAAGATGCGCGGCGGGAAGCGATGCGATGCGACAAACCCAGCGCTAGAGCGGGCTAGGATCGAAAGGGGGCAGCTGCACAGGCCCCCTTACCCCCCGTGCTGCTCCCTTTGGCGCGGAAAGGACGTCAATGCACGGTTCTCATTGGACGAACCAAAGCGCGTCACTCGCCGGATGTGGCAGTTGACGACGACCGGCTAGGTCGGGAATATACATTGTGGCACTTTTGTATTGCAACCCAAAGACTACCAGATTACTCGGCACCCTTCCGGACCTCCTCCAAAGCGCGTTGCAACGTCGTTCGCAGTTTGGTCACTAGAGTGTCTTCATCTTTCTCAGGCGGCGGCTGAGGGAGGCTTCAGCTTTGTTGTTGCTGATATTTGATGTTGATGTTGATGTTGATGTTTTATGGCACTGTTACTGGAATCGAAGCGGAGACAAAAACAGAAAAGAGCTCACAATCTGGTCGAGCAGATATCTGAGTACAGGTCAGCGGATGAAGTTCCTTCATTCGAGTCTTTTATCGTCCACCCTCAGTACTATCTAGCCATATCCTATGGATCCCGCAGTATCGATGGGTAAAGAGCGAAATCTCATAAAGGGAACCGAGAAGGGGGAGGGAGTTGCAAGCACAAACAACTCACTCAACCTCATCGATAGTCTGCCACAACAACGCAGATCAGTACTCAATACTCAGTATAAATTACGCCGGATTCATCCCACTCCTTCCAATCCACGTAGGAGTACACTAGACAGATACCGTACTCACCAGAACAACCGGGATTCTATGTGCTTGATCAATAATTGATGTCATTCTCGCTACTCATTCCCACCCTATCCCAGACTCACCGATTCATCCTATCTAGCTATTTTGTCCGTCTTTTCTTGGACAGTTCTGAACTGCTTGACTAAATTCACTAGTGGATTGATAATGTCTGTTCCGTGTACTTGTCCTGCCAAATCGTTAGAGCTAGCTGGTGATGATCGTTTCCGAGGAGAGTACATCTCGGCGTTGTCCGGATTCCGCTGTGGGGCTCCAAGTCTTCCTATCTACCTTTGAGAAGTCGGGCCTTCCAAGGCGACTTAGTCCGTCTATTCCGTGTTTCTCCACGCTTTCACCACCTATCCCCCATTATCGACCACTATCCCGATGCTCGAGAAACACCCCCTTCTTCCAGCCTCCCCGCGGCTTGAGCATCGTCTCCCGCGCCGACGCCCACGCTTGTCCCCCGCCCTCCTCCTCCTCCCAATCTCCCTCTACATCTTCCTAATCTTCCGTCCCCTCTCACACCTCTTCAATCTCTCCCCGCCCATTCACGCGATACACCAGAACCAATGTGATATGCCCCCTTACTCCCCACCCTTCGATGGGACGGCCTACTTCTCCTCGGAAGAGTTTAGGAATCTGTCCATCTACCGACTCACACATGCCGTACGTTTCCCCACCGTTGGGTATGATGATCTCAAGGATCCTGAGGCGGAGGGAGGAAGACCGGGGGAAGAAGGGCATGATACTAGATGGGATACTTTTCCGCCATTCCATCAGTTCTTGGAGAAGACTTATCCCCTTGTGTGAGTTTTCGTGATTGTGCAGGCTGCGGGGGCCAAGGAATGATCATCACTCAGGCATAAACATGCTAAGCTTGAGAAAGTCGGTGGCTACTCCCTGCTATATACTTTCCAGGGGAGCAATACTACCGCAAAACCGATAGTCCTAATGGGACATCAAGATGTCGTCGGTATCTCCGAGGACGGGTGGACATACCCACCTTTCTCCGGGCACTACGACGGAGTAAGTGTTGTCTACGTCTGCATCATGTGCAATTTTCTTTCCCATTCTACCCACCCCTATCAGATCAGATCAGCTAATACCAACTAGGAATGGATCTGGGGTCGGGGATCTTCCGACTGTAAATCCAACGTCATAGGTCTCCTTTCAGTCCTCGAACGACTTCTCGAGACCTCCTTCACTCCGAAACGAACGATTATCCTTGCGTTTGGGCAGGACGAAGAATCAACTGGTCACTATGGCGCTCGTCGTATTGCGCCATTACTGGTGGAGCGGTATGGCAAGTATGGGGCGCAATTGATTCTGGACGAAGGCGGAGGTGGCTTAGTGGATACCTACGGACCATTGATGGCTTTACCTGCGTTAGCCGAGAAGGGTGAGTATATATTCTTTTGCTTGTAGGTATGCCGACATCAGAATTTACTCCCTGGCTAACCACCAATATCGGCAGGCTACTCAGACCTCCACTTAAAATGCCACGGACCCGACGGCCACTCCTCCGTTCCCCCAACGCACACCTCAATAGGTCTGGTCTCTCACCTCCTAGCCGCCTTAGAGGACGACGAAACCTTCCAACCAAAACTCACCCCCCAAAACCCGCACTACCAATACCTCCAGTGCGTCTCGCAGCACGGCGACCACTCAAAAGTACCAAACTGGTTATCCGCCTACCTGACTTCCGGGGATCTTGACAAGCTTGCAGCCAAGCTAGCTCAGCAGGATCCGAGTGTGAGGTATCTGTTGCAGACCAGCAAAGCTGTCACCAAGATTTCGGGTGGGGTGAAGAATAATGTTCTTCCCGATCAGGCTTTTGCGAATATCAATTCTCGCGTGGAGGTGCGTTGTCTTCTCCACTCCTCTTCTCCAGGACATGACATCTTTTGGCTAATTGGCTATACATACAGATAACAAGCTCGATCGAAGCCTACCAAAATGCGATGATAGCAGCTTTCCTACCCACCGCGAAGAAATACAACATAACTCTATCCTTCTCTCCCTCTGACCTATCATCTGATACCAAAACAATATACAAAGGCGACCTAGGACCCTGCATATTATCGGTCGGAGGTAACGGACCTCCATCCCCAATCACGTCCTACTCCACACCGGAATTCACCATATTGACAGAGACGGTCCGAGCGGTCTTTGGCGAACATACCATCGTCGCACCATCTCTCGCAACTTCTAATACCGATACCACGAGTTATTGGAATGTTTCGGAAACTATTTATAGATGGACGCCCGCTAGGATTGGAACGAGACTTGGCGCTCATGGGTTTGATGAGCGGATTTTGGTGAAGACTCACATGGAGGCTGTGAGAGTTTATCATGGTGGGTTTGGGGATTGTTTCCCTCCGTTGTTTTGTTGATGGGATAGTGGTGACTTGAGCTGATAAACTGCCAGAGCTCATCTTGAGGTTGGACGAAATTGCTTGATTGACCTGCTTTGCAATGCTCTAGATCAGGAGGTGCAATATTTCTGTTACATTCTATCCTTAACCCAATAAATTTAGAGTCCTCTATATGCTAAGACCTACCTCTTTCTCTGATCTGCCATTTTGTAAAAGAGCTACGGATGTACAGGAATGGGAGTGAGTGATGCTAATAAGTAGATTCGATGAGGCTGTGCGGCGCATTATGTCACTACCCCCATCAGATACGTTTCCACCCCTTAATTATATGATACCTTGTCGCCAGCATGCACAATGTCCATAAAATACATATACCATAGTCTTCTATCAAAAAACAATTCTCATGCCAAAAATACAAGTCTGCACCAA
The DNA here is from genome assembly GCA_001599695.1 of Phaeotremella skinneri. Taxonomy (NCBI): domain Eukaryota; kingdom Fungi; phylum Basidiomycota; class Tremellomycetes; order Tremellales; family Phaeotremellaceae; genus Phaeotremella; species Phaeotremella skinneri. Next base: position 394,664 of record BCHT01000010.1, on the reverse strand, counting down.
AGTCGTCCTCCATCCCAAGAACTTCTATACACATCCTCTCACAGCGGCCCATCCATTAACCCATCACTTTACCTTGCACCCCTCATCTGCTTCGCCTGGAGTCTCTCCATCCTAGCCCTCAAATCAGCAATCCCGGCCATACCAGTCGATACCGCCGACGGGGCAGGGACCCTACTCCCCCCTCCCATAGGACCACCCAAGCTCGGTCTCGGTATGATACTGGCCCCCCTCGAAGGGATCTGCGAAGTTTTGGGAGGTTGACTTGTCAGGCTTTGGTAAGGCTGACGAGTTGTAGTCGTAGACGACGTTGCTGGTCTGACACTCCCCGGTGGTCGGATAGTCGAACCGGTCACCGTGGCCGGTGTCGACATTGCCCTCATCTTACTCGCTGCGGCAGTTTTAAGAGGAGAGGCAGTCGGACCCATGGAAAGTTTTCCAGAACTTGGCTGGACGCTGGAGATTCGTGTTGATCCTGCCCGGTTGAGGGAGACTGTTGCGTCTCCACCGAATGCTCTTGAAGGTGGGTTGCGAGTTGGGGCCGGTGCGGAACGTGCGGTCAGTCCTCCTCCAGGTTGCGGCAGACCTGAAGGACGTGGTGCGGCGGATCGGGCAGTCGTGAGTCCTTGAGATCTTATGATGCTAGAAGGCCGAGGTACTGGCTTCGAGGACTGAGAGGATGATGAAGGTAAATCGGCAGTATGACGGACGGTCGACGAAGAGCTGGTACGATCTAGAATACTAGGTCGAGGTAACGTGTGAGCGCTTGATGACCCAGTTCGTTCCCCACTCGTCTGTGGCGGCCTTGCCGTGGACTCGAGGCGCTTCACAGCCGGCGTAATTGTCGAGATACGTCTCATCGACGACGTTGACGATGCCAGCGCCACCTCAGCAGTCGGGGCGTCCGACTTATGGCGACCGACAGACACAGCGTACGCACTGATCGTGCGTTTATGCGAATTCCTAGCCTGGGGTAACTGAATGTTTGGATTTGAAGCACTAGTCGGCAGTGGCAGTGCACCCGCAGACAAGGATATTCGACGCGAAGCTGCGCTAAACGTGCCGGGGGTAATGACGCTGGATCGAGGTTTGACCAGTCCGCTGTCTAACCGAGCGGGTGCAATCGAGGATGTTGGGCGGATGCGACCCGAAGAACCGAGACTCGCCTTGTGAGGAGATACAGTGTCTATAGGTGGTTGGAGCCCAAGGGCCAATGATTTGTCGGAGTGAGAGCCCATCTTGACCGGGGATCTTGATGCAGCTTTGGCGGGTGATCGCCTTGCTGGCCGAAGAGATGCTGGGAGGAAGGTTTCATCCCCTCTATTTATATGAAGGGCGATCAGAGTCCCGCTGACCAAAAAGACGTTTCACTTACAAGTCGACGCCATCGATCAATTCATCGTCATGAAGCAAATCAACAAAGCTCTCTTCCGTCCCCGACGCCCTCTTCGGCTTTGTCATCTTAGCCATCAAAGCATGAACGTCCATAGTCTCATCGCCCAAATCTCTAGCAGTCCTACCGCTATCCGGACTAGTATGCCGTGTGACCTTGGTGGGACTTCGCTTCGCAGCAGAAGATGGGAAAGCGGGGTTCCGTTTCCTATGCGAAGAAGGCGGGGGATGGAAACTGACGCTGGCATCTAAATCCATGGTCTCTCTCGTGATTAGTTGACTGTCCGCTAACAGATGGCGTGTCTTTGGTGGACTGACAGGGAGCAGAGTGCTAACGTCACCAGCGTGGCCATCGAGCTCCTCTCCTACAGACGCGAGAGAGTTTCCAGAGGACGAAGCTGGGAATGTGCGTTTTGAGTAGAGTTTACTCTGGACAGAGGTGGAAGTTGGAAGTCGATGGTGGCTTGATGAAGATTTGGCTTGAAGGTGATTAACCTGAATAGGCTCTTTCACCGGAGAATGATGTTTTGACGATTCATTACCAGCTGCACCACTCGAGGCCGTCCAAGGCGGGATCTCTCGTTGGACTGCGTGAACGGACGACAAGAGATATGCACTCCGAGCAGGCGAGGACGGTAAAGTAGTGGACTCCCTCAAGCTCATCACATTCGCAGGGGGTTTCGCACCAGACTTTATCGTCTGAGTTGGCGTAAGGGAGCCCTTCGCTACATCACTCATCAAGGTAGTCGAGCCTGCCACTATGCCAGACGATATGTCCGATTTAGATTGGTACCCCAAATCCTGCGGATGGGGGAGACTACTCTCCTTCCCCACCGTGGCTGGTCTCAGTTGAGCAATGCCAAAGTCAAGGCTGTCATTCCCGTCCATTGATGTCCCTCCACCGAAAGAGCAGTCGGCGACCAGCGATGCGTCCAGCAAGTTCTGGGGAAGCTGGAAAGACAGCGATGTGCGAGGAGATTTGGGTTTGTCGAACGACGTAGATTGAGTCTTGTATAGCGGGCGAGCTGGGGATGACTGGCGGGATGGGCTAGATTGAGACGATTGTTGACGGACAGGCGAATGATAGGCATTGGATACTCGGGATGGTGACAGCTGGGTGGACGGCGTTACCGATTTTAGAGGACTACGGAAAGAGCGCATACTTTGAGTCGAAGGGAGAGAGGCTGGAATCGCGTCGAAGATGTCGTCCTCAGGAGTAATCTTGTCGACGATAGTTGAAACCGCCTGAGAGTATGCGTTAGGCGATTCGCGAGGCTTTGGGGGCGATTTATATGGTGAGCGTCGGACAGGAGAGGTAGGCTTTACGACACTCTTGATAGGAGACGACCGGGCAGAGCGGACACGTTCATTAACTGGACTGAAGAGAATCGGCTGTCCATCTATCGAGCGCGTACGGTCCCTCCGAGTACCAAGTAGATACAATGGCTCTGATCCTGAATCTTGTAGCTCCGCTGTCGTCCCTCCGGCCACTACGACTGAGTCGTGAATATCTGAGCCGCGCTCTATTCCGAATGAAGAGGCTGATTTTGATGTTGACAATAAGTGCGGGGCATTTTCGTAACTGGCTTCAAAGTCGCTGAATGCGTTTGAGCTGTCATGAGGAGTTATTTGGAATTTGTTCGAAACTGGAGTATCAGGTAGTGGTGGAAGGGAAGCCAGGTTGAATAGTAAATCCGAGCGGCGCATGCCAGTCCCCGTTGAGTCAAACATCCGGCTGCGGTGGTCATCAGCTACGATCTTGCGCCAATAGAGACTGATGACATGCAGTACTAACAGTGATTCGTTCTATATGTTCGTCTTCGTCGAGAGAGTCAGAATGGTATAGACGAAGAATGGGGAGCAGGACGGGGAAGGATGAGTTGTAAAAGGTGGATAGGATAGCAAGCTGGACCCAGAATCATTCAACCTCAACAACAGTCGCGGACCACGTGGGGAAAATCAACCAAAAATGGCGAAAAATATTCAAAAGTACCTGTTTACATTCTCTGTACTCTCTATGCGGTAACTAAGGTAGTCCGAATCTTGATGCATATCATGAACAGCTAGCTGGCTAACTGGGGACGACTTCTTCCCGCCTCGATGCACGGTATCTACCACATTATCCCACCACTACTTGCTGTCTACTGACCCTCCCTACGTCTTGGTGCGCTCCTCAAGATATTGTCCACTCTGCAAAGAGTTGTGGTCAGCCTATCTTTCCTAGGCTCACGACGCAACTCACCTAAGAATCATCTCAGCCGCCTCGCTAGCGCTGACTACGACCTGCTTCTTGAGTTTATAAGACTCAGTAACTCCCAGGTCCCTCATCGATCCAATCTCCCCGAGGTCCATATCTGCGTTATTAGTCAGCTTGGTCGAAGAGTGAAGCGGAAACACCCACTCAGGCCAGCATCTGTTCGACCCTCGTAGTGCGCCGCTCTCAGTTTTGAAACCAGATCCGAAGAATCGTAGCCCCCGTTATCAGCCAAGATCGTAGGCATCTATAACGATGGTCAGCATTCAGCATGTCTTGCCCCCTACTACCAGAAATACAACTCACCTGTCTGAGAGCTCGCGCGAACCCTTCGACTGCTAATGCCTTCTTGCCTTTCACCGTCTTTGCGGCCTCCTCGACTTTGACACTCATCAACATCTCAGCACAGCCTCCACCAAGCGTCACTCTAGTCTCTTTGACGGTCTGGGATAGAACGGACAGGGCGTCGTGCAGGGACCGTTCGGCTTCCTCGACCATCTGTGAGGTGGCTCCACGAAGGACGACAGTGCAAGCTTGACCAGCGGCGACCCCAGAGAATTTGATCAACTGAAATGTGGGTCAGAGACCGTCAGGATAGTTGATAGATGATACTGGCGGGGCTTAAACGACATATATGTTGAACGCACCTTGTCCTCCCCGATCATGATCTCCTCGATAACATCACACCGTCCAATCTTGACCTTCTCGGGTGCATCGAAAGTGCTCGCAATCTCGCCACCTGTGACCAGCGCGAGACGCTCGACACCCTCAAAGTCGGCATGCTCGATCGACATAATGCCCTGTTCAGCGAGCAGGGATTCGGGGTAGTTGTAGATCAGTTGTCGGTTGACAAAGCAGGTTATGCCGTGAGCAGCAATGGCAGCGACTTTCGCCTTCATTTTATCCTGAGTAAAACAGCAAGCATCAGCGTAAACTCGTAATCGGCAGCTTGTCTAACGGACCTTTTCCGCTCGTTCCAATTCTGCCAGCTTGCCTGTTCCATCAACTCTAACTCGTGCACCAAAGATCTTGATTTTGTCGGTATCCATGGCTGTGGAGTGTCAGCTTCGGCACAAGTAGAAACAGGGAAACTCACAAGTGTTGGCGATCAGGATCTTTGCGTTCTCTATCCGCTTGGGACAGTTTGTCCCAATAGTTTTGTCGAGGATAAAGCCTGTCTGTCAACAAAAATTTTGTTTTTATAGCCTTACCTTCATCCAGATATGAATCCGTCAATTTCCCGCCAACTTTCTTGATTATCTGAATATGTTCCAAATCCGTGGACCCCTTCAGCCGAAGGACAGCATCCACTGCCAGATTCGCGAAATAATCTTTATCCTGGGCGAGAACCTTGGAGCTTAAAGTCGTCCGAGCGATGTTGAATAGATCCTGTCTGAAGCTCTTCTCATCGGACCCATGATCAATTGCTGAAGCCTCTAATCCTTCCAAAGCAGCGCGGCTAGCGATTCTATACCCCTCGACGACGGTTTGAGGATGGATCTTCATGGTCGTGACAAGCTTCTCCGCCTCACGCAGCAGCTCTGACGCAAGAACACAGACTGATGTGGTCCCATCTCCGACTTCATCGTCTTGAACTTTCGAGATATTAACGAGGATTTTGGCGGCGGGGTTGTCAAGATTGATAGATTTCAGGATTGTCGCTCCGTCATTCGTTACAGTAATAAGTCCGGTGGATGCGGATTCTACTAGAGTCAGTGGGCATTGATTTTGATAGGCAAATAATCCTCACGAAGAATTTTGTTCATCCCCTGGAAGCAAATCAGCTTGGTTCGTCAGAGTGAGCTCACTTTTGGTCCGAGCGTTGATTTCACAAGATCGCCCAGAGCCATAGCTCCAACGAACGACGATAACCGGGCATTCTCTCCTCGCTCCTCGGTGGCCTATGGTATCAGAACGACGTAAGCAGTGTTTTTGGATATTGGATGGAGGAGGTCAATGACCGGGTCATCAACGAAGCCGTAAGAAGATAAATTACCTCGTCGGAAAAGACGTTCATGGCTTGACGAGTCGACTATCCGGCCTTGTCCAGTACTTGTGAGGCCCTTTGTTCGTTTTGAGACAGAAATTAAAGCACGGTTGAAGGGAGGAGGCGAGGATGAGATGGTAGAAGTCTGTGGAAATTGGCTTGAGCGAGAGAAGTTGGGCGGAGAGGACTCAAACGCGATTTCAAAGCGGGCGCGTTTCGTCGCAAGAGATCACGTGACTCGATCAGTCTCCATGCTTATAAGAGGACTGGCACACAATGCTCCTCCTTAGTATTGTTCTTGCGATTCGCCGAGCAAACCACCCATGAAGTAGCTCGGCGAGCCTCATCCTCACGATATCATGCCCAACACCGTGTCGAGGGAGCAAGCTTATCTCAACTCGTTGGTCACTCAGCCAAAGGATGCGTCACCCGAGAAGATCTATGAAGTAGGTTCACCCCATCAACGACATGGCTAATGGCAGAAACTCGAAATAGTAGGCAAGGGCGCCTATGGTGCTGTATATTGTGGTCGACACGTCGCGACTGGCCATGTTGTTGCTCTCAAGATCATCAACCTCGATACGGAGGATGACGATGTCAAAGATATCCAGAAAGAGGTGTCCCTTTTGCAGCAGTTGATGGCGGGCACGACCAACGGGCTGGGAGGAGCTATGCCCAATGTCATCAAGTACTATGGATGTATGATGGAAGGACCGAAAGTGTGGATCATCATGGAATACGCAGAAGGGGGTAGCATCAGGACACTTGTGAGTGCAGTATCAAGACGAGGGCTAACGACAGTCGCGAGCTGGGTCGTTGAAAGAGCTGCACATCTGTTTGGTGGTTAGAGAGGTTCTAGTGGCTTTAACCTTTCTCCACAAGAATGGCGTTATCCATAGAGACATCAAAGGTTAGCCATTCTTAAAAACGCTAGCTGACATCAGGCGCCAACATCCTCCTTACGACGTCCCCGCCTAGAATCCTGCTATGTGACTTCGGCGTTTCGGCTCTCTTGCCCTCCTCGTCTTCCAAAAGATCCACGTTCGTAGGAACGCCTTACTGGATGGCACCAGAAGTGGTTACGCAAGGACGGATGTACGATTCCAAAGCGGATATATGGTCACTTGGTATCACCCTCTTGGAAATGGCCAACGGCGAACCTCCCATGTCGGGTCAACCAGCCGCACGAGCCGTCATGCTCATAGGAGACAAGAAAATGCGGGCTCCAAGGCTTGAAGGAGGGTGGAGTAAGGAGATGAAGGAATTTGTGATGGGGTGTTTGAATGAAGAGCCAAGCGACAGGTTACCAGCAGAGGAGTTGAGCAAGACGAAGTGGATTCGACAACAAGCAAAAACGCCACTGACGGTACTGAACGAGCTCGTGGTGAAGTACCAGATTTGGAAGGAGTCGGGTGGTCAACGACAAAGTCTAGCAGCCGGAGTTGGGGCTAGCGTGGATGATGAGGAAGACGACGTGGCCCATGGTGATTGGGAGTTCAATGTGAGTAGATATAGGGGAATAAAGCTGATGAAAGACGGTAAAATCCAGTATGCTTGTGGACAGACAGGCTGACTCGGGAGAGCTAGGTGAGTCGAGGGTCACGATAGAGCTGATCTCCCAGCTCTCAATGCTGCATCTCGTCCTGCTCCGCAGTCTCTTCGAAGACTTTTCCATGACGAGTCCTCATCTGATCCTGACCCCTTCCAATCGTTCGCACATCAGCAACCACAAACACCGGAGTCATCAGTCGGGTCATCAACAATAGACCAGTCTGGTCGATTTGGGACCCCTCCCGAAGCAAACGACATGACGTATCCGTCTGAAGCTCCGACTATCCGGCTGAACCGTCTGCCACCCTTGTCGGCCTCGACGTCAAGCTTGCAGACCGGTCTAGGATCAGCAACATCAGCCGATACATTCTCCCTGGAAAGCTCACAGCCTCCTTCATTCGCAAGAGATGGTAGACCCAACGTAGAATCGATGAGATCGGTAGCAACAGCTCGATCACAAACCGAAAACCGGACGGATTCGACAAGGACACTTCGTCGGCCCGGTGCAACGATGGGTGAAGGTTTACGAGGGTTCCAGTTTCCTCTCGTCACTGGCGGTCAAAGTCGTGGACAGGCCCCGAAGCCTCCACCACTCACCCGCATGCATTCTGCAGCTGCAACAGTACCTCTCCCAGTCGATTCGCCACCACGAGCCTTCCCAGTACCCTCGAACAATGTCGGGATGGGTGGCGGATTCCCGACACGACCACCCATGATGCGCCAAGCATCTGTGGCGGTCATGGAGGGCCGCGCGGCGTCTCAATCCCAGGCGCAGGCTGAGGCGTTGGCCATGGTTCAAGCGCATGCTCATGAGAGCCCATTGAGTCCGACTAAGGGAAGTCTAGCGGTGCCCGGGAGTCTTGGTGTCAGGCCGGGCGGACCGGGTTCGATAGTGATGATGCGGAGTCGAAGTGGGAGTAAGGTGGATGCAGAAGGTGGAGGTATGGGACTCAGGGATCTGCTCAAGGTTAGTGCCCCCAGCGTAAGCAAGCTGACGCCCAGCTATCCCCTGCTGTGCCGGAGATGTCTGATCTTCTGCCACCCTCACCAACGACGACGTCTGGGCCTAACCGATTCTTCCCAACGCCCTCTCCACTTTCAATTCCAACAGGTTCTTCAGTAGCATCAGCCACGCCTTCACAATCTGCCACTATCGTGTCAGCCTTACCCACAGGAATGGCCAATGTCAATAGTCTCACCACCGATAACCATAGCAGAAATCCATCCACGACTCCGTCATTTGGACCAACAATACGCCCCCTAGACTTAGGTCGATTGGATGGAGACAAGGTATTCGACGAGCTGGAAGCAACCGTCGACGACATCAAACAGTGGTTAGAGGCTGTCGAGCTTGGACTCGACGATTTGCTGAAGGTATCACCTATTTTCGCGAATTTTGATGACGCGCCAGCGGCAACTGCAGCCGCATGATGAGATTACTGTACATATACCCTGCATCGACTTTCCATATCTATACGCCGTTCATATGTCATTCCATGTGTCATGCCGATCTATGTTCCTTGCATCCGTATCTTAGGATTTTGAAGTAAAACTCCCCTGAGACATGACTATCCTGAATATTTGGTTCCTTTTACAAGATGGCATTGTTGCGTGTTTGTCTCAAGGTGTGCTTGCTGCTGAATTCATTGTGAATGTTTCAAAGTTATCCATAGGATTGGTGCGCTACTATTACTGTAAGACGTACGAATTGTTTGACCATGCTATTATTTGTAAAGAAACATGCAGGAACAAGCAGTGATTGAGCGACTGAGTTCGAAAGTGTAAAAATGGGTGTAAAGAAACGGGTGGGTACAATCAAGGAAAATGGGTAAGAACAACAACAAGCAGTGGTAATCAAAACACGGCAGATACCAAAAAGAGATATTAACTAAACATAGCGCCGCATAGAACGCAGGGAGGGAGCAGGTCTAACCCCGAGTTTCTTCAGGAAATCCCGAGTAGGTGATGGTGCCATTGGCTGAGCTGGGTCAACAATGAGGATCGAACCTGCTTTGGCAGTGTAAGAGGCCTTCCGAGGCATACCAGGGAGTTGGACATTGAGCGACCCATTCGTATTGGAGGAGACGATGGTACCAGCTGCTGTACCCCAGGCCTCTGCAGGTGTGTTCTGTTGATCAGAAGCCGAGGAGGAGAGGGAAGCTGTGGAGCTGGTAGAGTCTCTCCGTGCGAGACCGGGCGTGGGAGCGTCCAGGTACAGGGATTGAAGGTTGAAGGGAGCAGGTGATGGAGCGACCGTCGAGATGGCCAGGTTAGAGGAAGCTCGACGAGGAGCGAGAACAGCAGGTGCTGGTGAGATGGGGGATGGGCCGGAGGTGAGAGGGTCGAATGGTCCTGATGTGGTACGACTGGACCATGTCGAGATGGAGGCAGCCTGTTGAGAGCGGAAGCTGGGTAGCTTGTCCTCGTAGCTCGGTGTGGGGAGACCGTGCGATGGGGGAGTGTATTTGGATGGACCAGGGAGACTGACGGCGAGTTTGATTGGTGTGAGGGGAGGGGAGTCGATGCCGGATGGGGCAGACATGATGTTGATGGGTCTGGGAACGGCTCTGCGCAGAGTAGCAATGGGCTCGGGGTTCCAGAATGGCTCGAGGTGAGCGATAAGGCTCGACTCTTCGACTCGGAGGTTGTAGTTGAGGAGGTAGAGGAGTTGCTTCTCCATGAGGTTGACCTCTGCAAGGGAGAAGTACCGAGCGTACTTCTGCCAATGCATGTTCTTGGGGGAAGAGTCGTTGAGGTATTTGGCGGCGCAGATGAGGACGGCAAGGAAGACTCTGTGACGAGTGCATTTCATACCTGAGGAAAGAGAAGTCAGATTGTGGTCCTACGTTATAGAGCAGAGAGTGGCTCACCAGTTGCGACCGTTGGAAGCTTCTCCTTGAGACGCTCGAGGTAGACGAGGGTGACAGCCAGAGTTGGCATCTGGACGTTGGACTGAGCCACGAGTCCACGGATGAAATCCGCCAAGTCTGGTAGGTCTGCCGTCTCATCTTCCTCGGTCTTTGCTGCCTCCCACCAGTTAACGGATTTACCGTTGACGTCATAGTAGACTGACTCCTTGGTGGGGGTAGTAGGAGGGGAGAGGAGGTGGGACTCGGGGGGAGTGACACGGATGACGGACGAAGCACGCTGAGCAATGTGGCCTGTGGGAGGTCAGCTCATGTCTCCGTGCAGAATAGGTGAGTGGAAAAACTTACCGAAGAACTCGGGTCTGACCTTGTTCTTCAAGCTGTGAACAAGGGTGTGGTCGTGTTGAGAGAGACGGAGGAGGGAGGCTGGGTGAACTGGGTCTCTAAGACGTTGGGAAGACATGGTGAAGTCTGCGGAGGAAGAAGTAGGTGGTGTAGAAGTGAAGTGGCAGTCGAAGAAGGTATGAAGGTAAAAGAGTGTGGGTTGAGCGAGTCAACTAGTGCTAGTAGTGACTTGAACTCTGAGAGAAACGTTGGTAAAAGTAGACCAAAGATGAATGACAATATGAAAGTAAGAAGTGGGGGGAGGTCTCACTGAAACGGCAAAGTAATATAGGTGTCGATGGGAACAAGAACGATGATCAGTATACTGTAAAACGATGATTATAGTTATGCTATTGTATCGATCGTTCCCCGCCCAGTTGAGATGGCAATCCTGACGTCCATCATCTTTCCGACCAAGAGCGGATGCCTCTCCCCTGATTCCACCATATACAGGTTTAGCCAGGCTGGCCACGAGCTAGTGGCGTCCTAGCTGACTGAAAACATGGCGTCCAGAGGATACGTTGCTGCATCGAGTCATTGACTAGAGCATCGCTGCGTGAGCGAGTGGACAGAGTGCGGAATGCTTGGTAGAACATGGTAGGATAAAGGTGAGACCATGGTGGTCACCACCGACGAACGCCATTCCTGGACTTGCCAGAGAGAGTTTACGCACGCAAAAGGGAATTCTGGCGACTGCCACTTGCCCTTCTCAGTTTTCACTAGGCCTAAAATTGCCACACCAGGGAAATCCTCAGGTCGCACGCCTCGGCACGCCATCTCGGATTCCCACCACCGTTGACGCTAGTGGGCCAAATATTACCTAAGAGGGGAATTTTAGACCGGTTAGTTTAAAATTCTAGTGAAGCCAGCCGGATTTTAGTGAATTCTTCAGCCTTTTCACCTCTACGCAGGCCGGACCGGCTTGGAAGGGCGTGGCGGGAGAAGCGGTCAAATGAACGGGGCAGGCGAGCAGAGGAATGGGACGGGCGAGGGTGTAATTGAGTTTACATGATATTCCTAGGGTCAGACATCAGCAACTGCCGACTCCGACCTGACTCAGACAAACACAACCGTCGGAACCTTGTTTGTTTCCTCTCGTCGTGGCCCTTGCTGTTTGCGTCGTAATCAACGGGGTTCACGTTATTGCTTTTGATAACCAGATGAGCACAGAAAGCGGGAGTCGATTGATCGGCGCGCCACAACGCCACGTTATAAGCTATCAACATGTCTTGCGTTAGACGCAGTGTCTGGCCATCTCCAATGATCTCGATAGTTTCCTGTCTGCAGAGGCGTTCATCAAAAAGAGGATGAAGAATGGGAATCGTTTGTTTGAATCCGGTTTTCCAGCGGCAAGCCTTGAGCCCATTACACTCAAAGTGGCAATGACTTGGCATAGAAGGAGTTATCAAGATGCGATCGAAAGCTGCGATGAGATGCCGCTTACTGGTGGCATCTGTCTTCCACCGGAAACCGATCCTGGGGTCGTATGCTGAGATAGATCGAGATCCACTCCGTCACAGACGCGTCTCACTTTAATTGCATTCAGGCTTGGAAGATCCGAAAGACTGGAATCATTGAGACTTGAGTCACCGATCCCCACGACCACTCGCAGGAACCAATCGGATGGTCAACTGTTTGTGTCAGAGTTGCTGGAAACGAGACATTCTGGCATTAATCCGGATCGTTTAGATGCATAACTCCATGTATTGAAGGTGTTCATCAGTTTCATTATTGAAGCGGGAAGAAGCAGGACCGCATGGTGTTACTATCTGCTAACGAGAGTGATAATCTCTTGCAATCACCGGATTGATGTTCGCCGATCTTGACCCCCTCTAGACTCGTGATCAATCGATCACACGAGCACCTATGTTGTCAACAGTCGCTTTGCAATCGTAATGACGTGTCGTTGTGGTTTATGCATCGGCCAAAAGTCGACGATAAGCTTCATACGGATACCTGACTTCGTTCCTTTCAAGTGAAAGTCCGAGACTGTTCTAACCGGCTCATCTGGACCCAGTGACCATGGATCACTCGATGTCTCACGGAAACGGCGATACGCCTATTCTCAACGGTGAACTTAGAATTCGGAGAATGAACGTTTTCGCTCGCGAAAAGCTAGCAAAGTTCCCAATATGTCCCGAGCTCTATTGTTCTTTCTGAAAGCAGAGACAACCGCCGGGAACTTTCGGGAGGCCTAACGATGAATCTTAAATATTTCCCGGTGTGATTGACAGGGGCGGGTATGGACTCCGTGGTTATAGCCGGCCCCGTCGGTGTCCGTCCACGTTGTTCGCCTGTTTTAGAGCAGACAAGCCGTGAAAGACAAAGTCTTATGAACATAGTTCACGTAGACATTGTCGAATTGGTGAAGACAAAAGACTTTATATCCTCTGCGAACTTACATTCCTCTTGCTTTGAGGTGGCAAAACGCCATCTACCGACCGCCACGCTGCCACGAACCGTTTCATATTCTCAGTCAGCCAGTTTCATGGACCACCACAAAATACGTGTAGAGAATTCCTATTCCGATGTCTAGGAGACGTCGCCACGACTGCGAAACGGAACCCCGGTTAAAGTCATCAGGAACGATAGTCTGCAGCAATAAATTCTCAGCGACGCCTACCGCAATCCACCTCGTCATTGGAATCGCAGGCTTGATCATTGTTTCAAGTGCCTGTTCATCTTGCCCGGCTGCTGCCGATGGTAGTTTCAACGACATGTACTGTACCGACTCTCACATCAAGAAGGCACAATCAAGGAAGAGCCGGCGTCATCAGGTACTCCCGCAGAGGAACTGTTGAAATGTTCTGTACCTTCTGTCTGACCCTCACCAGCCATTTCAAGTCTCGAGATAACCAAAGCCACGCCGTCAGTGTGCTCGAGCAGAGTTGTAAGGATGTCAGGGGGGAATCGGTGGATTTGAAAGCTTCTGGAAACGTGGTAAACCGGAAACGGTTAGTAGCCTCCGGAAACGGGAGTACCTGGTTCCTGCCACGTTTCTGATTGGGCTGCCACATCACATCAGGAACGAAAACTCGGAAAGTTTAATTGAGGGGCATGGGATAGCCACCGTGGGAAAGTTAGCTTTGGCCTGCCACACTGAGTGAGAGTTCTGAACTATGAGTCCTCAGAATACCGTTATTCGTGAGACCGACTAGCACGCTGTACACGGTCTAGCAGGTAATCCCATCCTAATCTTTTACGTAAAGCAACTAGAATGATCACCGTTAGAGCTTCGCAAACTCCTCAGTAGCCTAAGATTATTGCCGATCAGTCACTGATTGAACTCAAGCTGGCAACCTCATTGCGCTGAAGACCTACCTCGCAAAGTAACTTGATCGTTCCAGGCTCCTTGGCAGAATGACCCGCATCGGGGACGAATTTAAGATTGATCTCCGGCCATGCTTCTTTGAGATCGTATGCGTTTCTAGCCTGACGCGTGCCAATACTGGTGTTAGATCGATGTCGGCGACTGATACAGGGAAAGAGGAATGTCACTCACCGGGCAGACGACGTCGTATCGACCGTGAATGGTGATGCATGGAATGTGGCGTCTAACGCAAGTTCAGCCAAGAATCGTCTATGATCGCCTTACATCTTATCGATATTCTCCTTCCGGATGAGCTGGTTATCCTCCAGAAAGCCCTGCGCATTCTTCAGCGACCGGTTATTGCTTCAAAATTAGACTGATCCCTACTAGATTTCCAATGTAGTGAGCCTCGAAGCGAGCATGGGATCTACAGAGCACTGGTCAGCAATTCTCCACCGCACTAGATCCCTCGTCGTACGTACAAACTCCAGTGATCATCCTTGACCTTCTCAAGACTGTCCGGATCAGGGATGAGCTGGCCCGTCGATAACTCCCAGCTATTCCAAGCGCGTGATGCTTCTAGGGCTACCTTGTCGTCCGCCCCAGTTAATCTCGAAGTATAGGCTTTGTACAGGTCATCGCGCGCTTCTTCGGGGATATAGGCCTCAAATTTGTGCCTATAACGTGCACCGTGAGTCTGCACCATGGAAAAGTCGGTGACCTACCAAGCTTCTGGGAAGATGTCTGTATGCAGCTTGTATCAGCGATCAATCTACGCCGGACAAAGGAAGGAGCGTACTGCCTGCTCCCTCTTTCGTCAACCACCGTTGATCCATCTTACGACATAGGAAGATGCCTCTCAAGATCAGTGCAGAACATCTTGAAGGATATGATTGCGAATAAGCTAAAGCAAGGGTAGATCCCCTGCAGTGTCAGTGATCGCGCGACGATAAAGACCCACCAAGAACCCCCAAAGACCATCCATTTCTCGATACCGAGCTTCTCTCGAAGGCGCTCGATATCGTCGACTGATGCACGACATTAGTGTCTTCCGATATTCTCTAAAATTATACGGACCTAGATGCCATGTCGTGTTGTCTACTACACTCGCATGGCTGCGCCCCGGGTTAACAAAGTGGGCGGTCGCCAGATGTTGGCCTTGCGCAGCGGACTCACGGTGTTGACTTCCCCGCACCACGCTGGTCAAACAACACAATCCTCCATGTCGAGCTATCGAAGTATACCGAATCATTGGGCGACGTCGATCCTCCTGGTCCACCGTGCCTGATTATGAATTTAGTCTGTGGTACAAGTACGAGTCGTGTCATCTCACAGAAATACCACTATGAGTTGAGGTTAGCTGCCTTCCTCGAACCGTCTTCTGCATAGCTGTAAAACCTACCAGGCTTGCCGTTTGGATTCCCAGATTGGGTGTAGCTAGTATTGAATGATCAATGGCATCCCTTGCGGAGAGGGCAGCAACTATTGCATACCTCAGCGTATGTATGTCGGACACCTTCAACGTTGACGTCTCATACGGCTCCACTGCGGGGAAGACCATCTCAGAAGCTTGGATGCTCGTAATGTGAGCCGTAGCTTATATTGGCGAAGGTCAAGCACCCCGACCTGTCTTTTCAGGACGATCCTGCTTTTCTCAGTCAGACAATAGTTAGGGAACGGAACAGTGAGCAGAAGTGCAAGAAACTATGCTGAGGACCGGACATGCCCGTGGCAGCCCCTGAGTACAGAGTATGTACCAGCGTGGTCCGGCTGGCTGCATAGTGCGGTGGCAATAACTGATACTTTACCGGAAACGATATCTTCAGCAACCTCTGTCGTCATTCTATTGTCTATTTGTATCATCTCGTCAGATCTTGCACTTCGCCGACAGAGCAGCAGAGAGTTAACGAATAGGATTCCATTATCTAAGACCCGACGCCTCACCCGAAGTCCGACAGACGGCCTTGTCCGATCTGATAACGCCTTCGTCGGCCTCACGCGAGCTGTGAATTGATTTGCATAAATGTAGAAGCCATACCTCTGAAGCACGAGACTAAACAACTACCCAAGACTATTTTCTGGACAGACATAATGGTTCAGACTACTACACGTCCTAAGATACTCATCTTCAATCGACCCGTTGAAACTGATGGATCTGCCCTCGAGGAGTTTGCTGAGGTGGTGTCTATACCCTCAGTTGATGAGGCGGAGCAGCACAAGTTGGTTGAGATCGCAGTCAAGGAACATGGGCCATTTGACGCTTGGGCGGTAAGCTTTGAGATGCAGTGGTCAATCAATCAAAGCCATTGCCCAAGCTGATGGAACGATGACAGTGCTTTCCGGACTGGACTCGCCCCATGCCAAGCTTTAACAGGAAGATGCTAGGCTCCCTCGCTGGAAGCTGCAGGCTCTTTGTCGGCCCAGGAGCTGGATACGAGAAAGTGAGTTGTAGTCACAGACGTTTAAACTCCTCCTAACACCCCGTATAGGTTGAAATGTCGTTTATCAACGAAATTGGGGTAGGTCAATTTGGTGCCACTTGCAACTAACGCTCAGGCTTACTTTGCCAACTGTCCTCGAGCCGTCGGTAGACGGGCAGCAGATGGAACTGTCATGCTCTTGCTCGCCTCCATGAAAGCATTGGTCGCACAAGGTGAGCCCTACCTTCCTACGATTTCGCTCATAGCTGATTCTGTTTAGATGCTTCGTGTCGAGCTGGAAAGTGGAGGGATACCTCTAACGCCGGCGTCGATTGGAATGGTGCCACCGTGAGTCTCTCGACTCCAAAATACTGCTCCCAAACTTACGTCGACGTAGATTGGTGTCATTGGCCTTGGACTTGTCGGGACCCGTGTAGCAGACGTTATGTCAACTGCATTTGGCTCCAAGATCATCTACACCAACCGCTCAGGTCCAGTTCCAAACAGTCCCTACGAATGGGTAACACTCGATGAGCTCTACCGTCGATCTGACGCTATTTCTGTCAACCCCCTCTGCACCCCTGAAACCGAAGGATTACTTAACAAGGCTGCCTTCGCCAAGATGAAACATGGTGTTGTGATTGTTAACAGTTCTAGGGGAAAGGTTATCGTCGAAGAGGATTTGGTGGAAGCTTTGGCCAGTGGGCAAGTTTTGAGAGCTGGACTGGATGGCTTCGAAAAGGAACCCGCAATCCACCCAGGACTCATTGAAAATCATCGCGTCGTGAGTTCCGTTCAAAAATATAGCATAGATGTCCTCGCTGAAGCCTGTCCTTCCAGACCCTTTCGCCCCATTTCCTCGCAGTCAACAACACTCTTCTCGGGTCGGTTGAGGAGGAGATTATTGATAACCTGCGCACCTTCTTCAAAACTGGCCGTCCTAATACACCGGTTAATGAAGCGGCACTCAAAGCACAAAAGCTTGCTGTAGCCTAGTTTCATCCACGTAGATACAGTATCCTTTTAGCTTCAATGCAGATGACGTGCTGTGAACAACGTCATTCCTTCCCTTTTACGAGATGACGTTCAACGCCAGTGACGACAACAAGGCAAGGATCGAGTTAGGCTCATTTGGTCTTCCTGGAAGTCCCATTGCGTCATGCACAGCCTGGCTCTGTTTCGTTTCAGGCAGCGTCGAAGGCCACGCGCTCAGTGTTAGGCTACTTTGTCAGTCAGAGCGCATAATACAGAGGGGCGTCTAATCATCATACGCCATTTTGGACAAGTGCATAAAGAAATTTCCATCTACAAAGAGAACAACAGCAATGGAATCGTCAGTGGCACCAGTCTCACAATCGAGCGACCATCACGGAGTCATCTGCTTTCAGCCACAGATCAGGATAGTTTGCGTTTATCACGAGGAGGCGGAATGTTGTGACGTCTATGATGTGGACGTCGGTTTTAACGCCTTCTTCAAATCAAGGTCATCCGAACCGTCATCCGAAGATGAGATCAAGAGGGGGATGCTGTCATATAATCTTGTTCGGTATACATGGTCGTGGCGTGATGGGAAAGCTGAGCCCGCAACTTATGTAGCTGCAACGGGACAAAGCGTTGCTAGCGACCTCCTGAATGAGTATACTGAATTCATACGGAAGGAAGTCAACGGTCTGGAGGAGCTCGCGTCCGATTTCCCTGGGCGAGTCGCAGCCATTCGAGGGCCTTTCACAGTCGAGATCGAATACGGAGAACCTGAATCTCACCTTCCGTCTGGTCATGAGAATGGGAAGCCTCCAACCTTTGAAGGTGAGATGATCAAGACCGGGGAAGATGGAGTGGCAATCGTTGAGACCACAGCTGTAGGGATCTGGGCGGACAGGAGTGCAGCATATGCTTGGTATGAGAGGCCCCCGACGGAGGAGATGACAGTCACCGACGCCAGCGTAGTCTCGTCGACCTCATCGCCCCAGCAAGATGATACCAGTGGGACTTACACCAGTAGTGACATACCCCGGGATGCATAAATGGTGTCAGTGGCAACTGTTCTCATACAACCTATACTAGTCACACAATACCCTAGGGGACATTGGCTAGAGCGTTTCTTTGAACCTTTGCTAAAGTATTCTTCCAATAGATAGTGACTAATTCTGGAGGAGCAGCCCAACCGTAGTGGTCTTCTACAGTGTCGAGAAATCAACTCGGCAGAAAAGTCGAAGGGGTCTTTGCCGACAAATTCAGTCTCTTACATGTAAGAAATCATGTAGCCTGGGTCATCCCGTACAAAGGTGAGGAAAAAACATCAGGTCGTCCCCGAGCGTGTACAAAGGTATCATGAGTAGGCGAAAGGTAACTTCAAGGAGTATGACTGGCTAAATTGAGTCCACATAGTCAGTGTTTCCCCTCGGGGGACTAGAATACTGTTGGAAGCTATACGGAGCGAACCTACTGAAAGGAACTCGCTTCCGTGTCTCGGGGGCTTGGAAGCCACCGTGACAGTGTGAGTGCGAGCTCCCAAGGCAAAATCACCAGCACGTCTACTCTTCACTTCTCTTCCTTGAAATACACACTTGCTCATCTCTTTACACATCTCTCGTTTTGACTTCTACGATGAACCGAGCCCCGCTGTTTCCGACTCTCCAATCATTAAGCGTAAGCGGGAAGCGAATACTCGGCACTCAAACAGATCAACCCCGAAGCCTTCTCGTGATCTTGCAGCCGGAAATCAGCGTCTCCTGGGGGAATACGGCAGGATTGGGGACCGTCACATTTGCTCACAATGCACGTGTAAAAATCCCTACCTCCAACTCCTCCTTGGAAGACAGAGTTCAGGATGCAGGCCTGTGACTCGATGCTTTGACAAATACCTGGCAGAGTTTGAAAGTGATTGGGACGGCTCTCAAGTCGAGGTCCAAGGGGCAAGTTTGACCGATAAGATCGAGATTACCCTTAGGAAGTTCACAAAGTTCCTATCTACACGTTCCAAAACACTCCTTCTGGACACTGAGTCCGGACATAGCTCCGCGCCAAGATCTCCGCGCCAAGATCGGCGCGCCAACCGATCTTGGCGCGGAGCTAGGGGATTTGGCGATGAGTGGTCCTGTTGCTATTTGTATTGATCCCACTGACACATTTCGACTGCCCGGAATGAAGAAGCCGGCAGAGGAGGCTAATGACGAGTCCAATCCCAACTATTTTAGAAAGTTCGAGAGCGGTATCCAAACCTGTGTCTCTACATTGGGAGGCGGCAGTATGCAGGTGAATGCGTGGTGGGGGCCTCGTTAGATATGGTGTGATATTTCTTGAGGGCAGGCATTTTTTGCAAGCCCTTGCCTCTCCTATAAAAATCCCCAATGTATCCTTCAGCTCACAATGTTCTGATGAATTCCGTACGTTCCGTGTGTTGACAAAAGATTATGACAGAACAGCTGTGAGTCGATTCGGGGTCGCCCCTCTTTGATGACTATACCTCGGCATTGGAGAAGGATCGTCGACCGCTAAGCTTGCCGAGTCCGAGACTGTCTATTCTCCTGTGGTACTTGTAGTTATGGGCTTCTGGATATTTGAGCAAACCTTTCACGTAGGTGGCGAAAGGGTTTCGCATCGGATCACGGAAACAGCGGCTCTTCCACCCCTACGCTTCATGGCTCATTGTCATCTCGTCAGCAGACGTGTTCCACAAGTGAATGGTATTATTTCCACTCGTTTTGCAGAATAGTCGAAGGCGGGTATTCTGCTCGAAGCGCTAGCTATATCAGTACTATGTTGAAGATACTACGTTCTCCTGTGCCGGCCAAAAATATGCAGCGGACAGGAGCACACCGTTTGCCACGTTTATGAAGTGCCACACCGCCGGCTTGCTGCAACGCTTTATCGTCCGCGATAGCTGCGCGCTCCTCCTCCTCACTTGTCTTTGACTACTGATTTTGCTTAAAATCACTGTATCATAACAACAAGTCACCTGGGAGGTCAGGCGACATCGGTGATCATGACCACGACAACAACAACAACGACAATGTCATATGCGACACTTGAGTCTGAGCAACTGAAAGATATCTCAGTCAAACGCGGTCCATCCCGAACGCTGCCTCTTCTCTCACGTTCGGACATAGCAAACCGCATCATCTCTGGTCAACATATCATCATCTACCGGTCTCTTGCCATCAACGCAACATCGTGGATACCATATCATCCGGGTGGCACCCTTTCGATCCTTCACTTCGTAGGACGTGACGCGACAGATGAGATCGAGGCCTACCATTCCCCCTCGGCTTTGGAACGTATGCGGCGGTTAGCCGTGGGTCGTGTGGAGATTCATGACAAAATCGGCTGGAAGGCTTTGAGTCCTCCAATCACATTAGGACTGGTCAGACATCCCGATGGTGTCAAGGGACATTGGGCGAAAGAGGGTGCCGTGACACTGGCAAAAGACGTTTTAGGGCAGAGTGAAGGAATCATCGTTTCTTCGCCTGTATCTTCCAACCTCAAAGCCGGACCAGCCATTATGACATTGACACCGGAACAGCTGGAACCTCCTCAGTCGGATCTATCGGCCGAGAAAGAGTATGCCAAATCCAAGGCTTACCATGAGTTAAAGGCCAAAGTTACGGAAGCTGGATTGTTTGAACGGCCCGGAGCTTTGGCAGGTTATGGTACGGATCTGCTGAGATATGCTACTCTGGCTCTGCTTGGATTCGGATTGTTTTTCGCGTAAGTCAGGCGTGAGACAGTGTCGGGCTATGATCTTGAGCTGATGGCGAGACTCAGGACGTCTGGCTGGGCAGGTCAGATGGCATCGGCCGTGTTCATAGGGCTGTTATGGCATCAACTTACTTGTAGGTGATAGTTTGAAGAGTCGTATCGTTTGAGCTCTTTCTGACGTGGATTGACGTATAGTCGTTGTGCACGACGCTGGGCATACTGAAATCACGGGGGATTGGTGGTGTGACCGGATGATAGCCATAAGTGTCGCCTCGTGGATAGGAGGTTTAAGTGCTGGATGGTGGTGTGATGTGAGTGAGGGCGCGATGAAGTGATCTTGCGATGTAGTTCAACTAACGCCTATGTTCATCTGCAGAATCATAACATCCACCATCGTGAGCTTTGTCGTCACTCTCTTCTGCGCAGCGCTGACTCCAGTGGTTCTGTGTTCAGTTGTTACCAACCATCCGGAGCATGATCCGGATATCCAACACATCCCCTTCTTCGCAATCTCGTCCAAGTTCTTTGATAGTATGTTCTCGACATACTACAAACGTGTCATGGCGTTTGATGGTTTTAGCAAAGTGATGATATCTGTGCAGTGAGTGATGCCTTGCTTTAAGCTCTATAGCTCCTCAAGGTCTTCCTTCTGACATCACTCTCAGACATCGGCTTTACTACATTGTCCTATCCTTGGCACGCTTCAACCTCTACGCCAACTCCTATGGCTACCTGCTGGGTCCTAAACCGCGTCACGACAACTTCTGGCTCTTCGAGCTGACGGGTATAGCTTTCTTCTGGGTGTATTTTGGAGCCATGCTCGCGAATCTGCCGGGATGGTGGATGCGGCTAGCATACGTCTTTGTCACTCATGTAGTCGCAAGCCCGGTGCATGTTCAAGTGAGCTCCGATATTTTCCTCCATCCACATTCATTAATTTAATATGATGTCTATCAGATTGTGCTCTCTCACTTTGCCTGCTCAACCGACGACCTGGGTCCTACAGAATCTTTCCCATCTCGGCAACTCAGAACAACAATGGACGTGATCTGTTCCCCTGACATCGAGTTCCTCCATGGCGGCCTGAATCTCCAAATCACACATCACCTCTTCCCCAGACTTCCTAGACACAATCTCCGCGAGGCGAGTCTCCTCGTCAAAGAGTATTGTAAAGAGCAGGATATTTTGTACAGAGAACATGGTTTCATTGAAGGGTGAGTCGATGACCTACAGATTGACTATATGATATACATCCCGGATTGTGGTGGCCGTCTTTCTAGACAGGGGTTGACGCTGACGCTCACGCTGCATGACAGGAACCGACATGTTCTAACCACCCTTCAGGACGTGGCAAATCAGCTGCAATTCCTCAAAACGGTGGCTGATGGTGAGATCCGTGAAAAGTACATGTAGTGCGAAAGTGGAGCATCTCCCTTGGACGCTTTGGACATTGTCATATTAGATCTAGAGGACATACATGCATGAGCTTCATCTGCATACCCACAGAGGAGTGGACGAATGAATCAATGGTATTCGCCACAGTCGGCTGTGATCGTCATGCTCGCTCCACGTCCGCGTTGCCGCCGTTCACCCACTGAGCTCACCAACGCACTCTACGACGTATCTATCTGACTTGCATAATCGACCTCAGCAGTATATCTCAGGCTTTGTCTCTTCAGGGGCCCAGTAGCCTCACATTCTACACTGCAGAATGTCGTTCTTCAAGAGAAACGATCCATCAGCTCCAGCAGCTCGGCGCGCAGGAGGCGGAGCTTCCCCTTCACCCTACGAACGACTTCCAGCCGACAACACGCCGTACGCCTCCCATCCCCAAGCTGCACCTTCGATGCCAGCGAGACGACCTCCTCCACCCCAAGAAGATTACTCGCAGAGCAATGCTGGCTATAGAGGCCAGCAACAACCCCCTCTACCCCCTCGAGGCGGTGATGGTGGATACGGCCAGGGTCACGGTTATCCAAGTGAGAAAGCGGAATATAGACCTGCTCAACCTCCTGCTGGACGAGCGTATGGTGGTAATGCCCCGCAAGGGGTATCAACAGGATCTGGTAGAGGAATGTGAGCTTGTTGAGGTAGCATTGTTGCGATAGATGTGGTGACGTAGCGAAAGCTGACCACATCGATGATCTGTCTTAGATATAACATCGCCCCATGTCCTTCAGATCCGCTAGCATTGACCAATAGATTGGTAGTCAACCCATCCGACTTTCCTCCCGAGGTCGAATTCGTCATTATCCGCAACCACTTTGTCATGTCCATCATGTGAGTTCATCATTTCTGCGCGGTGTTCATGGATTGCTGAGTATAGGATATCAGTCGTGACCCGACACGAACACTACCACCTAAACATCTGGGACCATCGAAGATCATTCGACAATGGGTTGGACTATCTGCAGTGGGAGAGCATGTAGAATGCGAACCATTTGTGCCAGGAAGTGGGGATTGGGCTAGCAGTGTCGAGCTAGAGGTGAGGTCTGAGCTTGTCGCCGTGCTCTGAGCGAGACGGAGCGACGATGGTCGCTGACAAATGTCTTCCTGTAGGTCAGTTTCCGTCTCAAACGCAAGGAGACTTCAGATCTGTTCGACAGCGAGGAAATGGCAGCTGCATTCATCAGCGTGGGTGATATTCTCTTGGCGGCTGGCATTATAGTCGTATATCGGTATGACTCACTGACCTCTCATGCAGGCCTTCCCATCTCTTCCGCTTACACCGCTGCAGCCTCTTGTATTCGACTACAGAGGGCATGAGCTCAAAGCAACAGTGCGGTCGGTCTCCACCCTGGACGGATCTGAAGGACAGATGGGCATCATCATGGAGGGCACTGAGGTGATATGGGTGAAAGACCCAGCTAGCGGGATCAAGCTCAAGAACAGCTCCAAACGGTGGGTAGATACTGTCAGCAGCCTGCTACAAATCTCTCTGTTTCTGATGTTTGGTAGCGCATAACTGAAACTTCTGATCCTAACAGGGGACCTACCAACGCCATCCTTGCGCCAAATTTCAAATTCGAAGACATGGGAATCGGAGGTCTTGACACCGAGTTTGCTGCTATTTTCAGAAGAGCCTTCGCAAGTCGAATCTTCCCACCTGGACTGGTTGAAAAGCTAGGTATCCAGCACGTGAAGGGTAAGTCTAGTGCTGTCGCCAAAGCTGTGATCTAACATGTCAACAGGTATCCTGTTGTTTGGTCCGCCGGGAACGGGAAAGACCTTGATGGCCAGGCAGATCGGAAAAATGCTTAATGCGAGGGAACCGAAGGTGGTTAATGGACCTGAGATATTGAACAAGTTTGTCGGTCAGAGTGAGGAGAACATCAGAAAGCTGTTTGCGGATGCTGAGAAGGAGGCGAGTGCTTCCCCTTGCGGCGATATATGAATGTGTGACAATGAAGGGGCCAACTGATTGTTTATCCGATTACAGCAAAAGGAAAAGGGAGACGAGAGTGGTCTCCATATTATCATTTTCGACGAGTTGGACGCAATATGCAAGCAGCGAGGATCTACCAACAGTGGAACTGGTGTCGGTGATTCAGTAGTCAACCAACTTCTGTCCAAAGTAGGCATTATTTTCGTCTGCGTTTCTTTCTGATCAAGCTGACCTCGACTATTTTCAGATGGACGGTGTGGATCAGTTAAACAATGTCTTGATTATCGGAATGACAAACAGGTTGGATATGATTGACGAGGCTCTACTACGACCTGGTCGACTCGAAGTGCACATTGAGATCTCTCTTCCAGACGAGGCTGGTAGATTCCAGATTCTGGGTATCCACACTTCCAAGATGAAGAACAATGGAGTCATGGCCAACGATGTCAATCTTGCCGAACTTGCGGCTTTGACCAAGAACTTCTCCGGCGCTGAGATCGGAGGTCTGGTCAAGAGTGCTACCAGTTTTGCGTTCAATCGCCATGTCAAGGTAGGATATAGGGTCAATAGTATACATGAGGACAGAGGAGCTGATATTACACTTCGCACAGGTTGGCTCCGTGGCGGCTTTTGAGGATATTGATAACATCAAGATTACCAGGGCAGACTTTATGCATGCCTTGGACGAGGTTCAGCCGGCCTTCGGTGTCTCTGAAGAAGAACTACAGGCTGTCGTGCAGAATGGTATCATTCATTACGACGAGCGTGTCAACGTAGGTTGCCAACGTACGGACAATGGTATCAGTCGCTGATTGTCTACCTCAGGAAATTTTGAACGATGGTAGCCTCCTTGTCGAACAAGTCCGCAAATCAGAAAGAACGCCCTTGGTTTGCGCTTTATTGCATGGTAAGTTCTGTCGTGCATCCATGTAATCGGGAATCGCACTCACTGTTCCTCCGATAGGTCCTTCCGGGTCTGGCAAGACAGCACTCGCAGCAACCATAGCCATGGCGTCCGACTTCCCGTTCATCAAGTTGATCTCACCGGAGACGATGGTTGGATTTTCAGAGCCACAAAAAATTGCTCAGCTCAACAAGGTGTTTACGGACAGTTACAAGAGCCCTCTGAGCGTTATTGTTGTGGATAGTATTGAGAGGATCTTAGGTGGGTGGTATCTTGAGCTCCTCGGGTATGGCGCTGACGAGAGCTTCAGATTGGAATCCCATTGGGCCAAGATTTTCTAACGGGGTATTGCAAGCTATGATCGTTCTGTTCGGGAAGCGACCACCTAAGGTGAGCAAGACTTCCGGGGTTTACCTACGAGGCGGTCGGTGGCAGTTCTGATTACTGACCCTGTATCGTTGTTGCTCCTCAGGACCGTCGACTCTTGATTCTGGCCACAACATCGCACAGATCTATTCTTACCGAAATGGACGTCCTATCAGCTTTCGACACTGACATGCCCATATCCGCCATTACATCTCTGGACGCTATCGACCACGTCCTTCGAGAAGTTGGTTTGTTCTCCACCCAGCAAGAACAAGACCGTGCCATGCAGATGCTGAAAGATGCTCGATTCGGGAAAGAGGGAAGAGGAGAACTTATGGTCGGCGTGAAGAAGCTGCTAAGTATGGCAGAAATGGCGAGGCAGGATCCGGACCCAGCTTTCAAATTGGTCTCGAGCTTGGTCAGAGAGATCAGCTAATGTTGCTATAGAAGCAGGGCGGACTTAAGGTCAGCCCGTCAGTCAGAAGTATTAATGTAACATTATTCACGGTCGAGTATCTACAATGCAATAAGATCTGAGCTCAAAAAATCATTTCGACGCACGAAAATGACCGTTAAAAGAAGGCTCCTGGCGCTATTACAATGTGTGAGGTATAACGGGGGTCATGACGACCCGAGCCTTCGTCTTTGGTTTAAATTGCTCGCAATATAGTCAACTTTCCTTTGTTTTGCTCAAACCGTTTTGCAATCCAATATACTGTAGCTGGAAAATAGAAATAGCGCTCTTAACCCCATTCGTACTTGCCTAGCTATTTCTTGACTTCATTACATACATCTATACAGCTTTGCCACAGATATCTAAGACCAACGTTGGGAGACAATGCCAGGTGTTCCAACCTATCACCCTCCATACTCTTTTGAAGAAACCTGCGAGACCGGAGATGACATATTGCTAATCATACCTGAAATTCGCGGCACCAATGAAGAACCCATTTTCGTCTTCAAATGCCTGAGTTCATTACCTGATGAACTCGCTGCAGAATCTGCCTATAAGTTGTGCGAGCCTGTGTTGTTCCTCTACAACAGGCCGAACTTACCTGAGACGCAGGAAGAAAGGTTGAGAGATATGACCAGCTATCTGAACGGACGGATGTCCTCATGGCAAGGTCTTTATAATGGTTCTGCTTTTAGTTGCTCTATCATTGTTGAAACTATTGAGTCTGCATTGGAACATGCCAATCAGTGGGTTAGTTCAAGGCCTGAGTCTCCGCTAACAGTTTTCACTGTGACCGTGCCTTGGGCGTGGAACGCGACACCAACAATATCAGATGTCCAGTACTCTGCTAATGTCGAGTCAGATTATGATATCAACTTCAACTTCGAGACTCTCACTGCGACAGTCGGGGATAACATAGAACCACCGTCGACTTAGCTAGCTCCAGCTACCGTAGTCGACCGCCAAAGTCAGGTACTGGGAGTTACATCATTGGTCTTAGCAGTCGGACGTGGTCCCTGATACACATACATACATATACTCGTATATATAGTCACGACAGCTCACTAGGTTCTCCCTGAGAAATGAATTTTGATATCTATCAACTAGTCCAGGTCCTCTATACTCAGTCTGGCTCTAAGCAAGGCTTTCGCATTAGTCGAGGGATCGGACCTTGGCGCTATCATAATGTAAGAGGTATGACGGGAGTCCTAATGACCCGAGCCTTCGTCTTTGGTCTCAAATTTGCTCGCAATATGATCAATATCATCTGTCTTACTCAAACCGGTCGGCTTCCAGAGTATCTTTGTGTATCCTCGCCTTCTTTCCCTTTCACATTCTCCGTAAATGACGAAACCCTGCAGTGGTCCAGTATTTACTTCGACGTCCCCCCCTCCCTTCCCCTGGTCGTCCGCCTACCCCATGCATCATTAAACTCCTTGCCGTACTTCCACCTCTCCCTCTTCAGAAGGCGAATAAGTGTCAGTGGAGCCAACTAGCTGCAAGAGGCTTCGTATAGCTGCTGTTATGCTTGCGATACCTTGTCACTACAGCAGAAGGGAAAGGCATATGTTTCATGCAAACACTCGTCGCCTTCCTTTGCTGGTCACATTGAAGAAGGCCACGGACTATATAGCCAGAGCATAGAGAAAGTGAGCTTGAACCCCTTCACACTTGCCCTGTTATTTTCTTATCGTAATCAAGCAAACAATACCATCATTGCATCTTTGCCAGGGTTGCAACTCATTGAAACACAATGACATTAACAAAACGGCCTACCACCCCCCAGGAAATTTACGAAGAATATTGTGAAGACTGGGATGCTTTATTGCTGATCATTCCTGGGATTGAAAGTACTGACCAGGATTTCCATTGGGTCTTCACATGCGCGACTTCATTGCCTGATAAGCTCATTGCATACGCTGCCGGATATTTGAGAGACACTGTTGCTCGCCTCTATAACACTCAGAGTGACTACGACCCCCCGTATGTCTTCCCTAAGATGTCGCGGAAAATGCTAAAGGACATGCATGACATCCTGGTGGGAAAGAAACGCTATTGGCATGATTGTTATCATCCTACAGAGTCTACAGAGTCTTTAATCAAAGTAGATTCCACGATGAAATCGGCTGTTCGCTGGGAAAAACTACAGCCCGAGTCTCCGCTATCGGTGTTCACTGTTACTGTGTCATGGGCTAAGGACCCGACATTCGCAATGTCGGATCTCCAGCCCTTTGCTAGTGTCGATTTAGAATATGAGTTCAATTTCGAGACTCTCACTGCAAACACAGTACCATCGTCAACTTAGATCCACTCTTATGAATACCCTTCCGTCGAGTAGTAACGCTTGGGTGATGCATTTGTGGATACTGGAGAAGAGATAGATAGGAACGATGCAACCAATTGATACTGTAATTGCCACTCTCTCTCCCAGATCACCACACCTTCCTTTTCCAGTCGTAGAAATCCTCAACCGCTCGATTGACTGCTTGACCAGACACGAGTTTTTAGGCTTATGAAGTCATGCATAATCTGACTTAATCCTCATCAGCGCTCATCGCAGCGATCCGAGCCGCCCGCTCCTTCTCAACTCTCGACATCTCCCTCCTAGCAGCCCCGAATGCTTCCCCTTCCCCGACCCAAACTCCAAACTCGACATCTCCCAGTTTGACTCCCAATCTGCTTCCCGATCCTTTCCACCATTCCCCGACCGTTCCCTCAGAGCTGCCAGTCAGGGCGGGAGTAAGAGAAGGAGTCCACCATGTTTTCCCCGCCATCTCGGTCCTCACTAAGCCTATACCGACGACTCCTACTCCTGATGTATCTGGACGAAGTGACATGATCTTTCCGGCAGATTTGGGCTTTTTGGAAGCGCTATCAGCTCCTGGATAGAATGTTATTTCGGATTCGATCAGCTGGTCTGTAGGGAACGTGATTTCTGTAATCGAGTTTGAAGATTTGGAGACGGAGGATGATGTCGTTGTAGGAGGGACGAAGGTTGTCAGAGGGAGAGAGAGTGACGAGGTGTCGAGTGGTATCAAACGGAGGGGGAGCAGACGTTTTCGAGTTGCGCCCGTGTGATATGTCCGTACTGTAAGTTCTTGGCCGAGGTAGCAGCCTTTGCGGAAATCGACTAGAAGTTCAAGGTATAAAGGTGAGTTCTTGGCGATCCTAGCAGGACAAGCTCAGATTGCTCACCTCCCCCATGGACGTCCATACAACTCTCAAGCGGCAATGCTGATCCTGGGACAATCTCTTCGGGACCCTCTGGCACCCCCAGCATCATCCGGCGGAGATGGTAGTCGTCGGTTGAAACCGCTTTATGAGTTGAGAGGAGTTTGGCTAAGTATATCGAATACGTCAGCTCTGGGATGTTGTCTCACCCAGCAAGGAAAATATATGCTGCTCTCGGTGATTCTCCCTCGTGAACGACACACTCACGTTCCTGGCCTCTGGGAACGAGGATCTGCTTTCCCATGGCACCATTCCCGAAGCCAGCTCGAAGATCCCAACATCCAATCTCTCCTTCCCCCAACTCCAAATCTCTGACCCCGTCTTCCCAAACCCACTGACCCTCGGCAGCGCCTCCGCTCCCTAGCTTCCATTTCCTTTGCGGTATAGCTTCAGCCTTTTCGGGATCTATGATATCGTCCCATGCCGCCCAAGCCGTCCACATCGGTGTGACATCTTTTATCCGGACTTTCGAACGCAGCTTGAAAGGCGGAAGGATCGATAGGAGTGGTGCAGGGTGATCTTGCGGTGACTCATGCGTCACAAGGTATGTTGGATGTGGAGATGGTGCAGCTGAGGTAACCGGGGCCGGGATGATGAAATTCGTGTGCAAGACTCGGCCCTAGAAAAGAAAAATGATTGAAGTCAGATTGTGCTCGTAATAACTGGCTCTTGCAGAGATTGAACCCACCGATGCATTTAAGAATCCGCTATACCCTCCTCCCAATGCATCGACATCTTTGCATGTGAGGCCTTTGAGAAATTTCGGGGCGTCTGGCCCGGAAATTTCTAGGACGGACCGCTGAGGTAATGGCGCTATTCTGGCGGAGGAAGTGGACGAGGAGGCAACACAGCTAGTGGAGAACTGTCGAGCATAGCTCAAGCTGCGAGCTGATGACGGTATGATGCCTGACATTGAGGGGAAGGTAATGCGATGAAGACAGGATACTGTACTCGGTGCTGCGGACTGGGATGTGGACGAAGGGGATAAGCGAGTCAAGAAAGATACCCAGAGTGCAGCGCGTGTTGTGTTCCCGACCCTTCCTCTCTCTCTCTTTGTCTCTCCTCTTCCTCTCTCCCATATCTTTGCTTCCTTGCTTAATCTCGCTCGTCTGAGCATCTCTGCATCTCTGCTTCTCGCCGATGCTCACGGGGCGGTGATTTGGGGCGCACTTCCGGATCGAACACTACTGCCGCAGACGTGGGCGAAACACCGACCCCCCAGGCTGAAACCTGCTTTCGCCCGAGCCCGGCGACTGATTACTCCTAGCTGTCTGCCCCTTGACGACGACTACCACCCTCATCTCTGAATCGTAGTGCTATCTGCTTCTTCTCTAGATTAGTTCTCGACAGCTACAGGGTATCTGTTTGCTCGGAGGACCGAACGGTTGGTGGGATTTCTTCTCGGTCTACGATAACGCTCAGCAACACACGGGATGGCGCTTCCCGCCCCCTCGTCACCTATTGTTGATCCATTATCCCACCCACGGGCTGCATTTACGAATCACATCGGTCGAGGGAGACCTGCGAACGTCGATGGCTATCGTGCCAATGGGACAGACGCTGAGGGATCCAGGGATGCACAAGCTAGAGAGGCGGAGGCAGCGTTGGAGGACCGCGCTCACATAGTCGGGGAAGGAGGAAAGCAGGTAGAGGGTGGAGATTGGAGAGACGAACTGGAGGTGTTTGGAGCTCGTGAGTGATCCTCATATCCACTCGATGACAGCGATTCTGGAGCTCATGACGCTTGATCAGAATCATCTCCTCGCATCAACCCTTTCCATCTGCTCTCACATCCAAACAACTCCTCCGCCATGCCACCTTTACCACCCCATCTTCAGGCTTTGGCATCTGATACAGGTGATCCTGGTAGTCTGAATGAAAATGGCCAACTAAGGGTCGAACAATCTCATGACTTAAACATCTACGCTACGACCTCAAATTCACCGTCCATCGAACCTCAGATCCACATCACCAAAGTCACAAAGGATGCTGTCCATATCGTACCCAACTCTGTGGCTTTTACTCCAGAAATCGCCGGCCGTCCAAAGAGGATGATGCAGAAAGTGGGTAATGTTTTCAGGAAGGATCCCGGGCCAGGATCGATAAATACTGCAGTCGGTATGGCTGAGATCAATGGACTCAATCACGACAATTATCTTCAACAACCGCAGTCGATCAGTACACAACCAAAGTCTCAGAGATCCCCAGTAATGATGCAGGAACCACCCCCTAGTCCACCTATAAGCGACGTAGACGTGGAAGTGATTTCATCGGAGGAGAACCATGTAGTCTCGTCAACTGCTTTGCAGGGTGCCGAGAATTTAGACAAGACGAAAACTATAGAGGAGGCAGATCCTCGAGGTCCTCCGCTGACTTCCGCTGCTGATATCTCACCTACTGTCCGGACAAAACCATCTACCCCTTCGATATACACAACAAACCTCACAGCTGAACCCGCCGAGATCACAGATCTTTCACCCATACCTCCCGACTGGTCGCCAGCCGCTTCGACATCGTCTACAACCACACCCAACCAACCATACGCACGTAATACATCAGTTGCATCTACATCCTCCAGAGCCGGCTCCTTGACTATCGTACGGAACGGGAAATTAGCCCCTCAACGTGGAGCGAGCGTAACATCTGACGAAGAAGCTCTCCAAAATGCTGCCATGCAGCAGGCCAGGGCTGATAGTATCAATAGCGGGTTAGAACCGGCTCTCGATCCTCTACCTGGATCAATCGTCTCTGGTCTGGGGCTTGGTTTAGGTCAAGGTAAAGATCTACCACCTTTACCGATTCCCGCAACAAACACGATTGCTCCGCAAGATAGATGGGAACGCTTAGTCGCGCCCACGTTACGGCAGACTTCCACCTCCAGTGCCCCTTCGTCGACAAGCAGCACCAATGCAGCCTTTCTACACCCCTCTTCGGCTGCTCTTCCTTCCTCCACGCCGTCACCTCAGCCGCCTAGAATGGCAAGACGGTCTACAAACCCAGCGCCCCTCTCGCCATCCTCACCAATTCCCACTTCACCTCGGTCTCCGCTAGTTCATTCCCAGTCGACGTTCCATAATTCTTCGCCAATTCAGCGATCTCGGACAAACGTGCCAGGAATAGATGGTGCTGCTTTGGATTCGGACATCCTTGCTCAGGCCGAGACGATCAGGAGAGAAAGACTGGAACGACGTCAGAAGAAATTCAGTCAATCTGCCGAGGCCGGCGTCCCAGAGTCTGGTGAGCCCAGAGAAAAGGCGGAAACTGGTGCGGGGACAACGAGTGTTCCCGGTGGACCTCAAGTCAGAGACCTGAAGAAGGAACGCTCCCAGGATGACGCGAAGGTTCTGGTTGGAAATCTAA
The DNA here is from genome assembly GCA_001599695.1 of Phaeotremella skinneri. NCBI lineage: Eukaryota > Fungi > Basidiomycota > Tremellomycetes > Tremellales > Phaeotremellaceae > Phaeotremella > Phaeotremella skinneri. Next base: position 362,104 of record BCHT01000010.1, on the reverse strand, counting down.
TTGGAGAGGATCACGTTAATTATGTCCTCATGTACAACATGTTGACGGGTATTCGAATTGGCGTGAGTTGCGAGTTACTCTGGAAGTAACACTGGTCGTCAGCCGATGAGTCACTGACAATGGAGCTCAGGTGTCAAGATGTCAGGCCAAGATCAAACGACCCTTGACCGACGAAGACTTTTTGGCTCGTCACAAATTTTCCTTTGATGTGTGAGTTTGTATTGTACTGACAGTCATAAAGTAGAAGATTGACTGACGAGATCTTGCAGAGTCGGAAATGAGTTGACGCCATCCGCACGTTACGACTTCAAGTTCAAAGATTACGCACCATGGGTTTTTAGAGATCTTAGAGACGACCATTTCCATCTGGATCCCGCCGACTACCTCTTATCCCTTACTGCAAAATACATTCTCAGCGAACTCGGCTCACCCGGAAAGTCGGGATCATTCTTCTACTTTTCAAGAGATTACCGCTTCATCATCAAGACCATTTCTCACTCTGAACATAAGTTTCTTCGATCAATCCTGAAAAACTACCACGAACATATCAAGACCAATCCGCACACGTTGTTATCGCGTTTCTACGGGCTACACCGAGTGAAACTTCCCCGAGGCAGGAAAATCCATTTCGTGATCATGAACAACCTATTCCCTCCTCATCGAGATATCCACGAAACGTACGACTTGAAAGGCTCGGCTTATGGCCGTGAATACCCCGAGGAGAAGGCTGTTAAGAATCCTAGAGCTGTGTTGAAGGATAAAAATTGGGTGAATAGAGGTCGGACACTCGAGCTTGGTCCGGAGAAACGGGCGCTGTTGAGTGAGCAGCTCAGAAGAGATATGGAGTTTTTGAAGAAGATGAACGTCATGGATTACTCTCTCTTGGTCGGAATCCATAACATGGAAAGAGGGAACCGGGACAATCTCAGGGAGAATCAGTTGTCTGTCTTCCACGTGAGTCGTCTCTCCATTCCAATTGGCTTCTGCTGATGCAATATCAAACACGTAGCCTGAAATGCCGGTCCGAAGGAAACCTTCGGCGGTGAAACCGTCGACCGACGCTTCCAATGTCCGGAAAGCGATCCGCCGCTCTGATCCTAAGATGTTGGATGTGGCTTCCCAGTTGCCATCCGCGGATTCATCTGACCGAAGGCATTTCTTGTTCTATCAAGACGAAGGTGGATTGAGGGCTACGGACGAGGCAAATCAAAATATGGACGTCATCTACTATCTCGGAGTTATCGATATCTGTACACCATATAGTCTCACAAAAAGGTTGGAACATTTCTGGAAGAGTATGACCGAAGATCGGGTGAGTTTTCCTCTATTCTGGACCCGCCGCAGAATCGTGGTCAGAATGTGGAAGAGAGGGCCACGAGCTGACTTTGTCTGGTGACAGCATACAATCTCTGCCGTCGATCCAGTCTTCTACGGGCAGAGGTTCTTGAACTTCCTAATGTCGGTGATGCGGGGTGGCGATCTCTCGCTTCGACCAGAAGGCCTTGTTCCCCCAGCCACCGTAGCAGAGGAAAAGCCAGTCGGCGGCGAGGCAGGACACCAATTGCCACTCGCTGATGGGCCGATGCATAGCGACAATGGTGAGGATGGACAGGCGGTTGGCGGTTCGAATGGAGGAGCCCCGGGCCTCAGTCACCAGGTCGTGAAAACTGATGAGGGGATGGCGATTGTGGGTCATCTGAAGGCGGAGTAGTGGTTCGTGATATCCATGGCGGCTTGGTGTAGATGCGGAGGCGGAGGGGATGGAGGAGCCACGATACACTATGGGCTGGACATTAGTTGCTGCATTGAGTTTGGGTCTTGTGCATGTGCATGTTATATATGAGCTTCTGCACACATCACACATACAAATCTCAGCTGCAGTTGTGTTGGTGGCATTTTGGACTCACTTCCGTGCCTGCTTTTGAGATTCTAATAACAATTTCTGAAAGCGTTGCCCAATACATGTCCAACGTCAGCTTCTTCTTTTCGATTGAGTTCAGACATTCGAGGACGAGATGGACGACCTTATGCCTGACATCAGAACGCGTGATACCGCTTTCGACCCTCCGGACCTGCTGCAGTCGTTCAAAGCCTCTGGAGGGTGGTATGATGAAGCTCTGTTCTCACTGGCACCATTCAGCGGCATGGGATATGGGGGCATAGCTTTGGTGGATATTGCGGTAAGTCGTCGACGTTTCTGTATGAGTGTCAGCAACAGCTGATCACCTACATAGCCCCATACACCTCTCTTCCACATCCCGCTCCAAACCCTCCTAACACCCTACACATCCTCTCTCCGTCCTCACCTTTCCTCTACAGAATTCGAGCAATTCCAAGGTAGCTGGGCAGCTGAGATTCTCTCCATGATGTGGGAGACGGAGTGTGGGGAGTCATCAAAGTGGGCTGGGTACTTGCGTGAGTGATCTTCATCACGTTTAATCTTGGTGTTTGTGCATGCTGACGATAGGGATAGGAAATATGCCGAAGGAGTTTGAGACGCCAATGTTCTGGAGTGAGGAGGAACGGAGGGGACTTGTTGGGACTGATATTGAGTGTATGTCCGAGCAGGTCCAGGAAGTCGCTGACGGATGTTGCAGTTCGGATAGGGAAGGAAGATGCTGAGACGGACTATTATACCAAGATTGTACCAATCCTTCAGGTAGGTCCTTCGTTTCTGGGGGAGGAAACAGTTGCATGATGACTAAGTACTGAAAGTAATTCCTAGGCCCACCCAGAGCTCTTCCCTCCCACTTCCCAAAATTTCACACTCTCCGCATACCATCTGCAAGGCTCCCGAATCCTCTCGAGATCATTCACCATCCCCATCTCTCGAGCTGGGGGACCACCTCCTACCCCTCAGAACGAGGATGATGACGGAAGTGAGGTGGAAGAGGAGGAGGAGCCGGAGATAGCGGTCATGGTGCCTATGGCGGATATGCTGAATGCAGGCTTTGAGATGGATAACGCTAGGCTGTTTGGAGATGGGGACGAGGAGGAGGAGGATGAAGAAGGGGAGGAGGTTTCTGAGAACCTGAAGAGGAAGTTTGGGGAGGGATATACGATGATCTCTACGAAGGGTATCAAGGCTGGGGAACAGATTGTATGTCCCCCTACCACTGTGCTGCCTACAGCAGGTGGCTCGTATGCTCATTGTGATAAAGTCTTGAAGACGAAGACTGATATCATTCAGTACAACACATACGCCTCTCCGCCTAATGCAGAGCTCCTCCGAAAATACGGACACGTCGATACGCTCCCCCTTCCCGTATATATCCTCTCCCTCTTAAGACCGGAGGAAATTGCAGACTGGCCTCTAGGGAACCCTGGGGACGAGGTGGAGATTGAGGGGGATAAAGTGTTGACGTGCGTCGGTGGGGACGGGGACGAGTTGAAGAAGAGAGTAGATTGGTGGCTAGAGGATGGGCAGGAGGAGTAAGTAACACCCGCTCCCTTCTATTGTTCATGTCTTGGTGGTTGGATGATCCTGACTAATGACCGGCTCAGCACATTCGTCATAACCTATGATAATCCGCTTGATGCGTCCCTCATATCTTTCATACGCCTCTTAACGAGCCAGGAAGCCTGGGAACGGGCAGAACGAAAAGGCAAAATCCCAAATGGGACTGGGACGCTGGACGAAGTAGTCATCGCTACCCTTAGGAAAGTGCACGAAGCAAGACTGAATCGCTATGATGATCCACTGATGAGCGTGGGTACTATTTCTATCATTTCCAGATTCGGGTTCACTCAGAGAGCTAAATGAGAGACATCAACCGACAGGCGGATTTGGAAATTATCAAATCAGACCAAGGATCTAGAGCCAAAACTGCGGCGGTTATTAGGGTCGGTGAGAAGAGGGTTTTGGGTGTTGCGAAACGGGCGTTGGATGTTGAGGAGCAACAGATGGTGGATAGGAAACGTGAGGGAGGGGGGAAGCGGAAGTTCCATAGTGGCAAGGGTGAGGGGGATGCTCGGAAACGGCGTTGAGATTAGGGCTTTATTGTGGAAGTCGTGTAGTCGTAGACATAGGGGTGTTTGATCTTCATCGATTGCATGGATAAATCTACATCTCAAACAAAAGCTCAGTGAGTTGATCATCACAGATCTTCCTCCTTGGAGATCACCATTCACCATTGTCCGCTACATCGCCTCTGCCCGAAATGTCAAGTTTCCGAACCATGTTTTATCCTTGAGCTTCTCAAAAGGAAACAACGTAGAAGTAGAGATAGCATAACGTCCAACCATTTTACACAAGTCAAAGGAGAAGTACAGAAATTCAATAAGGATCGTACAGTTGTCGCTCCATCGCTCCTATCCCGCCGACCAATAAATCACCAAGAAACCCCAAGACTTCACCGGCTGAGACTACCAACCGCCCGCCGACCAAATATACGTCAATTCACCCTGCTCGTCGCATCACATCCATCTTCCCATCACACCTCGTACCATCTGAGCCCAACCAGAACTCCATGGCTTCCGTCTGTACACCATCACCCCTCGTAATCAACACCTACTCCCAATCCGAATCCTCATCGTCCTCCGACTGTTTCTCCTTCTCCACATCCAGCGCAACAGCCTTTCTCCCAGCCCTCTTCCCACCCTGATCACTAACCAGATCATAGCTCTCCTCCGAATCTCTCGGCGAAGTATTCGTCGACGTCTCGTTCTTCCCTGGGACCGGAACGACGACCGGGACATTAATGGGTGGTGAAGATTTGGCGGGGGGAGGTTGAGGTTGGATAGTTGAGGTTGATTGGGCGAGGGGCTCGATTGGTTGGTGGGGTTGTGGGGCAGGAGAGGCGGCGGATTCTTCATCATCGTCCCAGGAGAAATCGTCAGGCTGCGATTGTTCGGTGGCTGGTGGGGGATGTAGGAGATTAGTATGGACGGGATTGGAGGGTAGGGATTACTTACCTTCGAGGAGCTTCTTCCGCTTGTCCTCTTCCGCTTCGATCATGGATTTATGGAAGAGGTAGCGCTGCCAGAACTGTTCGTCGCTTAGGTGTTCGGGTACTGGAAGCGCGAAGTTAGCCTTGAACCAGTAATGCCTTGAGCGTATTCCGCTATACAGTGAAATAACAGCCCATGAGGCTGCCCACTCACCCAAGGCCATTCTGATGGATCCGACATTCCCCTCCTCCTTCTCGCGCCCCTCCTTAGCCGCCTTTTCCCACCTCTCCCTAACCCATTTGGCAAACTCCTCCTTCCTCTCGACAGTCTCCCCCTCACCAGCAGGGTCGACCATCAACAACTCCTTATCCTCCCTCAATCTCCTCAACAATGCCTCCTTTCGCGATCCAGCCAACGCACTCCCGCTCAACCCTCCACCACCCCTAGAACTCTTAAAATCGAACAACACATCCCCAGCGCTGACAGCGGATTGGCTTTGCACCGGTGACTCGGTGTTGGTGGAGAAGGAGTAGAAGTCGCTGCCATCCCAGATACGTCTTGTCTCCCCATCCTCAGGAGGGATGACTTTGACCGCATCCCCGACCCATTTCTCCGCGTCGTGAATCCATTGATCGCCCTTCTTCATGTATTCCTCGGCAAGCTTTTCGGCCTGCTTGAGGGAGAGCTGGAAATTCTCCCTAGCGGAGGAGAGACGAAGATTCTCTGCTAATTGGTCACGAAGGTGAAGAGGGTTTTGGAGAGTAGGGTTGGAAGCTGCAGCAGCCGTCGCTGAGGCCAGTGTGGTCTGGAGAGAGTGCTGAAGGGCCGCGGTGGAATTGGTCAGTCGATCGAGGAAAGCTGAAGCAGCCGGCGGTAGTCCAGGGAGGGGGACCGAACTGCCCGTAGAAGCAGCGGGAGTAGGTTCCGGAGCGGGCTCAGTGAGATCGATCTCTCGAGCCTTTCCTTTCCCCTTGTCGATGCTTCCGCTGCCCTCGACAGACGCGGACTCGGCTTTGGCCTTATCGAGGGAGCGACGTTCCTTCTCGGCAGCTTGTTCTGCACGGAACTGCTCGGCATCCTTGCGGACAACTTCGACTGAGGTGGTCTGAAGTCGTTTTAGATCGGCTTGGGCCTGAGAGACAGTTTTGTCGATGTCAGTCTTGATAGTCGAGAACGCAGATGCGGACTGCATTTATTCCATGTCAGCCGAGTAAAGAATCATTGAATTAATATGGATGCGGATCAGGATCTTTTGAGCCTTGAAATCCTTGTGCATGCACACAATCTCACCTGCTTCTTCACGCCGCCCCAGAAACTCCCACCCCAGCTGCTCAAAGTCCCGATAACCTGCCCGACCTCCTCCTCCAAATTCCCAGTGTAGAGTCCATGTTGCCTAGCCCGTTCCACAGCTGCTGACGCCTTATCCGCAATCTCAGAGAAGGGATCAGTAGCTGATGGAGTCGGTCTGATAGTCTCCGTGGGAGAGTTGGGCTGTTCGTTGATCGGAGCTGGAGGGAGTGATGGATCCCCAGTGGCGGCGGGAGTGGTCTCGCCGTCCGTAGTATTGGGATCAGGGGAGGGAGGAGCCGTCGGACGCGGCGTAGTGCTCGAGAAGGTTAAAGACGGGGTTTGTTCCATTGTATCTCAGGTGGAACAGTGAATGAAGGAAGGAGGGAGAGGGATACAGGTGACGCGTGGGAGGTCGGGACCGACGTTCTCTATGTATGAACAATTGAGGCAGCGGCGAACTCCCTTCCCAGGGGATTTGAATGGGTCGTAGATAGCTTGATGACAAGATGCTATGCCTATTACTTGTAGCAAGACGATTCAATAGCTAAATAACAGCGCAAAGGTGCATGAGAAGATGGTAAAGCGGAGGTCTATGAAGGTTCGGCTCTATCGGTCTTATCTGAAGCAGCATCACCTAAATGGCTGAGGCGCGTCTATGGTCCTGCACTTCCAACGCTTCTCATGGGCGTCTCATAGCTCAGAAAAGCACTTACAACAAAACGAAGCCTGCACATGTGTCCCATACCCTTTTCTTCTACTCTGCTTGTTGCAAGTGTGCATAGTTAGTGAGAGAACGTGGACGAGCTGACAGTATAATGATGCCCGAGGACCAGCAGGTACCAGCTGGGTCACGTGCTAATGCGGAGTCGCTGCGCGTGTCCGCGTCGTAATGGTTAGGAACAGGAGTATGAACGGTATCATCCAACCCTCGCTAGTCGCTATCACTCCCCTTGTTTCCCGACTTGTACAGTCTCCCTCATGACTCCCCATGGACCAGCTATAGCCTACTGAACGAACTCACTGTGATCAAACGAAGAAAGCGCAAGAGGACCCCCTTTCTCCTGCCCCTTATATCCATCCCATTGGACACCCTCCTTCCACATTGTTTGCCCATCTGCTTGGAGTGTGGTGCGGATCGTTGGGTGGAACCTTGCTTTCCCTTTCGAGCTCAAGTTGCTTATCTACCATCTCCTAGAGTTTCTCGTCATACATCCCTTTGGTCGTGCTGCATTCCCGGCTACCCTAAATTATCGACTCAAACACTAGTTCTTCGGCGGGCATCATTCATCCACATCAGGGTAGCCTCGCGGAGCTCCATCACGACTTGGTCCACGACCAACTTGTCTCATCAGCCCGACTTTTCACTCTGACTCTCATCTTTATGATATAGAGGTAGCGCTGAAACGAAAAGTGGTCCATCGTCACAATTCGCGATACCCTCACACCTGTCCTACGGTTGACGAGACATCGTTCCCGTTATGGCCCACATTTACGTCCCAGAGTCGCAACCGGAGTCTCAGCCTTCCAATTCTCAGCGCAACGGTGAATACGTCTTCGAAGCTACGCAGGTATCTCAGCCGCGTTTCAGCCAAACGCAGAATACTCAAAATACCACCTGGGAGGGAAGTCAAGTAGAACCCAGACGGAAATACTGTGAGCATCTTACTTGGCATACCTTGACTTCAGGCGTGCAAATTCGTTTCCCCAACCTTATCTTCTGACCTCGTCTATATGCTGATAAGAGAGCGACCCTTGTCTCATCTCAGGGGCGACCTTCATACCTACCAACTCTCAGCACGCAATCATCAAGCTTCCATGGAACAAAACCTCTCTTCAGCTCGGACGCGGTGCCTACCAAGTGGGCAATGATGTGATCCTAAATGAAAAGAGGGTGTCCAATAGACATTGTAAGATCACGCTCGGTTTGCAGAGCCTGGATGCTTTGAACGGACATGGCCCTGAAAGCTCGACAATGGCTGCGCTGGCTGCTAGGGATGGAGATAAGGAGCCGGATGTCTGGATCGAGGATCTCGGGAGCAGTAACGGGACCTTTGTGAGTATGCTCCTCTGTTGTCTTTATGCGCCTATGATCGTCATTGTTACTCGGGAGCTCATCCTGATTTGATCGCGGATAGGTCAACGGACAGAGGATTACTCCCCGCCGACTACTTCAACACGGAGACGAGATATCGCTCGGACACGTCGGCACCTTGGAGAATCACGACGTCAGGTACATTTTTCGTTCGGTAGGCGCCAAGGGGGCGAAATTCGGTCAATCAGCATCGAAAGGAGGAATGGGGTTGGTGGGTGAGGTCTACGAACGATACCAGATTCTAGAGAAGTAGGCGTTTCTCCCTCGTTGTATGTCAATTGCCGTTGCCGTGCTGACTGGTGTGGGCGCAGATTGGGCAAGGGAACATTTGCTGAGGTCATGAGAGCGGTGGATGTTGAGACTGGTGATTTGCGGGCCATCAAGGTGAGACTTGTTCCTGATGTCGACGGTTAGTCACAGCTTAACGTAGTGAACACTCCTAACCTGAACTACAGCAAATCATCAAACATCGCTTTGCCGGCAATGCAAAGACGTTGGCACTGTTTCAGCGGGAGGTCGAGATCTCCAGCAGTCTTCATCATGTGAGCTTATTTACACTGCTAGTTTCAAAAATAAACCTGACGTTTCTAGGAAAACATCTGCCGTTTGATCGAACATTATGAAGACCCTCAGCATATATGTTTAGTTTTGGAGTATGTCGATGGCGGTGATCTGCTGGATCATATCACCAGCTGGCCAAATGAGACTGGAGGTGGTCTGCGTGAGTAATGCTGTCGGCGGTGAATGCAGAACTGACAATTGTACCTCAATGCAGCTGAGAGCTATGCTGCTGATCTCACTCTGCAGATCTGCAGAGCGATGGCTTACACTGTAGGTCTGACCTTGTCTGACTATGGTACATTCTAACTGCGATGTCTTGCCAGCATGCTATGGGTGTCACACATCGGGATCTCAAGCCAGAAGTAAGTGTCTGTAAATTATCTGACTAAGTGATGCTGACATCAGCCATAGAATATTCTCTTGACAAAGGCAACAGCAGACTGTCCAGCGACCATCAAAATAGCGGATTTCGGTCTGGCAAAATTAGGTCAGTTTCTCGGCGGTTGTGTTTCAATGAATGGCCACACTGATACCCGCACAGTCGACGCCGGAACGATGCTGAAATCAATGGTTGGCACGCCGCAATACCTTGCTCCGGAAGTGGTTATGCAGACACAGGATAATGTCGGATATGAGAATACCGTGGATTCTTGGTCCGTAGGAATCATCGTTTATAGGTGAGTATACTGTCATTGTGATGCCCCGGAGGTACTTTGATTGACGATCCAACCTAGCATGTTGACGAAGGCTTTGCCGTTCGACGAGGATCCGGAATTGCCCATAGAAGTAGGTTCAACTTAGTTCTTCTTCAACCCTTTAAAGCTTGCATCCTAATGCCATAATAGAGGCGGATCAGAAACCGCTTCACGCAAACCTTTGATAGTAATACTCTGCTTCAGTTGGGAATTAGCTCTACAGGTATGGATGCCGTTAGCGATGTTTGTCAAGCTGACTCGTTCTCTAGCTATTGATTTTATCAGCAGGCTTCTTGAGAAACGGCCGTCAGAGAGGATGACGCTTACAGAGGCCTTAGACCATACATGGCTTGCAGGACCCTCCTCTCAAAAGTCTGATTCCCAAGTCCAACAAGCTCTCGGCGGAGACTCGATGTGGTCCATCGAGTCGTTCGACGATTTTGACCTCGATCGCAAAACAGAGGCCGAGTTCAATGACGATGCTGCTGATGAGATTGATGGTCAACCCTGGACCAGACCGGTTACCGTTTCTGCCACCAATCAAGGGCAATCCTATGAAAACTCATTGAATGGTAATAAGTCATTAGGAAGAAACGATTCGTCGGGAGAGAGCTTTTCTCAGCCCATGGGGAATCTGAGGTTGGACACTCCTGCTACCAGAACAGGGAATGGGAATGGGGACAGGGCGTTGTCAGTCATTTTCGATGACTCTGCGGTTGCCGTTCCTGCTCCAAGCCAAATAGCTGAGGAGGCCAGTATCCCTGAATACCTGCCATCCTCGGTACCCATGGAGACGGAAGATGCTTCCCCGCCTTCACCACCTCTGACCGATACTCCCGCTCTGACCGATGTCAAGCCGATGTCTGTCGCCACTCCCTCCCGACCTCACGCTCTACCATCACTGTATATGACCTTTGACTCGCCAAATCCTCATCCATCACCCTTACCGACTCCCAACCCCAATACAGCATTCGCCACCATTCCAACCTCCATTTCGAATAAACGTAAAGCGCCAGGAAACGCTATAGTCACCGCATCTCCGGGCATCCCAACAACATCCGCACTGCCCGACAAGAAAGTAGATAATGATTTCTTCAGTTCAGGCTCCCTCTCCCCGCCTCCTGAGATCCAAAACGTGGCAGATGTGACAGTAACGACAACGCCTATTAAGAAGGTTACACGAAACATGGGGAAGGCAGTACATACCCCCGAAAGGACGGAGAGGGAGAACACAGCTGGCCGCTCGACTCGACGGTCTGCACGGAAATCGGCCAGACCAGGCGAAGGCGATGAGCAAGCCGAAGGGTCGGGTAGGGAGAGGGAGACAACGCCAGCGGGGAATCGATTGGCGACGAGACAGAGTCCGAGGACTGCGAGGACTAGGAAATCGATGCGGTTATCGTGAAGTCGTGGAATATCGGAGTTGCTGTCGAGGTAGCAAGGAGGGAAATGTGACTCTTGTAGGCTTTCTGAATCGCTTTGTCTTTGCCCTTGTTCGGTTTTGTCTACAGAAGATTTCTTTTTGGATTGTAGCCCGTCCCTTACCCTGTCTGTCGTCCCGTTCTATCATTCATTCGTCTCACCACCGAAATATCCCGTAAAAGGTCTATACGACCAAATCCCGCTTATTGGACTTCATCGTACTTGGCTACGTGTGTAGAAAATACTGTTATACGATTCCTATCACTCCACGTCTTTGATCGTTTTGCATCGAAGAATCGAATGTGACTGACTTAATGCATTGAACGTTGTTTGTATTGCAGTTCTGATTTACTACTGACCAACGAGGATTGATTAGATTCCAATCGCTGCACTGCATAATCTTTGCCACTTTGCCTCCGTGACGAGGATTGCCATAGCATCGACATGGATCCGCAATAGCCAGCAGTGCATCCGCAAGAAATCTTCGACCCCAGCGAGACTGACCACCTCCGACTTCAAATCTTGACCATTTCAAGACCCATAAGCATCCAACAAATCCCCAAACCCTTCATCGTCCTCCTCATCATCCGCCATTTCCGACACAGACTCTCGGACACGATGTCCCTTACCATTGACGGGTGACTGTCCATACCCATGCCCGTTTCCATTCACATTTCCATTCCGCAAACCCGAGTCACCAACCATCATCCGTCCAATATGCGACTCGGCACTCTCGTTACTCGGCGACGACGTGCCCTGTTCAAGAACTGGGGAGGGGATGGACAATCTGGGATTTGGTTGTGTCGGTTTACGAGGTCCGAGAAGCTTGGCGCGGGGCTGGAGTTGGACGGATGAACGTCCTGATACGATTGGTTTTGGAGAGGGCGGAGGGGGCTGGATCATCCGTATGACTGAGAGGAGTTCTCGGCCTGCTCGACGCTTTAGGACGGTCTGGTTATGAGAGGCATTTTAGTATTTGCTTAAGACAAGTGAAAAATGGATAGACTGTGAAGGCGGATGAGTAGACAGGCGCGTACCTTGCACTGCAAGCCGAGAGAAGTCATCCTCGCAATGATATCATCAGGTCGGTTCTGCTGCACAGCGACCAAGTAGAATCTCCCATTAGGTGTCAATAGTTCCTACAGGTAAAAATGTCAGCTCAGGCCTCGATTTAATTCCAGAATATGGCCTCAAAGCCGACAGAGAGCTTACCGGGACCTGCTGAAGCAGCACATTTGTCACACTCATGCCGTCATCGCCTCCAGCCCAGGCCCCGCCAATACCTCGAGATCTTTGAGTGATCGTCATCCTAGATACTATCAGCGGTGGTCATCGCACAATGACGGTCAAGGTACTCACTCAGACTCGTCAGTTGGGACGTATGGAGGGTTGAAGATCAACACGTCGATGTTCTTCTGCATGCGTCTGACGAAGGGGTCAAGGAGATGCCCGAGGACAGGGTTCAATGGCACCTGGCGAAATATGTTAGACATCATTATTACGTTGATTACAATAATAAACAAGCTCACGTCGTTCGCGTCTCCCGTGCGAAGTGTGGCAGAGCATGCGTAAGGGTTGATATCTGTCGACATCATTGCTTCGGGGCCATAATCGTTAGCCAAGGATGATCTCTGATAGGTCAGTCCGGACTCACCAGTGTTCAGAGGACCCAATAGCGTCCCCAGGAAGGCGGAGGCAATGCCCGACCCCGAGCTGCGAACCTCATCAGTACCGCTCCCTCATTCATAAGTCGCAAACAGCCACTCACCCAATCTCCACACATAGAGCCGGTTTCAGCTCCCGAAGAACCGCCGCATCCGTCTCCAGCGCGTCAAGAAGGATAAACGAGTCCTCTGTTAATCACCTGCGATCAGCAACCTTCTCTGTAAATGATTACTAAAGAGAACCCACCAGCAGGTTCATAAACATGCTCATAATCCTCTTCAGTCAAGTGCGCAATTTGGGGCGTCGGAATAGATATCGGCTCGACCTTGAGTGAAGACTGAATATCGGTATCCTTCTGCGCCGAAGGCTGACTCTGGATGACAGATTGGGCTTCCTGCTCAGGCTCAGGGATAGGGGAAGGTATAGCAGGCAGGACAGTGTCCTGCGACCCCAGTCGTAAGCTGGTTGGTCGTTTCTGGAATTTCTTCTTGACAACCCGTGTTCGACCTAGTGGGAGGATTGAAGAATTCGACTGAGAATCACTACTGCCCCTCCTCAAGGGCGGGGTAGCTTTCCCGTCATCCGTCAACGAGTATTTCCGAATACCGTCCGAGGTGGGGTTATCACTGTCGTCCGGAGAGTTTGTCCCTGTTCCAGGATCCGTCAGGGACCATTTTCGGCCCAATACAGGAGGTCTGGAAGATTCAGTGACAGCGTTGGACGATATGGCGTTGCCTCCGATGTCCGAGTCGCTGCCGATGCTGGAGACTGTATTCTGTCGGGCCCGACGTAGCCCCGCTCCGCCGGATTTCTCTGCAAGACCAGCATGCCGACCGGAAGATCTTGGGAGGGAAGCGGGACTCGCACCGACGGCCGTCGCTTCCCGGAGTCGATTGGCAGCTGCATGAATGGTGTCCCCTTCACTCATCTTTCTTCCTACTTCTGGCTTGACACCAATAGTTGTGGGTGTTCGCGGGGAACGACCGACACTGTTCCGGCTGCCTATGCGATACAGTCCGCCAGTTGTTCCATCCGACTCATACGATCTAGGGGGAATCATCGTCGGGGGGCTGAGAGCACCATGTGTCCCCGGAGAGCTTGGGGCAGGTGATGACGATTTGCCCCGATCATACCGACCTGACGCACCTTGTGACGAGTTACTCGCTCGTCTGGCAGACCCACTAAGCAGAAGTGGGCGAGGTGGTCCTGAAGTTTGAGAAGAGGAAAGGAGAGCAGGGGCGGGAGGGGTTCCGGTCAAAGAACTCGCCAGATTTGCAAGACGATCTTGCAGACTTGAGACGGATATCCCTGATGTCGTAGAATCGCTTCGCTCCCTTCTAGCAGCGATACTAGCAGGAACTTGACCGGCACTGTATCTGATCGTGTTTTTGGGCGAAACAAAACGAGGCGGTAAACCAGGTTCTCGAGTGGATTGTCTCTTCGAAGGTGTCCCTGGAATCGAAGTGAATTTGTCTTCTTCATCCGAGCCGTCAAAGCTCCCCTCGCTGGCCGGGGTCTTCCGAACTGAGCTCCATAATTTCCCAGCAGCAGCCCCGAGACCATTCCAATCTGAAGTATTGGATCCTGCCCGTGCTCTGGCTGTAGCAGGGAGAGTCGCTGCGGCTTTACTCGCATCAGCCCATCTCGCCATTGCAGACGCGGTCCAGTTGGTGGAAGCCTTGGCAAGACTGGCAGCCGCATCACTTTGCTGGACGGATTCTGCGTACTTGCTGAAAAACTTGCTTCCACTCGAACTCAGTGTCGAAGCGGAGGTGGAGCCTTCGGCGGGTCCACTCCAGAGCTTTTTACTAGCGTCCGAAGCTGCTTGACGTATTCGCTCCGTGGCCCAAGAAGGCTTAGTCTCAGCATCTCGAGCTTCCTCCCATCCCGGTGCATCGGGGTCATCACCGCTAAGACCGGCAACGATCCTTGCTTGGCGGAGTTCAAAGGCGGTTTGAAGGACGGCCTCGATGCCTCCAACCTCATTGAGTGGATACGCACGAAGGAGTTGTAGCCCGCGTACGAAAGCATCCTGCGGATCTTCCACCACGGGCGAGGCTTGGACGGATTCGTCATCGCTACTCAGGTCGGTCCATAGCCCGGGCGACTTCGGCTTGACCTTGCGGGGCGTGACTATCCGGGGGGGTTTGATCAACCGATCCTTGCAAAGCAACAGCAGGGCGGCGCATACGTCGATAAGAAGGTCAACCTTGGGCTGTTGTTCTGATGACGATGGCGGCTCGGAAAATAGGAAGTCCCATAAAGGATGAATAGAGGAGTACGAGATGTCCTGAGTGAGCAAAAGTGTTATCCAACGATAAGCGTAGAGTGGCGAAGATGGATCCAAGTTCCTTTCTTTGAGCGTCGACCACAATTCGAGATCCGCCCATCGGACTCGACGCCCAAGTCTAATTAGGGCCCAGTCAACGTTTCTAAGCCCGTCATTCTCGAAGTGATGATTTTTGGTAGACTGTCCACTGGATACAATGTCTCCAAAATCACCCATCAAGCCGGCAAAAGCCCAAAATGTCTCCTCCTCGGCGTACTTCGAACCTACTCGAGGTGCCAAGGCTGTATGTTCCAATGCTGTCTTGCGAGCGCGCTTAGATCGGGGACTAGGTGCCACATTCCCACCCGCATACACGAGGTACAGGGGAACGATGATATCCACAAAACCAGGAGCGTAACCCCACTGTGGATGGGCTCGGCAGAAGACGTACAGCAGGCGCGTTAGGACTTCGACGTGAGAGTCGGGTTGGAGGAATGACCCAGACACAGGTGAAGCAGCTGTGGAATTTGACGAGAATGGCAGTGAGCCTGGAGTCGGTATGGGCTTTGGGGATAAAAGAGTGATCGGTGAGGGTGGCTGCGTCTGTCCTTGGTTAGGAGATGTCGATACTGCACTCGGTAGAGAGAGTGAAAGTTGTGGAGTTTTGTGAGACAAGGATCGGATCGACTCTAATCGAGAGGTGATGCTGCTTCCTGAGCCGTTTGTGCCAGAAGGAAACGCGGATAGCTCGGGTTCCGGGGACAGGGTGATTCTGGGCGACAGGATGGGCTCAGGACCAACGACCGAAGTAGACGAGTCGGCGGAATCTCTCTGCTTCTCCTTCCCTTTCGAAGAATATGTATCAGAACTGGAGCCAGGTCTTCCTCCGTACAGCCGACGATGTGTCGCTTCTGCGACCGCACCTATCCGCATAGACGCTGCTCGTCGAGACAGAATCCTGTCTACATCCCTGGCATTGCGATGACGCTCTGCGGGTCGCTCATGTCGATCCTCGATCCTACCGTTCGCCTTTGTCGCTTCAGAGGAGGACGAACTCGAGCTGTCTTCGGAGGACTGAGGTCTACTTGACGACAGCTGGATGTCTGGTTGAAAACCGCTTGATGGATCCGCAGGTGGAGGACTGAGTGGAGACCTTCGACTGGGTGTAGATCGCATGCGTAGAAACGGTATACGATTATGTAGTCTCTCAATATCTTTCGATATACTGGTCAGTAGATTGTCCGATGAAGAGGGAGGGTCGGATGGCTAAGGATCCAGCTGTCAGAATCATAGCTACGGAGCTCATTTGACACATACAGTTGGAACTCGATCAAGCTCATCCATGAACACCTTTACGAGACCCTGGAATAGCAGTCAGACCTGTTCTGTTGATCGAGAAAAACCTTGTACATACATAGTACCTCTGTCTCTGCTGTCGAGAGGCTCGTTTCCAAGCCTTCTTCTCGGGAGGGATGGCTTCCAGTAATAAGGAGTAGGCGAGTGGTCGAAGATGATTGGGATGGTCGGGTATACCTGGTTCAGAATGGTCAGCATACAAGAGGTGTAACCTGACGACAGCCGGTCAAAGATTCTGTGTAATGTTGTCGAAGTAATAATATCCTTGAAATCCCAGCTCACCTCTAGCACATAGTTTCCGCAGGGCTGTCATCTCTACCCTCGGTTCCGAAGCATCGCGCGAAGCATCGAGCAGCGTCTGGAAGGCCAGCAATCTACGGTTACAGATGAAAGTAACGGTCGGGGGATAATGGTTAGCTGATTACATATTTTGTGGCCTAGCTTGGCTCTGACTGACCTGGCCCGCTCGTCATCGTCTGGCTCCATGACTGATTCACACCTGAGGGTGGTAGGGGAGCCGTGTATGAGTCAGTGGAGGGGTGAGAATGGCCTTGGAATGGTGGGTGTTGAAAGGAAACGAAAAGTCGAAAAGTGGTGCTGGGATCTAGGATCTGGGAATTGAAATGGGCTTCGCGTTACCGGTCCACCGTGACGCGTCAGATCAGTTACTTCGCTAATCCCATTTGATCCCGCTTCCTAATGGCCAATACAGAATGAAATTGTAATCGCCCCATCGTTGTTGTCTCACCATGTAATAACGGATCCGAATGTTGAAACGTTGCAAGCACCATGTTTAAGGTGTTTGGATCAGATATTGGGGCAATAACCCTACCAGGAGTATGGGGTCTTCTTACAGGAGGTTTTGCATATGCGTTTGACTGGATGACTGATTGCATGCAGAGATCTTGGCCTCGGGGGTGCAGCCGATGCACTGAAGCAGACCCCGGTTATGAGCCAGGATTGGATCCCGGTCACTGCCTAAAGTAACCATCCATTGTCTTGTTGGAAACCGTTCTCTTCTTCTCACCGTCAGAGCAAACGAGTTAGTCATGCTATAAGACACTTCGGGTTCCAGGACATCCTGTCTCGCCCCCCCCACTTCCTTCCCCATTCCAAACCCACTTACTTCATCATGGTATCGCTACGCAAGACATCCCTCACTCGTGGGGGTATTCGACACCTTACCTCCACCCAAACCCTAGCTCAGAAACCGCAAATAAGGAGGCATACTAGCAATGCTTCTTCCCCTCCCACATCATCACAAGACCCTTCTGGTTCGTCTTCTACTGATCCACTTCATTCACGAAGGAAGTTATCACGGCCTCCGAACTCGCGCAACGAAGTCGGCCGCGAAGAGCGAGATGACCTCAAGCGGGTGACGAAAGAATTAGGCGCTGTGAGGATTGGAAATCTACTCTCCAGACTGGACTATGTGACTTCGGACTCTGAAATACCGGCCAAACATCCTCAGTTTGCAGAGATCATGTTCTCAGCCGATGTGCGTCGTTCACATAATCCGTCCCAAGTATCCTCTGGTCCATCTTCCAACTCCTCGTTCCGACCATCGCCCCAGCCAGCCGTTCGGGCACCGGTCTTGAAAACGAACCCCTACGCCGACATGTATGGATCAGATCGGGACAATCAGATGGGTAATGTGGAACCGCAATCAGCTACCAAAGGAGCGCAGGTCAATCAAACCACAGCAAAGGTACATCAGAGCGATAACAGGACAGATTCCCTGTCGGCAGCATCTAGACCAAAAGCGACATTTCACATTCCGACCTCCCATGCCAAGCTGCATGTTCATCCTGGGTATCTCATCTACGAGGAAAACAACCCAAAACATGACAACAAGGCGGTGATCACTCTCACGCGATTGCGCGATGGATGCGCCTGTCCGAAATGCGTTGATCCGTCTACTCGACAAAAGACGATCAGTACAGGTGACATCGCTCTTGACGTTCCCTTTGATGATCGTCGACCATTCGTGTCACTGTGGTTGGACTCATCCGACCAACCTCCAAAGGGAATCAAGGTCAAATGGGGTGTCACCGGCAACGAAGCGACTGGATCAAAGGGTCATGTGTCCCACTATTCTTGGGAGGATTTGAGGGCCTTTGTGGTGGAACGGGATCCACATTTCAGGTTCCTGGAAATAGCGACAAGGAGGCAGCTTTGGACTCCAGATAAGCTGGTGAATGAGAGTAAACAGCTGCGAACCTCATACACGGAACTCTTACCAGATGGGGATTCCGGCAAGCCCTCTCCTCAAGTTCTCAGCGGTGTCTTGAATCAGCTTCAAGTCTTTGGTTTGGCCGTCATCGAGGGCGTGCCTACCTCCGCTACTGGTAACGAGGACTGTACTCTCCGGACGGTGGCGAACTGGATTGGAGAGATTCGGCATACGTTCTACGGAGAGACGTGGAATGTCAAGAGTGTTCCCAACAGCAAAAACGTAGCCTACACAAGTCTCAATTTAGGTCTTCACATGGATCTTCTGTGAGCTTTTCCTCCTTCAGAACCTTAACCGAGAGACCGACAACTGATCCATACTGTGGGGACGACTAGATATTTCTCGTCTCCACCACGTTTCCAGTTACTGCACTGTCTTCGAAACCGCGTTGAAGGCGGATCATCCTATTTTGTCGATTCCTTCCAGATTGCCGAGCAGATCAAGACGACTCATCCAGAAATCGCCAAAACGCTGCAAGAGGAGCTGATACCCTACGAATACGATAATGACAATCACTATCTCCGTCATTCCCATCCCGTGATATCTGGTACATCCCCATACGACGTCAAGGCAAGCGTGAATTGGAGTCCACCCTTCCAAGCCCCAATTGGACCGATCGGAAACCAATGGTTCTACAAGACTGACGAAGATATCCAAAAGGCTTTGGAGAGGGAACGAAAGCTTTTTCAAGCGTTGAAATTGTTTCACTATCGGTTGAATCAGCCTAGCGCACGGTATGAGTTCACGATGAAAGAAGGTGATTTGGTCTTGTTCGATAATCGAAGAGTTCTGCATGCTCGGACTGCTTTTAGAGATAAGACGGAGGAAGAACGGGAGAGTGATGGAACGGTTCTCGTGGATGGGGAATCGACGAGGTGGCTCAAGGGATGCTATCTGGATGGAGAGGTGGTTTGGGATAAGATTGTGGGGCTTAACCGGCAGTTATGAGGGATGAAGATCTCGATGTAGATGTGGATAGCGAAGGAATGGTGTCAGCGCATGAGGAAGTGTAGTCTGGTGGAGACTTTGACTCGGGGCGTGGGACAATACTCGGTGCACATCTATAGGCACACTGCATGATTCATTGGCGGGAGATTGTCTGTATACTGATTATAGTGTGAATGAGAATGAACAGATGAACCACAAGACCCTCGTAATCCTTGACGTATTGGACGATATCTTGAATTATCTTCCATCTCAGCTGACTTGAAAAGGATTATTATAGATGTGTCTTAGCCCAACCCCACCCCCTTCACCTATTATTATCAAGGTATCGTCCCCGATACCTCCGCCCTCATCTGGATGCAGAGACGTCAAAACCACCAGCCAATATAGCCAATCAGTATCAGTAGCCACATGGCCAAAGCCACTTCGGCTACCGGGAATGACTTTCTGTTCTTCGTCTCCTAACTTTTCATAACCAGCATCTCCAACTTTTCCCCTCCACCCATCCCTCTCCAAGGCTCAGGATGGCCCCAAACCCCTCTCTAGGCGAGGAAGACCTCCTCACCGCAGTGCGGGACTTGCGACTCACCAATCCAACACTAGGAATCCCGAAATTCCATCAACTCCTAAAAACTCAAAACCCCTCTTGGCAAGTCTCGGAAAAACGCGTTCGTGCAGTCCTCTCGTCTCTTGACACCAATGTCGATTCATCGGGTAACATCAATGAAACTGCGACGAAGAAGGAGAAGAACCTCGTGGCGGATACTGGGATTGATAAGTCTTTTGATGTAGCTGCGTTAGCTCCGAAAGTTAAGGTCAAGATGTTTTCGGGAGGTAAGGGGAAGGGTTTGGTAGCTAAGGAGGAGATTTTGATGGGAGAGGTTCTATGGCAAGAAGATCCTTGGATAGTGTCCTCTGATCCGTGAGGTTCCTTCTCCTTCTCGTTACCTCCCACGCAGAATGCCCCCCTGCTTCGTTTCGTATAGGTGCTGACGTCCAAAACCCACAGATCACTTCAGCAGTACCTCAAATCCCGCCGAATGTGCACCCAGTGCTTCGCAATGTTCTCCCGACCGGACCCCCCACTCTCCGTCCCATGCCCGTCCTGCAGCACCGCACATTTCTGTAACCGACTCTGTCTCTCCCGTGCATCCTCATCAAGTGCCCACAATCGTCTTTTATGTCCCGGTGCCAATTTGGGCGTCAAAGACTTGGTGTTAGGCAACTCTTGGCGGGCTTTGGATGTCGTCTTAAAAATCGTGGCGAGATGGAGGGTCGAGCGGGAGATGCATGGCCGGGAGTCGGAGTCTGTCATGGCGTTTGAGAGGAGAGTCTGGAGTGGGATGGCGAGGGTTAACATGGAGAGGCGAGAGAAGGAGAAGAAGGAGTGGTGGGTTTCCCATTCTGTTGTCCTAGTTCCTACCGGTCGATCTGGTGCTGTGCTTCTCTTACAGCCACCTGCCTGGTTTTTTTGCGTAACGACTTGGTTATGAGTGATTGCAACCTAACACGAGAGCTGTGCGTCGCAGGGAGATAATCGGCGAAGTACAACAACGTCAATGGAAAATGGGTCATAAAATCGTCAAAACGCTCCTGAACCCCGAGTTCTTCGACGATGACTACCACTCCTTTCAATCCCTTCTGTCCCGAATTCGCCCAAAACGACACAAAGCCGAACCGTTGACAGAAGTGGAGATAAATCGTTGGTTTTCATACGACAGCTTCCTGGATCTCGTGGGTTTAGTAAATCTGAATCAAGAGGATTCCGGGGGTCTCTACGCCCTTCATTCGCATTTGAACCATAGTTGCGAACCAAACTGCATGGTGAGCTCTTCTTGGAAACTTATAAACCACAAAGGAAAGGCTGACGAACACCTTTGCTTCTGATACCATCAACAGGTCCGAAACCTGCCCAAAACCTTTGTTCCCCCCGCTGCGTCGTCTCTCCCATGTGATCCACCACCCCCAAACCCACCGGGTACAAGAGGTACCAACAAGCTCACGATCATTGCGCGACGGACATTATCCGCTGGCGAAGAGCTGTGTATCTCTTATGTGAATCCGCAGATGGGGGTGAAAGATCGTCGACAAGCTTTGCGAGATGGCTATGGGTTTTGGTGCGCTTGTCAAAGGTGTCTGAGGGAGATGAAGGAGGATACGGGAGGGGCGGACGCTGACAAGCAAAGCATTCAAGAGGATGATGGGAATCAGGTGGAGAATGGGGTTGATGGACATGATGTGGAGACTAGTGCCGAACAGAAGGGGGAGATGGTACCTTCTATACCAGAAGAGGAGGAACGCGCTACGGAGGCTGAGGGTAGTGATAGTACCCTACGTGATGAGCTGTAGGGGGGTGGGATGGGGTTGTAGTGTACGTACTATAGAGGGATGGAGAAAGAGGGTTGCATGGCCGTGAATACAAGTCAAGTAGGTAGAACGAACAATTAAATACCAAGCATTGTTATTATATGTATCCCACCGTGTTTTGTCATTGCACTGAAATCCATGCTACTCCAATGGCTTTATGATATCGACTAAGCCCCTCTCACCGATAGCACCCACCAATCGAAGAAGGCAAATGCATATGAACCACGGTTACAGATCATCGAAAAATCCCGAAGCCTCCTGATCACCCTTGGCAGCCGCACCCAAATCGCCCATACCGCCCTTCCTACCTCGTTTCCTCTTCTCAGCCTTTTCCACCACTTCCACATCGCTATCGCTATCACTATCATTTTCAGCCTCATTATCTTCATCTTCCTCGGTCTCCATAGGTTCCCCCTCCGCCTCCGCATCCCCTTCCCCCGATTCATCATCGTCATCCTCTACCACCGATTCTTCCACACCCTCCATCCCGTCCTCGTCCTCGTTCTCGTCATCACTCTCCTCAAAAAGGTCCTCGACGTCGGTGAGCTTTATGCACTCGTCGTGGGAGATACTGCCTAGCCATTTTTTTCTGCGGTCGAGCTTCATTCGTTCTATTGGAAATTCTTCGTGGGTTGCGATGACTCCCACTGTTGGACTTTGTTAGCTCTTCTATTCGAGGAATCGATGGGGAGTATACAGGGGAATGCGATATAGAGGTGAAAGGATGCATGGGGAAAGAGAGTCAAGAGGAAAGAACACAATACGGAACCACTCACAGAACTTATTCGGCAGAACTTGCAGCACCCTGATCATCCCATCCTCACTCCCAGTCGCTACAACATCCTCAGTCAGCGCAACAACAGCGTCAATAGACGCCGGATGCCCCGGGATCCTGTCGACACAATCGCCCCATCCCTTCTTCCTATCCCATACACTCAAGATCCCAAGACCCGAGCCTACGATGAATTTCGTCGTCGCCTTTATCGGTGTGATCGACAAGAGTTCGTCCTCCTGATCATCGGAAACTTGGAGTGGGGTGGATTTAGAGGAGCGGATATCGATGACAGACAGATGACCGTCGCCTCTAGGTTTGAACAACGAGTAACGGATGATCAGCTCCGGTGAACCCTTCTACAACTTCAGTATGGCTCACGAGGTACTGATTAGTTGTCGTTTATCTTCGAGATACAAGAAATCCGAAATGTAATCATAGTGTTGTGAATAACTCCGCAGACATTCAGCCTGTCTTGGATCCCAGAACTGCAGTGAGGACGATCAGCTAACGGATCCCGCCTGGTGATTAGTCACAAGCTCCAAGCCCACCTTAATAACGCCATCATCATCCCCAGAAGCGATCAAATTGGCATTGATACAGTGTATCCGATTGACAGGCGACCTAAAAATGTGATTTTTCCTATTAGCAACTCCCCCTCACTGCCGCTTCATATTAGCACTGATAGACAAACCCACTCATGCGCTTTCTCCTTCTGCTGCTTCACAGCTCCACTGGCCGTATCCAGCTGACTACACTTATAGTTAGCACCACATTCCTTTCTTCCTTTCGGTGCTAGTACTAAGAAGGTACCGAGGGACGCACTAGACTCCACCAGCTTTCCCGCCTACCCATAGCCCATCTCCCCCAGCTTCCACACTCAGAGCTCTGGCAGTCTTCTTGGAAGGTCTAGATGTCCAGGATGTAGATCCCATGTCCCCCGTCGTATCATCATACCGAAAAGCTTTGACTTCACCGGTAAGCAGACCCGCGTATACGACTGAACTAGACGGGTGAAATGCTAGATCGAATGGCTGGAGCGAACTGTCAGCTCTGGGTCGGACCGATTGATGTGGGCCCGGTGAATGGTTGCAATGTTAATATATAGCACGGGATCAGCGTACCTGGTTCTTCAGCCTTTTGTCTGGCATCTTCGTGTACGCTACCAAGGTTGCAATGGGGATCTCTGGTATATGGACGTCACAACTACACCTCACGTCGAAGATTTCTGAAAGCTTTCGAGTGGAGGGCGGAGTATGCTGCGATCTCCGCTAGGTGTTGTTGCAGGTTACTATGCAAATCCGGGAAATTTATCGTCCCGCATGCAGAAGAATCGTAGTATATGGTACATAGCGTGGCCGTATCGATGCAGTCTCAATCTCTCCCAGCTTTCCTCCCCTGCCGTTTCATGTCGCCCTCGAACCTCTGCTTCTTCATCCGCCTCTCTGGACCCTCAGAAGTCCCACTCCCAGCTCCGGCCTCCGTTCCCCTCTTCCTTCCCCTCTCGACGATCCCCTCTCTCCTGCCTAGCCCCTTACCCACACCCTCCCACAGACTCTTACCACCTCTATTACCTAACACGCCCTCGAGCTCCGCTTCCAGGCCATTCTGTCTCCTTCCTCTTCCTCTCGCGGGTCCTCCAACACCATATCCCAAAGCCAACGCCTCCTCATCTTCCAGCCTCCTCTTAGCCTCTCGCTTACTGGTCACCAATCTCGTCATGTTCTCTTCCTCAAATTCGTCCATCCTCTTCAATTCTGCTGCACGTTTAGCTGATGTCGAATTGGTGCGTATGGAGGTTTGTACGGGCCGGGTTGATAGACCTGACGTGGACTCGAGAAGTGGTGCACCGTCGAGTGTAGAAGCAAACTCTGATAACAGAGCTGGAGCTCTTCGTTCCGTACGTCGAGACTTTGTCGAGGTTTCAGTGTAGGGCACAGCGGCAACTCGGGGAGGACGGTAGACTCCGTTCTTCGATGATGATCCTTCTGCATCGTCTGATTCATCGCCATTAGCTGTCCTAGCTAGTCGGGCAGCTTGACCACGTGTCGAAGCAATGATGGCGGATGGATTGGGACGGAACGACAGCAGATCTAAATACAGGCGATCAGCAAAAAGTTTAACTTCGGGAAAGGCCACAACAACTCACCATCCTCGGCAGCTTCGACAGCCTCCTTCCCGCGAGCTTCCTCAGCATCAGCAAGACCCATCAATTTCTTCACTTGATAGTCAACCTTGGCCTCCAGTCCGCGGACCTTATCCATAACTTCCTGGACGAGGACCAATTCACCAGCTAGCTCGTTTGACATCTCATCGGCTGTGTCCAGCTCCCTCCGGGATCGGGACTGAGACGCAAAAGGAAGAGACAGAGCTGCGGAGGTGGATGCATCCGGCTCCTGTGTAGCTGCTGAGGACAGACGGAGACCCAGTAGAATGACAAGATGGTGTAGAGAGTTGAGAAGGAGATGCGGGCGGAGCAGGAGAAGGGAAAGCCCGGAAGTCATGTCGAGAGACGGGTCGTCATTTCGAACCCTGCGTTGTCAAGTCAGGAGATATCACAGTCCAGAGAGGAGTGACTTACTTGGTTAGTAAAGGTGCAGCGGACGATGTGGTAGCATCGACAGCTGTTTGGAGTGTGCCAAGCAACTTGAGAACGTCCTCAACTGAGGGGACGACGACATCGGCATCCATATTGCGCCGCTACATCAAGCCAACCAAGTCAGCTTCTTGCCCTTGTTTCCCTTCATTCGTATGAGATAGACAAAGCGTGCGATCCCTCAGTCACGAGTTTTCTAGGCTCGCTCCACCCTTCTAAGGAGGATTGAGGCTTATAATCAATGGCTCTTTTTGAGCTCAGTGCCCAGTGCGGAAACATCATTGGGATCGCAAGAAATTTGGCCGAGAAGGGATCTCTCTGATCCATGCGAGGTTCAAGTACAAAGTAGGTGTTCCTGTGACTTACCAGATGCAGTGCTTCGCTGGATAGATGATTGAAAAATGGTTGGTAGTAAAGACGGAACGAAAAGGCCAATGGACGGTTATTGAATTTCGCACCACACCAAAATCTGTCTGTGTGGGGCCCCGCATTTGGGAGTTGACCTGCCGAAGTCGAGATGCAAGCTATCTCTAGAGCTAGTCTCTGTTTCCCCTCCTTATTATCACCAGTATGATACAATAGAACTCAACTATTCAATAAAAGACGTCGCGTCAGCATCACTCGAAATGGTAGCTGAGCAGTCTGATGGCCGTTCCACGCGGTCCGGAAAGAGCATTTACGACGGCGGCGAGGCGGCCATTTCGCTAGCAGAGCAACTTCCTTTGTCCACGACCGCTACTTCAGCCTCGGCAGCTTTTGCGAGGTCTTTGTTGATCTTCATGGGTGAGGTTTATGCTACTGTCTACGTTGCTGCAGAGGATTCTGCTGACGAAGATAACAGGGTTAATGTTCCGACGACCGTCTAAGTTATTTCGACCGAACCGCAGTAAGGATTCCTGTAACCTTTCTAACTAAGAGCCTGGCTAAAGCAGTACATTGTAGTCGACACATGGGCAGGTCTTCGACAGCTTGCCATCTCTGCCAACCAGTCCTTCTCGCCATCGTTCATCCGTGATCTCCTGAAGCGCCGAGGAGGGGTGAGCTTCTCCTGCTCATAGTAGGCTCCCAGTGCTTAATACCCTCCTTTAGCCTTTAGCAGTTACGCTCACCCTTTTACCACCTCTGACTGTCAATACAACCCTTGGATTTCTTCTCTTCACTTCTCATTCTATATTCTCTCTGGCGCTAGCCAGACTTCCGCTGTTTCAGAGGACGCTTCCCTCGTCAGTGTCGTCCGCACAATCTCACGCTCATCCAGAAGATCGAGATCGATCAGCTCTGACTGCTCAGCAACGTTTGGACCCCAGCGACGATATAGCCAATGTAGAAGAACAGAACTATGAGGAGTCACATATCACTCTCCAAACGTTGTTACAGGGACCGTCATTTGTTCCCAAACATCCCACGTTACTCTCGGCAATCGCAGGTGTCGGAGCAGGTATCGTGCAGGGAGTAGCCTTCACCCCCATAGAAAATGTCGTCCGGTAAGTTTTCACCAATCTCGCCTATGTTCTTGATAGCGGCAGAGAACAGGAGCTGAACTTGTGCGTCTTGAACCAGATTCGTACATCAATCGACCACATCGATTACAGCCATACTGGCACGTTTTCTTAACTTGCATCTACCCACTCTACCCGTGACTTCTACCGGTCCACCGGCTGCAACGCCATGGGAAGCAATGAAGAACCTTGTATCAAGTGACGCTTGGAAAAAGAATCCCTCGTGGTGGACAGGCTGGCGATGGGCCGTTGCGAGAGACGCGTAAGTTGAAGTCTTGCCAAAATACCCCCAATCCCCCCTCTGCCTCACACTAACTTCCCTCCCCTCCCTGATCGACCTACAGACTTAGCTACGGCTGTTTCTTCGCAGCATTCGACATAACCCGTCGTCTAGGTCTTCGAGTAAAGGCGCTATTTGGAGGCTCAATCCAGAAAGACTGGCAAAACATCTTCATCATCGATTTCTCTCCCTCCGCCGATCACGAACATGACGGTACCCCACCGCGTCCACTAATATCCATGGATGCGGGTAGACAGAGTGAACCACTCCCAACACCCACGATTGCAAGGATCGCACAGGCGGCCACAATTGTCGCTGGCGGGGTGACCGCTAGTATCCTTGCTGAAATTGTTGGAAGACCGTTCAGAACGTGTCAGAGGATCATGCAGGCTGCCAAGGCCGGGACAGGACCATCCGCATCTCCCTCGCTGTCGTCCATGTCTACGTCGAGTCCTGTCCCTTCCATCCCAGGCCTCAACAACTCAGGGAGCTCGATGAAATATCCGACGAGCATGGGATACCGACAGCCGAATCCCATTCTTCAAACACTCAGAACACAGGGGATACGACCATTTATCGTTTCCGAGACGGCTTGGCCTGCTTCCAGCACTTCATCGGCGAACTCCACTACCGGTACAGCAGGTTACGAGAGGAGGATAGGGACCGTGAGACGGATGGCGAGGAGGGTCGGATGGAGGTTGGTGGGAGTTGGACCATGGGGTTTTGGATTCCTAGTGTGGGCGTGGGTGGGAGGGGAAGTTTGATACGTCCGGTTCGGGGACGAGTGAAACCTACGGGGGTGGGACGATCTATCTATCTACTACACGAATCTAGTCCATCCAAAAGTGAATACCAAGCAATTCGATACCATGCATTTGTAATTGTCTACAAAAGTCTCTTGTACAGATTCCCGTTCCACTACCCATTTACATATGCAGTACTACAACGATCCCATGGTTTCGTTTATGTGCCCATGTTGAACAGCGGCGGCTTCGATAGCCTCCTCTCCCCACTTTCGTGGTAACGCACACTTCTCTAGAACGCCTAGTAACCCGCCGTTGGACTCGGTACTTTGTAGAAGGGTTTCTTTCTCTTCGTCCGATCTAACCAGCAGCATACCAGCGTATCCTAGGGAGTTGAGCTCTAGCGGTTTATGTGGCGAGGGGAGGGGGTGGGAAGGTGCCGTTCGAGGGATTAGGTGTAGATGGTCTCTGAGTCACGAGACATGTTGTCAGCTTATGCCAATAATTTTGATTGACGTCAAGAAAGACAATTCAGAATCGAAAGAGCACTCACAATGTCATGAGCAGATTCCAGCCTCCACTCCGATCTTGACCCGACCTTCTAAATGCGTCAAAAGCAATATCTAACATTCTCATGATAGCAGGCGCGAGGAAATCTATCAGGTCAGAAGACGATTCAGGGGTCGGCGGATAAGGTAGAGAGCTAGCAGGTGGGAGTGGATGGATTATGTGAAGATAGGGAAGATCAGGGTGAATAACAGCTTGATCTATAGACGACGTAATTGGAGGACTTCATCAGCTCTCTTTCTTATTCTATTCACCGTCTCCTACTTTGAAGAAGGGATAACATACCCATGCGATCAAATCTAACCCCCTGGATCCACTCCTCGAACGGCGCCCTGCCACCCGATTGGGAGCTCACGTCAACGAATTGCAGATGTCTCCATGTTTGGCTGGCTCCTGCTCCCGCTCCACCGTTGTAGAAGGCTAGTAATCTGTGTGGAGATTTGGGATGTCGTGAGGCTGCTAGTAAGAGAGTGTGCGCTAATGCCAGTTGATCTGGGGTAGGGGGTAGAGATTGGGGCTGAGATGTAGGGGGACAAAGGAGGATGTGGTTTGGGAGCAGAGAATACTGGCATCAGGAGTTAGCATGAGGTTTTATCTCCTTGACGTATGCCAGTATACAGATGACTTACTTTGTTGAGCTATTATAGTATATCAGTACGCGTCCCGGTAGCCTATGTAGATGGTCAAGTTACAAACCCAGAATTAACCCACCAATATCGACATCCCCTCTTCACCCTCCAATCCCTCTAAACATCCCACATAAAGCTCTGGAACATAAGGTGGTTTGAACGGCTCGTTCTTATCCTGCTTATCCACAACACCCTGATCTCCTCCATTCTCCTCTGTTTTGGCCCTTTTCCTCTCAGGCGACGAAGCCAATCGAGCGGCCTTGGTAGCTTCGTCCTTAGCTCTGTCCTTATCAAGTAACGCTGGGCATGTCCTGATATTGAACTAAGACCCATTAGTACTTCACTCCTCATTTATGACTCTATACAAAAATGAGCTCACCCGTCGACCAGAAGACACCACGTCCTTTGCCTCGCTCTCGAAAAAGAACAGTTGCCCGCTTCTCCGAGCCTGCTCGAATTTCGACGGAAGGAGGGTGAGCAGATCGGTCGGTGATGATGGATTATTGGGGTAGGCCATTGTCCGCAGTGATTGGGGGTTGGACGTCCAGGCTCTGATGTTTGAGATGATCCGGTGCTGTCGGAATAGATGGGATGGATACCTTGACGTTGTGAGCATGGATTGGATGGGTTTGGTCGTCAAGATATTTCTTAAACAGGATGACGTTTCAGGTTGTAAGCTGGGTGTGGCGTAGATTCGTGGCAATTCGTTTCGACTGCCTTGACAACGTCGTCAGAGAGACGACTGCGTCGCATTTCGTTACCGTAGGGTAAGAAATGGTTGGTAAGACGACCATATACCAATAGTCCTTCGAGTCTGCTTTAGACCTCAAGCCACTTCACTTCGTATAAGGCAAGAGTTACCAACCGAGACGCCGACTGTGTATCTCGTGACTGCCAGCAATGACCCCCGCCCGCCCATCTCCACTACATCGATCCCACTCCTCCATCTCCTACCACATCTCCGGAGGCTCTAACGAACTTTCAGATCCATTCACATCAACCTCCATCGGCTGGAGAGGAAGTGATAAGGCTCGAAAGTGGTTCATCATCGTCGACTATGGTTCCGAGCTGGTCTCGAGCCCGACCGGCGCACAAGGAGATGGGAAAAACTTCGATACAGAGGGCGATACCGTCCTGACAGTTTTGCAACCGACTGTATGTCACCGTTCCTTCCTGATCAATAGTGTACGAATGTATGTTGACTGAACAATCTGTACATATCTAGCTTCATCAGCAGATTGTCCATCTTCTCCCCGTTCTCCACCTCCCATCCCCCTTGGGACTTTCTCTCCATCTCATTCTTCCCTCAACATCCCCCATAGGTCACAACAAATTCCCCAGAATAACAGACACAATTTGGCCACAGCTCTTTGCATCCTTTCTAATGCCCGCGGGTCCAGGAACCCAAGAGCCCGGGCTACCAGGAGCCGGGGGGATGCCGATAGCTGCTCGTTTGCTGTTGACGGTCGACAAGGCTAAGGCGAGATGGTGGGATGACTGGAAGAACGATCCGATGAAGGGCTCAATCGAGAAATGGGTCGATCTAGAAGGGATTAGAAGTCGGGCTGGAAAGCAGAAGGATATGGGAGATGTGGAGGAGCTTTTGAGTCCACCCTTTGAGGTGGATGGACACAGATCAGGTGCATTAGAGGTGGGCTCGACTGCTCGTGGGAAGAATAGAGAGTCAGAACCTCTCTATCCCTTATTCTCGCCCTTGAGTGATGGTCTAGCTTCCTGGAAGAAGCGTGTCAGTCCTGTACTTCAACCTACATCGGCCCAGTCTAGCACACCTCATACCCCTACCGCTTCCCCATCCAGCCCAACTCCGACCGCCGCTCTTCAGAAGGAGGAAGACAGCAAGATCGCGCCTTCTCGGCCCCACATCCCTGCTCGTTCTTCTTCGACTGGCTCGTCAGACACTGGGTTTACCTCAAGTCGATCAGCCTTTCCACCTCCCCTTTATCCATCGGTGCCCGTCCCGCAGGAGGAGGCATCGAGAAGCCCGGTTCAAACTCAAGCACCGGTCTCTAGCCCACCTCCACAGGGTATCCAGGAGGGAAAGTCAACGATCGAGGTACCATCATCACTTGCAAGCGATGACGTTAGAAGGACGCTACGTACGCCAGATGTTGGTGAGATTTCTCAGCCTGGAACACTTTCCAGACCCATTGGCACGATATATAACGGCATAACCTCATCGGTCCTTACCTCCGCACAAGAGAGCAAGGAGCAGCAGATCACCAGACTAAACGATAAGGTCACGGCTACTGCGGAGATTCAGCTTGACCAAGTAACGGATCACGAACCGGCGGGAAATGGGCTGATGAACAATCATACGGGCAAAGTGAAGACCGGTGAAGAAGGGCATGAAAGGATCGCAGGAGATCCAAACGAACTTGGGATACTCTTACGCTCACCAGCACGCCTAGACGCCTGGAGCGGTGTCTGGCCCCTCTTCACTGTCCCAGAATCTCTCACTCTGGGGGACACACCCGCCCGTCCATTCCCTGATGTCCCCGAGTCATCCAACAAAGGTCCTGGGGTAGGCACATCTTCACCGGCGTCGAAATCATCCTTTGCTACGGAGGTACCCTCCTTATCCAACGTCCCATCAGTACAGATGCCTGTGGGGACGACCAGACCTGTTGGACAAATTGCCGCGCCCTCATTCTTCCACTCGTCAGCAAATCCTCGACCTCGACCAGAGCCACTTGCCATTCCTCCAAAGCGGTCCACGTCCCTATTCAAAACCGTCTCAAGACAAGGAGAGAGTCGAGAGTCGGAATCCGTTGAGTCGCCACCTGGTCATGAACCCCTTTCTGAGGTGGCCGTGACTTCTGGTTCCAAGCAGCCTATCGTCTCATTTGCATCTCCCGTCCATCATACTCCTTCCTCCGTGCACCTTACTCAGGCGGAAGATCAAGTGGAAGACATCAGTCCCACAGTTCCTGCCGAGCCACCATCTTTTACCCCGACATCTGTTTCACGTTCTCCTACCCTTATATATGCCTCAGACTCCATCGAGAACAGGTTTGATAGATCTTCGACCTTCTCTCTGAGCTCCTCAGTGACATCAGCACCTCCGCCGAGACGACCAATGAAGAGGATATCTCAAGCCCTAGGGTTTTTCTCACAGGGCGTCGTGGAGCCAGGTAAGATGTCAATCTATCGTGCGGGCTCAGACGACTGTCCAAGGATGAATTAGTAGACGCTGATAGACAACTCTACTAGGTCCGCCCGTAAACTCTCCACACAGGGTACCGATCTCGAAGGATTCGAGCCAGTCGATCCTAAACGCTCCACGGTATCCTTACTTTGAAATTTGTAAGTCTTTATCCATCGTTTTTCCCAAGCTTACCAGGCGGAAATTACAGATCCTCCGATGATTCCTCGGCCACTGCCAGTCAGGATTCAGCTCTGTAATTACACTTATCCCGAGGTCATTATCTACCCGAAACGCTCCTCAATCCCCTTCGCCAAACTGGCACCGCCACAGACGATCGAAATCAAAGTCTTTGCTTCGAGGTATCCGATACTTCAGATATATGAACCATCAGCCCTCCGATTGTTCTCCCCTAGAGCTGAGCCAGTGCATATCCTATTGGAGAGATACAACTATCCGAATATCTCTATATATCCTCCCATGCAGAGGGTGCTACCTCATAAATCATCCTCAGAGGTTGGGGAAGTGATCGATCCCTTTGAGAGGAATCCGTCGTCTATCAACAGGCTGGGCGTGAGGATTCATCTGATCAGTTACGACTATCCCGATATCGTTGTATATCCATCAACTACTATACAGGGGGATGATCTCAAGACGAAGCCGATCCAAATCCTCTTGATTCCATTCAATTATCCGAACCTCGTGGTCTATCCACCCTTGGCAGCCCCAGCCACACCCTCATTGGCGACACTCCTACCAGTCCTAAAGCCCGTAGCTGTTCTCCTCCAGCCGATTCAATATCCCCTTCTCCAAATATACCCGACAACGCGTCCGAAGCTGCCTGATCTCTCATTAGTCTCCATTTACCTTTGCAAATTCCTTTACCCAAACATACAGATTTATCCCACTGTCTTGACGAACCAGCAAAAGGCAGACAGGTCATCACTGGAGCTACACGGCTACCCTCATTTAGTCATCTATCCAGTATCGCTGAAGCGGCCAAAGGCTCCCAGCGAGGTAGACCGCGAACATACAGCTGGGACGTGGCATCCCGTGTTCTGGAGTTATTCTACGGGTAAGCAGCTTGTCTTTACGAGATCATTCTCTCACTTGCAATGGAATCTTGCAGCAACCCTTCCCAAACTTGAACATTCAACAAGACCTTCCAATCAGACTCGAAGCGTTCACCCTGCGTGGAACTACCATGAATCAGTGCGCCCGCTGGTGAGCCATGATGATTCTGCCAAAGGCAGCCCCTCAATGGACAAGGACTGCGCTACCATCGAATCTGCCAAGGAGATTACAGAGCAGCGGCGACCATTCGGCGAGGATGTCTTGACCGAGAGCGCTGCATCCTCCATCAAACCCAAGCTAGGTAAGTTTCTCCGCCGCCAGCAGGCCACCAGTCCCACTAACATTCTCTTCTCGTTTTGCCAGGTCGAATTGATACCCAAACAACTGCTTTGGTCGAGCGGAGCAGCAACACTGTGAGACGACATGTAGGCTTCCACTCACGAGATCCGTCGGACCCAATTGTATCCACACCAACGTCAACCTCCCAAACCAAATTCACTTCCCCCACCGTCCATTCCCCAAAACAATCCCACCTTCCATCTAACACGAGGCGAGTAAGTCCAAGTGACCATGTCAGTCCCCTTCCCAAGCTCCCGCCAAGAGACACTCTCCCGCCAATTCCTCCGCAAGATGCTGGAAAGCTCGGACGACTTCCACCACTTCCTACGCTCCATTCCAGATCCCAATATCAGCAAGGTTCCGCCAATGATTCGGAAAGTAAGAGCTCGCCAGCGAATCCCATGGCAGATGGCCCCCTAGGCAAGGCCCTACCAGCTCCGTCTAGGTCGAGGTCCAGCACCCTCATCCAAGAACGCATGAAGTCTCTTCTTGACTCGCAAGGTATGCTTGCAAGCTCTTGTGACGCTACTATGCATAGCTTGCTATACCAGGTGTGATCTAGGCTGATCATGGAGATATCAATATAGTCAGTCCGCCGCCAACTCCTCAAAAGGGAACTCGAATCAGAGCAAGAAGCCATGACAAATTACCCGCAATTCCCGTAGCGGGTGAACAGTATCCACCAGTCCCTCCGGTTCATGATTTCCCGGTGCCCCCAGTAAGATCTGTCAAGGACGGGAGAGAGGTTGGGAAGTTGTCTGGCGGGTTGATGGATCGGTGGATGTGATCGTGACGCGAAACAAGAGAGATAGTCAGTATCTTCTGGTCACGCTGAATGCACAGAAGCAATTCTGCGATGTAGAATACAATGCATTTCAACGACTCCAGCACATTGTGCAGTATCATCTTAATCGGACGATGCGCATCCCCGACATCCTGTTCACGACGAGATGTCAGCTCGAACAGCACGGTAATGCTGGGTCCTTTATGAGACCTGCCTTGCTGACTCACCGCAATGAGGACACTCTACCACAGTGCCTTTCTTCAAGACCGTCTTCGGAACTCGACAAATGCATGTAGACCCCTGGAAATTCATATCTCGAGTCTGGATACATCGGACACAGCACAATTTCTCGTATCCCTGCCTGATGGGACGGGGAGTATATCACCGTCAGCTGAAGATGTGGGCATTATAGGAGTAATATCTCACTTCTTCCACTTTGCTATCAGGCTGATTGACAAGAGAGGTCAAAGCCGTCAGTGAATGTCCAATCATCCTTATTGAGGATCAGCTCACTTGGCATCGGCGTATCCCTGCTTAATTAACCAATCGTAAAGCTCTCTCGAGATTAATTCCCGTTTATAGTATAGGTCGTATATATACCTCGAGCGAGCATGTGATATCCGCATCACAGGCCTGAGATATGTTTCTCAGTTAAACGACTTCCCTCTCGGTCATAGTGGAAAGTGCCAGCTACGACTGGCAGCATATAGGTCACGACAGCTCACCATACAGATTCGACTTTGCGTTTCCCCTCGTGCGACTCGTTCTCAGCGTCTCGCATCTTCTTCTCGTAGTCTTCTAGGACATCTCTGAAGGGCGCGTGATAAGGTATCAGCAAAAAGTGAGCTTCCGACTGGACTGAGATAGGAGACTGACTGGATATCCTCAAAGCCCTCTGGAGGGGGTTTCGTTCGCGTTGTTCTGATCTTGGGCATTGCAATTGATGATTGTATGAATTGTAATTCCATTTCACAGATCATCAACGGCTTCAACAACAGAGAGTGGCCTTCCCCGGGGTGCGTGGGATAAAAGTAGGAAAATAAACGGAAAATAAATATATTCCCAGTCGCCACCCAGCCAGCTATGTTTTGAACTTCGTTTGTTCCCATTTCCATTGCAGGTTTCGACATCAATTCCCCTTCAACGCGTCCAGCTAGGCGATTCCCGTTGCTGCAACCTCAAGGGAGCACGGAGGAAGCCCTTAACACACTATAGGGCTCAGAGTGTCAAGTCAGCGTCTCTCCAACTCTTTCTGCTGACGAGCAAAATGGGCAAATGGGCAGAAGGAGAATACGACCGGGTGCTGGTCCGGAAGATCAAGTACCTCCAGTAAGTGCTTGCATGCTACGGGTGGAGGCATATTACTGATATTTGATTCAGCGAAAAAGCTATGGAGTCCCATGGAACCCGTCTGCATGAGGAGAAGGACTTCCGGGCCTTCATCAAAGAGCTGGATGCATCCGATGAGTA
Organism: Phaeotremella skinneri; assembly: GCA_001599695.1. Lineage (NCBI taxonomy): Eukaryota > Fungi > Basidiomycota > Tremellomycetes > Tremellales > Phaeotremellaceae > Phaeotremella > Phaeotremella skinneri. Next base: position 326,403 of record BCHT01000010.1, on the reverse strand, counting down.
CGCTCAGAGGATGTTCTACCATGTCATATGTGTGGGTCGTCTTCTGTCTCGCCAACTCTCATGTCTAACAGATCCAAAGGCGTCAGAGTACCGAGCTATCAGACAACGTCCTGCGACCAGTCCATGTCCAGGACGCTTGGGTCGGATGCGAAACGTGTCTCCACCTTCGCCACATGTTGGTACGAGTGGTCGTGGCTATTCGCCTACGTGGACACTATCGAGAGCATCGTCCCCAACATTTACTGTCATGCCTCTACCAGGAGGCTCACCTATTACCGTCACCGTTGCAGGCAATATCATTGATGCTGGAGATGGACAACCGGATCAACCTGAGACTGAGGCGGAAAGATATAGAGCGTCTTATCGGAGAGCTGTTCGTGATCAAGAACTGTCTGCTGCTATGGCCAGGGAACAGCCGCGCAGACGGCGATATGCCATGGGGACCAGAGATGGAGAGGGTAGGGATACTCGACGCGATGGCATCGTCTTTGACTCCATGCAGCTGTCACATAGTTCGACATTCCATAATATCGACTCATTTATGGATGCAAGTACCACAGCAAGTATCGACGCTGTCATCCTGGGCTCTGACAGTCGGCCTGGTAACAACGACACAGGACATCTTTTCCGTACCATGGGTATCCCTCTGCCGCCGAGAGAACAACCCGTCCAAAACTCATCTCGCCGGAGTCTGCATCATGAGCTTGCAGAACCCATGGAACGTCGCATCTCCTTTTCGCTTTCACCCAATCCATCCTCATTCCACCTTCCCCCCCTGACAGCCGCACCTGACGGGACCTCAACTGCGTTGCCCAGCATGGCCGAACACCTCAATGCTACCGCCACGGTTCGACCTTTCCCATCATTCCATGAGGATTCGTCCCTTGATTCTGGGGCTATTGACAGAATCAGCAGTCCCCTCGTGGATCCTCGCTCTCCTAGACCTATAGCACCTCTACCTCTCAGGCGCCGTCCAGTCAGATCATTCGATATGAGCCGGATCTCAACCACCACCTCTACGTCTTCACGGCCAGTGAATGAATCGTATCTTGGCATCTACTGCACCATGGTCGCCAGACTGCGCAGTATCATTCCTCGTTTCGCAACCGAATTCAACCCCATTGCCCCCCTCATCTCAGCCGGCCGTGGGTCGGTAGATTTTACTCGGTTCAGCCGAATCCTGAAGGATATCAAGGACCTCGAGTCAACACTTAAAACCCTCGAGCGTCTGAACGTACGATTCGAGCCGAGGATCCGCATTCTCCCAAATCCCCTTCCACCGCCAATGTGTTACGATATCCTTCCTGATACCTTCATCTTCCCGAATCTCGACGACCCACTACTCTTGACTGGCTCTGACGATGTGTCCAAAGCTATCAAGACGTTTTACGAGCGTTTACGAGCTTGTCAAGCGAGTGACGCCATCTCCCGAGCATTTGAGAGGATGTTGGACGATGCGGAATACGCTAATATACGGAGACTGGTTAATGAATTGAGAGCTGGAGTTGAGGCTGAGCTACCTGCTGAGATCGTTGATCTGTTCGAGGACGAAGGTCTGTGATAAAAGGTTAAACCGTCAGAGCCAGCCCGGGCGTATGATGTGGAAGAAGGATCCCAAGGTAGAATGAGTCTTGGCTGCTCTCACCAAACCTCAATCTTCAACGAGTGCATACTTAAAGGGGTGCCGTGCCGCGGGATGCTAAACAGACTGGAGCGTGTGCGGGGCACGCGGAATAAAATTCAAGTCGACCAACGTGAAGACTCACGTTCGACGTCATGTATATATAGTCACCACATGTTGTAGTGGATTCATTTATTCGTTGTCCATTGGTTGTTGTATCATCTATCCTTCATACGGTCAATTTCGTTCTACTTTTTTAGTCAAGCATGCATCATGCTGTTCTCTGATGAACACCAATCAACTTAGGGTATCTCGTGGCAAAGCTTCGTGAAGACATGTGTGAAAATGCATAAGTTCTGATGGTGATGCCTTTTTCGCGACCCCAGCTGAAATTCGTACTAGGCACTCCCTGCAGCTCGGTAGATAGTTACAGCCCTATCATCACCTCCTACCGCGAACTGTTTGCCAACCCCAAACCCGCCCTCCCCTCCAGCAGCTTTTGATGGCTGCCAAGCAAATCCCCAGACCTCAGCAGGCGTGGAGGAGGTGGATGTGGAGACGCAGGTCCTCTGCCCGATATCCCAGAGTTTTACCATCGTGTCGGCGGATCTGACGCGCCCAACCATAATCCGCAGATCACCGTTAGCAAGAGTTTGGGGTGGTATCTATGACTGAAGCCAGACATATGAAGAGGGAACAACACTCACCCGGAACCTAGGAGCTTCCCATCTGGACTTGCTGCAACTTTAAGGACCCAGCTCTGATGACCCTGCATGATTGCTACTGCGCCCTCGCCCCTTCCTCCCGAAGACTTGGATCCGGCACGAACGTCATGCAGGATTATCCGGTTATCATCTGATCCCGAGAAAAGCCACTGCCGTCAGGTAATCAGCATCTACTCCAAGTTATAGAAAACATTGTGCTCTTTATAAGCGGAAAATTTGGGAGACACATACTTGGGAATCTGGAGACCATGAGATGGTCCGTACGGCCATGGCGTGAGAGTTGTAGGTTGCCACGATGGATTGGGTCTCAGTGTCGAGGATGGTGATAGTTCCAAGTTCTGATGAGAGGGCTAGAGATTGTCCGTCGGGTGACTAAATTCTCGAACAGATAATCAGATTCGGTCGATCAGATCACCATCAAGTCCAATGACAGACTTGCGAATTGAACGTCCATCCCGAATCTTCCTTTCCCGGTGTCTACTACGTTTCCTTCCCCTGACAGGACGCTCAGTGCAGAGCTTCCTTCACCATTTCCATTTGTCTCTGCTATCGTCGACAGCTCCGATGAGTTGATCGATCGAATGGCGATCTTCGAAGACCGCCCCGACCAGGCCCAACATTTCGTTTCGGGATGTAACGAAGCCGTAAACGCAGGCACGGCTTCATTCATTCAAGCCCCATTCAGCTTCATATTTCCTTATGAATACCATCAAGACAAGGTGCACGAGTAATATGCTCACCATTATCTCCGCTAACCTTGTCCTTCCCCGTATCAACCTTTCCTACTACCCGTCCGTCAAGGACGTCAACCAAGACAACTGTGCCATCCAGACTCGTGCCCAACGCTAAATTCCCTTCGGTATTGGCGGATAGGGAAGTGATGGCTAGTGGATGAGTATGGAGGTCCTGTATGGGTTTTGTGAGATCGCTCGGATCCCATATCCGAAGGTGTCCGTCTGAGCAGCCTGAGATTAGGTGGTTTTGGGATGTCCAAGCGAGCGCCCACACCGAGTCTGGGTGGACTGAGAATATAGGCTGTCAGCGGGACTTCTGTGTACTCAAATAGGATATTATACGACTGGAGAGTGGTCAGAGAGAAGCCGGAGAATTACCTGGAGTGGACTCTTGCTGCAAGTAGGCGAGAGACTATACGGAGAAAGTGTCAGTCCGGTCTCGCCAAACACTTGGAAGGAGCGCACCATAGACATAGATAGTGAGGTAGCGACAGAGCTCGTTCAAACACTGTTCCCCTACTCTTTTCTATACTGCTGGCTATCTATGAGCAGTTTGTTCAGTGGTCTAGATGCAGAAGAAAACACCACCCCAGGTCTAGGATCAAGAACGGAGATCAGGCGCTCTCCGCTGGTGGTGACGTCCCATCTGTTCTGTCTATCTATCTATCCCTCTCTCTGTGCTATCATTTCATTCTGGCCCAGGTAGCAAACAGCGGCTACAGTCAATGATCCCCTACCCACTCCTTATACCCTTAGCTCTCCGCTCCCTCTCTCTCATCCTACCGCAAACGTATTTCCAGCCAGACGAGTTCTACCAAGCGCTTGAACCAGCTCATCACCTCGTCTTCGGCTATGGCCATCTGACGTGGGAATGGCTTGATCTTCCATCCGCACCACCAATTGCAGGGAGGGGATCATGGTGGGATGTGTTGGATTTGGGAGGAGGCAGGATGAGAGGATGGTTATGGCCTTTGGTATACGCTGCGATATACAAAGTGTTAGATTTGACGGGACTTGATCAGACGTTCTTCCTTGTACGTGGCTTTGCCTATTCTATGGGAGATTATGAAATATTGTGATGGAGACGAATACTGATGATCTAAAACAGACATTTGCTCCTCGTCTCGTTGGTGTTCTGGTCGCTGCAGTCACCGACTACCAAACATACCGCCTATCAACCAAGTTGCTCGGCTCAGGCTCGGGCGCTACTGCTGTAAGTCAATGTCAGAATGTGACATGCGGCGCTATCTTACCTCCATCTCCAGTTGTTCCTTTCTCTCACATCCCTGTTCAACGCTCATCTACTTCCGCGATCACTGTCAACATCAGCGGAGACGCTGCTCGTCACAGCCGCTCTGACCTATTTCCCTTTCCCAAGCCGTGGTAGCCCCTCGGACATCATCGTAGGAGAAGGCAAGAAGGGACTTCATGTCAGCGAGAGCATGAAAGATGTCACCGTCGCCCCAGGAGTCCAGCAAGGTGAGAACGATGATAAAGGGCCTGTCGTGAGACTCAAGGATGTGGGGGAATTGGACTATGTGATGATGGACCGCATGGCCGATAGCAAAGCCCCGAATGGAGGGTGAGTGCCTGCGTCCTGTCCGTAGCTGTACTTCGCTAATCATACCCTTTTCCAGAGTTCAGGATAACCTTACATTCTCCATGATGCTTGCATCAACAGCCATCTGTATACGTCCAACAACGCTACCCTTCTGGGCTTTCATGGGGGTTGATCTCGTTATTCGTACCCTACGACAAAGTGGGCTCGTAGCAGCAGTCAAAGTGGTATTCACAGCCCTTGTTACAGGGTAAGCATTTGTATGACATCCCTAATTATCGTTGACCAATCCATAGAGGATCCGTATTGGCGTCCTCTACCTTCATCGATTACCAAATCACCGGTCGGCTCTCTCTGCCAATTCTGACCTTCATCAACCAAAACATCCGACTAAACATCTCATCATTTTACGGCTCTACCAATCCCCTCTATCATCTCACACAATCTCTTCCTCTCCTTATCTTCCCACTCTGGTGGTGGTGGATCCAAGGCTACTTGGCATGTCTCCTCCCTTTCACCATCCTCCCATCCTCGCTCTCCGCCCTAGACCGCCCAGCCGGCCTACGACTCCTTGCGCAAGCCATGACATTCACCATAGCTATCCTCTCGTTATCGCCGCACTCGGAATGGCGCTTTCTTCATCCTTTCCTTCCACCCATTCTGCTACTCTCACTTCCCGCTCTGTTTAGGCAATACAAACCAACTATCTTCGGCGCGTACTTTGCGAAAACCTCTTTCAGACAGTATCTCCGTTTGTCAAAATTTCCATTCTTTCTCTGTTTGATGGCCCCGGTTCTGCCGTATCTGTACCTGAATATTTGGCATGGAGCAGCGCAGGTCCGGGTGATGGATGCCTTGAGACAAGGGCTGACCGGTGAGGTGGACGGGTTGGTGGTGTTGGCACCATGCCATTCGGTTCCATGGATGAGTCATCTCCATAAGAATGTTGACGGGTGGTTCCTTGCTTGCGAACCACCTTTGGAGTAAGTGTCTATCTGCCTTGCTATTCAAGTTCCCATAATAGCCCAACAATCAGTCTCGATTCTGCTTTTGCTAATGAAATCCGATATGCAGGATTGATCGTCAAAACCATCGCACACAACAAACAACCTTCTACTCCAACCCAGTCAATTACATCGAGACAACATTCCCCCTCCCGCCCCTTCCTCACTCATACCGAGGCATTCTGAGAACTCCCAAAACCACTCTCCCATCTCACATAATTCTCTTCGGGGAACTGCTTGAACGGTCAGGGAAAAGCGGTGATGGAAACTTGAAGAATGTCAGGGAGTCTTTGGGAGCGCTTGGGTACAGTGAGAAATGGAAGATGTGGAATGGTTTTGATGTTTTGCAGGATGAGGAGGAACGTAGAGGAGGGGTCCGAGTTTGGGTTAGGGGATGAGATGTTGAATAGAGGATGACACGACGTTGTTAAATTAGACTGTTGATGTAACTTTGGCACGAGATATTAGTATAGACTGTGCCAGGGAAGCTGAAGATGAAACATCGCGAATCGGGCAAGCGCGACAATGTAGCCTCAAACGTCTTTCATCCACTACAAATCCCAGCACAACCATCCTCACAGCCAACCTTATCGAATCTAATCGATCGGGTGAATCCCTACAAGCACGAGGCAACGTGACAAACTCGTCAGCTTCATCCGCATTCATGAATCCCAGCTAGCGAGAACGGAGACGGATAGAGAAAGGATCAGACATTGGATGTATGCTCCCTTGCGGGAGTAGGTTCGATTCCTGGGGCTGTCGACAAGATGAATTGCGAAGAGGGAGTCCCATGTTCATCCGAAGTGGGGGAGTGTTTTGATTCTGGATGGATATGTGGAGAAGGAAGACTCACGTGAATGAAGAAGCGCTTAACGGGACTTGAAGTAGTCGAGGAGGACCTGGAGGGCGGGGGAGTCCTGAAAATTGATATGGGTTAGCCGCCGACACTTGATGAGTTGATGAGTATTCAACCCACCTGACCGTAGTTGGTGACAACGACACAGGAGCAGCCAACGACCTTTCGGGGTTTACCCTCACGGTCGATTTTCTGTGGTCGACGATTAGTCCATGTAATGAAACGAGTAAGAATAGGGACTCACGGCCAAACCAGCCCAGGCGCCGAGGACCTTGGCGTCGGAAACCTTGATGAGCTGGATGTTGTGCTCGGCACAAAGGGCCTCAATGAGCTTGAGGTATTCAGCTAAACCCGACCATTGTCAGCTCCATCCGTTCACCTATCTACAACATGGAAAATCGACATACCCTCAGTAACAGTCTCAACGAGGACACAGAGATGTGCTTCCCTCTTATCGAGGGCCTTGGCACACTCCCTCAAACCCCTGGCAAGACCATCATGAACCAAAGCGTTCTTGATGACCTCCTGAAGGGCGTCCTCAACGGACATGGGTCCAGACTTCTCGGCAACTTCGGCGACCTCGACCTCCTCGACGGGGGCGGCGACGTTTTCGGCTTCGGATCCAGCGTCAGACATTTTGTGAGGTTTACTAGTCTTCTTCCACTGGAGGGGTAAGAGATGAGTTTTTGGTTTTGTGTGGTTGGGTATTCGTTGGTGACTTTTGTGAAGGATGGTGGAACTCGAAATTGTAACTTGGCGCGGTCGGAGAGTTTCGGCGTTTCGTGTCACCTGGGAGAGATTGGTGTGGCACATTTGTTTGCCTTGTTTCTTTACCTCATGGCGTGCAGTCTCTAGATCTGAAGTGCACCAGATGATGCGGGATGCAGATGACAAGTACAAGAGGATACACCAGCTGCACTGCATAGGAATATGCTCTGTGCACCAAGAACCTTCACAAAATGGAAAACCCGAAGGCTTCTCAGCACTTGCAATCGGGCAAAGCCAACGCAGAAGAGCAAATACTGCATACAGGCTCAACGAGAATATGTAAAGACCCCGACTGAAACCCTTCCTCCCATCCACCGCTACACCACACCTGAACAGAAAGACGTCTAAGCGTCCTTGACAGTGTGGGTACCACGGATGAGACCGGTTCTAAAATGAAATTATCAGCATTTGCCCATCTGCTCTCAGATGTAAAGAAGAGACAACTCACCTTCGGGCAGCAATGAGACCGGCTTTTTGACCAGAGACGGCGTGACGGGAGATGGTAGAGGCTTTACCAATGTGCTGGTGGTTACCACCACCGTGGGGATGGTCGACGGGGTTCATAGCAACACCACGAGTACGGGGCCACGAGTATCTCTTGGCCTTCATAGCTATTGAGAGAAAGCACGCCGAATTAGTCATTGCCTCTCCGAACAGACCGTATGCCTAAAAAGGTCATGCGTCACTCACCGTGATGTTTCCTACCAGCCTTAAGGAAGGGCTTGTCAACACGTCCACCACCAGCGACGATCCCAACGACAGCTCGAGCCTTTGAGCTGATGGTCTTCTTAGCACCAGATGGCAGCCTGATCCTGGTCTTTCCATCTTCCGAGTGTCCAATGACGGTGGCGTAGTTACCAGACGTCCTGGCGAGCGCTCCACGGTCACCGGTCTTCTCCTCGACGTTGCAGACGATAGTACCCTCGGGGCACTGAGAGATGGGGAGGACATTGCCGATGTTGAGCGTAGCCTTCTTGCCGCAGTAAATGAAGGAGCCGGTTGAGATACCCTCGGCAGCGATGAAAGTCTCCTTGCGGAGCTTGTAGCGGTAGGGGTCACGGAAGACAACGGTGGCGAGGGGTGCACCACTGTAAAAAGGTCAGCGAATAGTTCAAGATATTCCTTAAAGCGTGCGAAGGATGACCATCGAAACCACCGATCCCGCGACCACAGTTCTCCGACATCATCCATCCATCTCCATCCATCCTCAACCATCAACAATTTCCCACGTCCTCCAGCTCATTCATCTATCCATCCATCCCGCTCTCCGCTCAAACCCTGCCAACGAAACATCCACCCTGCAAAATCAGAATCCTAACTCACCGACCGGCATCATGGATAATGTCCTTGACAATACCCCTAACGTATCCGTTCTTCTCCGCGAAATCCAAGTTCCTCAGACGAGCCGGGTTCTTGTTGTGGTGCGTGTGTGACCTGAAGATACCCCCACACTTTCTCTGGTTACGGATAACTCGCTATGAAAAGGAAGAAAGACATCCATCCAACGTTAGCCTTTGGGTGACAGCAGCGCGACGATGATAATGTCTAGACTTACACCCATTTTCTGATGATAGCGAAGAGTGAGAGAGAGCACCCGTCAGTATATCTGCTGTCTATACGCTAGAGGAAGGGGTGAACGCACTGCTGTTAATACAGAGTCTTGATGGTTAAGAGGAGCGAGACTCGACGAGTGATATCTCCAACTCAACCTGCCCAACCACCCATTCAGGGTCCCCGATTTTGGTGCCACTTTTTCGGTTCTTTACGGCGTTTATGCCTCGTTCTCGGAGTTATCTCAAACGACATGTGGCACGGCAATTGAGTGGCGCGTGCAAAATGCATACCCGCATATCACGCATACATACAGTCGGAGCATGATAATGCGATGCCCACCCGATGGCAGACGACAAACCCCTCTAAACCGAATGAGCCATCCATAAAACATCATAATTTATCCTTGTCCTTGTCCTTGTCAGATCTCCCGGCGAGTCTCTTCGCTAATCCAAAATTGAGTTTGATCTTCTTTCCTGAATCCTTGACTACTCCCTCAGACTCCTTCCCCTTATCCTTCTCCTTCTTCGGCGTTGTGGACGTCGTCGACATGGCTGATGGCCCTTTGATCAATCCCGCAAATCCTTCCTCCTCCTCTTCCTCCCTCAGTCTCTTAGCCCTCATCTTCATCGCAACATCGCCCAGATCCTCCTCGAGCTCTTCCGGCGGGGTGATCGGCGGTAACAGTTTCTCCTCTGATGTCGTCGATTCAGCTTTGAGATTCGGAGATGCGCCGCCATTCGAGCCCTCTGAATCTGAGCCATCATCATAGTCCAGTCCCAAGGAAGGCGGAGTATTTCCCGACGCACTTGCTATTGTCGTGACGGCCCGCTTGCCACTGAAACCGGGATGAGTGGATACCCGTTTTCGTTTCATCGGCTTGACCTCCGCTGGAACCTTGGGACCAATCTCCTCGTCATCCGAAGCGTTGAAGTAATCCTCCTCATCGGCCTCCACCTTTCTCTGCCACGCCTTGCTGGACTCGCCTTCCTGTGTGGGAACAGGCGGGGGCTCGTTGTTTTGCTCCCATTTGATCGTCAAGCCGGTGATGATCGCTCTCAGGTAGGGACGATGACCGAGCTCCTCGATACGGGGTTTGTACTTCTCGAAGATGTGATTGATGATGGGTTTCATGTTTTCCTGCGGAGGTTAATACGAGCTTCTGATTGGCTTGACTCACCTTTCGTATAATTTCAAGGATGTCCATGCACGCCGAACTCAGCATATTATCTCTGCCATGTTCGACTTCCATCATTTCGATCAAAGGCAGAAGTAGGTCGTTCTTCGTGAAATATCGATGGATGAAATGGTTGTTCACCTTCAAACACGCTTTGAGGAATCGAAGAGCCGCTGCAGATGTCAGCCAAATTCTTCGTATTGCTACTCACCATGACGAAGTGGTTTCTCCCTGATGTAAAGTAATGATACAACTCTCGTAGCAATCGGGTTGGAGAGGACAAAGTAATGCGATCGATGAGCGTGCTGAATGATGCAGAATGACAACAGCTCGACCAGATTCTGAAGCAGTGTCGAAGTCTCCCGGCCAAGTTTAGGAGGATTATCTGCAACGTACCATATCGGACATTTAGCGCGAATTTCGAGGCTACTTGACAGACGTACCTTTAGCTGTTCTGACATCGACAATCTCAATGAGGGGTTTGAACAGTAGCATGCAGCACGAATCCCAGAAATATTGGCTGAACTGTTCCGAGGCTTGAGTTTCTTTCCGCTGTGGATACTTGAAGGTCGTCAGCCATGTCAGAAGAATATATCGATGAAGCTCACATCTTCTCCTCCAGTTTCCAGCAGTGTTCTCAGCGTATCGGACATTTGGGCCAATAATCCCAGATTCTTGGTGGAATTGAGCAGCCCAATGATCTCTAAGATCAATGTCCGCTTCCGAACTTCTTCCTCCTTTAGAACGTGCACTCGAACGGAGTTGACATCATGTTCAACAGCAAGCGTAAGTATTTCCGCACCGGCATGTAGCAGTTGAGTCTCATGCCGTCTGAACGCCCATTCGCAAACCAATAGCAATCCCCTATCCATCAACGCTCGATAAAGAGCCAATCGATTAGGCACTTGAATGCCCTTTCCCATGAGCATCAGCTGATGTAGGAACATTACGACGTCTCTCTTTCTTTCGTCCAGCGGGCCAGATCCAGCTGCATCGGCATCTGGATTTCGGAATTCGGCGAAAAGTTCGACTAAGAACGCGTCGTTTCCCTGGATATAGCCGATGATGTCCATCTGATTGTAGAAGACGAAACTGTTGAGAATCGAAAAGGTTGGATCATCGAGTACCCGGGCAAGGACCACATCCTTCAAATATAGTAGTCGATAAGTCTGGTGAATTTTCTGCCGAATATTCTCGTCCTTTATCGGGACGACTTGCCGGAACTTGGTAGATTCCTGGAGGAACTGACGATACGAAGCTTTCAAAGTAGGGAATTCGGGGTCGTCTTTCGTCAGTCACGATAACGTCAAGAAACTCACATTCTAGCATTCCGATAACCCCCATGAAGATATCGTCTTGCAGTATATGTTCGAAGATGGTGTTGTCGTTTAGCATGACTAGTCGTCAGCGACGTCTCGCATTTTGACGTACGAATTGTCTGCATTAAAGAACACAGGGCGTGAAGATCCTCCAAGCTTTCCAAATCTTCCGCTTGATTGAGCACCACGATAAGTTGTTTGACGTAGTCCTGACATCAGCTCCAATCATCATGTATTACTCACCTCTCCGATGATATGCTCGACGGCTCGTTCCCTCCCAGGAGCTGATTTCGCTTGCATTCTCAACCACATCTCTTGATCCCTGACTATCAGCCAGTTTCCAGAATTTCAAACCTACTTGATGTTTGCCAGAGTAGGAGGCTGCCAAGTCACTCGCGAATCCATGGCGGCGATTGCACCAGACCCCGTAGCCAGCATTGGGGAGGTATCGATTGGAGAAGAGGAAGAAGCGATTGAATGGGCTTCTGCCTCGCCTGAAATGGTCAATACCGTGTCCAGCATTTGTACCCACCTTGACCAAGTCCCGCATAGTGCCGCTGAACATCACATATGAATCTCCAGACGTCCTCGCAGCCATCAGCGTCTTGAAATGATAATGCAATGTCGAGAGCGGTTGAAGGCTCAGTCCAGACAATCAGTGTATCTAAGCTTTATGTCAGCTTTCTCGAGCAAGGGCCCCTCTGAACGACGAGGACGACATACCCTGCTGTCTCGCATAGATATCGTCCTTTTCCACTCTTGCACTCAACAGCAAATCCTCCTTCAAGAAGCCGCCCGGCGCCTCCGCATGAGCGAGCTGTTCTTCACCATCGTTCACGGGCGTCTCCTCGGCTTCGACGATCAGCAGAGCTAGATCCTGCGACTCGTCGTAGATTCCTTTGCAGTATCCTGTTCCTCGATCAAACCACGAAGCGTCGCGTAATTCGTAGACCTGATATCCAAAAGAGTGGCAAGGATAGGCACAATCATGAATGGACGAGGATAAGAAGGATACGACGGTTTTATCAGCGTCTTGTCATCTGTTTTATGATTCGAATATCGCACCTTGACTCTTTTCCCCTTGTGATCGAGGTTTTCTCCTTCAGCCTGGAGTTCATCAGTGGCCTCCTCGATCTCTCCAGCGCCGCTTGTTTGTACATTCATGTTCTCCTCGTCCACTTCTTTGTCACTGCTTCCGTTTCCTGGACTTCCATCCACACCGCCATGCACACCACCTTCTACGCCCCCTGCTCCATTCTGCTGAACCTTGACAGAAGGACCGGCATTCTCGTCGGATATGTTGGCGAGTATACCGGCCGAGGAGGTGGTAGCTTGGAGCACAGCCATACGCTGCCGCAGCCGTTGGGGTAGGCCTCGTCGTCGGGCTCAATATGGCTGCCAATGTATCGAGATTCACGATCGGCAGAGGTATTTGTCTTAGGGATGTTGTCGAATATCGTGTAGGATTAGACAGGTTAGACAGGTAAACAAAGACTGATAGGAAACGAGTGCGGAGTCGAGCGTTTGTGATGGATGGATGACACGCGAGCTGCCCTATTGCCCTGCGATTTCAACCATCCACTCTTCTCCCTGCATCTTCTTCCGTCTCTCTTGTGATACTTTATTGCATTCAAATTGTCAACCACTGCGTGTATTCAATCGACCTTGGACGAAACAGTGTAGCTCCTTATTAGTATCTCTTTGGATCTTTACATGGGAGCTCGATTCGGCGTCCTGTTTTCACGGTTGAAGCTCGCAGCTCCCTTGTCCGCGCCGCTGTTTCCATTCTCCAAAGGATATCGACCTCAATGAACGGTCGCAAACGGCGAGCGTCTGATCAGTCAATCGACAGTCGTGTGCTTGGACCGTCCAAAAGAACCAAAACGGGGTCCCATATCACCCCAGAGGACAGCGGAGTTGTAACGTGGATTCAGCAGAAATTGGGTTTATTGACGATGCCGTTCAAGATATCAGAGAGTCAGTGTTCCCTTTTACTCGAATTTGAAGATCACTCATTCTGCACTAGATCGTCAAAAATTTTCTCAGCTCTCCAAATCCCGGGATAATGCCACAGCTAGTGGATCGCAGCATGCTGTCAAAGATACCCTGCCGAAACAGGGGACATTGGCTATGTTGGCGGCCGCTGATCGAGAGCGGGCTGAGGCTAGGAGGGCTAGTGAGGGGGGCGTCCAATCTCCCATAGATCTCACCCAAGATGACGATGAGCCCGGTCCAAGTCGACGCAGAATCACTCCCCCACTTCGTGAACCTCCACGGCTACTTAACCTATATCCCGACTTGCCCACTCCCACTCTATTTGATGAGGGCGCTCTTCGTCAAACTGGCCCTCCTTCGCCAGATGCAGCCCCCTTGTCACCACCTCCTACTCCACCTCCAATTGCCGCCGCGAAGACGTATCTTGACTCGCGAGGCCGAAGACCTAATCGACCTGATGTCAAGCTCTCACCACCAAAGCGCAGATACGATTGGGAATCATCAGCTACAGCCGGGTCTTCGTCGGGCTCAGACGGGTCCAGCAGGGGAAGCGGATCGACATCTCCTTCGCATCCAAAATCAAGGAGTCGATCAAATCTACGGAGCCTCAACGCCAAAAAATCGAGCAAACATCTACGTAAACACATAGAGCGCTTTGTCTCGCATGTGATTCCGGCTGATGATCCACTTGCTGGACGACCGAGTCAAAGAGTCAAAGCTCTTTTTAAGGGCAACCCGCTCGAAGCGAAATATCATGGTGAGTACTCTAGTACTCAGTTGAGCTGTCGATAAATTTAACGTGGAACTTCATTCAGCTACGACGGCCACAGGGATTGGGTCGAAGAAAGCATTGGAGGTCGTGCTGGGCAATACACAGCACAAAACACTAGAGGAAGTCTTAGCCCCGAAATCAACTGCAGTAAGTGCCCTAAGGAAATTGTTCTCTGCGGCTTCTGAATGTCGTTGTAGGTGTATTCTCCTACTCCCCGTCGAAAAACAGCCGAGTATGTGGCCAAAGACAGGCTCTTGCAGTAAGTCATACCGTTTCCACGCAATATCTCTTTGCTGATGTTATAAAGCAGTCGAGACAGGAATATCGAGGACTTAGTGAAGGATTTGGAGCTTGCTGAAGAGGCCATCCGGAGGAGATTAGCCCCTAAAACACCAACCAGCCTTGAGCCGGCGAAAAAGTCCATTGTACGTGCGGGGCCAGAGACGTCCCGAGACGGGTTCTGCTCGATATGCTCTTCTGATCAGCTACTCATAGGTGAAGCAAGCGTTTTCGGATCCGAGGTTCATAGCCAAATACGACGGTGAAGAAGTGACCCACACCGACCTTCAGCGGTTGAGAGCCGGACAATGGCTCAACGACAATATTGTGAACTTCTATGGAGCGATGATTCAAGCACGAGCAAATGCTGAAAAGGATGGTGAAGGAAAACCTCAAACGAAAATCCACTTCTTCAATTCCTTCTTTTACACAAAGCTCGCTATGCAAGGGTATCAGAAAGCCAACTTGAGACGTTGGACTCGAAAGGCACGTCGAATTTGGTCTGAGCGGCATCAGGGCTGGGCTGACCTTGGCGGATTCAGGTTGACATCTTCGACAAAGATATCGTGATTTTCCCCATCAATCTCTCCAACGCCCATTGGACAGCGGGTGTCATCAATTTCAAGCAGAAACGGATAGAATACTATGACTCAATGGGGGACTCTTTCCGAACGCGCAAGCAGGTCTTCAGCGTGAGTGTTCTTTTGGCTCTTGCTCGGACCTACGATGGCATTGTGGTGACTAGAACTTCTCATTGGTCTCTCACCCACAGCATATCCGAGACTACTTAGACGCAGAACACAAAGACAAGAAAGGAGGGAAGCCTTTTGATTTTGACGACTGGGAAGATGTGTTCAACGAGGTGAGCTCGTCAACTTCCAGTGTCGTGTCGAGTAGAATCGCATACCTGACACAATCGTTATTTTTGCTTGTTTTCCACCAATCCCCCACTCCCTAATTCCTTCTGGAATCATCGCGCGTTCCGTCTCCATCGATTCCACCTCCGCTCTCGACCTCAGGGAACACCCCAACAAGATAACGGATCAGATTGTGGCGTCTTCTCCGCCCAGACGCTGGAGAACGTTGCAAGAGGCGTGGACCTGATAGATGGGAGCTGGACGTTTGGGCCCAAGAACATGCCCTACTTCAGGGATTTGATGGTCTACGAAATCAAACAGGCAAAGTTGGAACCAAGGTGATACATGATGACAAGAGACGGTGTATGAGGAGGACGTGAAGTCACCCGAGGGCGTAATGGAGCGGAAGCCGTGAATTTTCGCTCGAGAAACTGCTCAGTTGCCTTGTGGCTAGCTCGATAGCACTCAATGTGACATAAAATATGAACTGGGACATGACTATGTTAATCCACAAGCTGTGGCCAAGCATGGCTCAATAAGAAGAAAGTCAGAAGGGAATGAATTATGATGAGAGTAAAGACGGGGTTACGCCCTCCTTGTAGCTTTCGCTGTCCAGACATCACCAGCACAGGGCCCAGCAGGTTATCAGCTACTGTAGGGTATATCCACGAATGTCTCCTTGGAGTCTACCCTATTCTACTCCGTGGCGGGTCGAATTGGTAGACCACCCTAGGATGCATCGAAGGGTTATTGAGAAGTACAGCCCAACTCAGTTTCCAAGGAATCCCGCCCGCTCGAGGATCTCGAGACACCTCTACAGTCTCACTGGCGAATCCCGGCACCCCAGTCCCCACCCGAGAGACAGAGAGGTAGTAACCCGGGGTGTATGGGTGAGTTGGCCTTAGAAGACGTTGATGTTCTTGATCGCCATATGTGCGGTCGAGAACATCCCATGTGCTACTGATGGGTCCAGGAACCAAAACAACTTTCCCATCGTTGCTGATGTGGCACCGCACCTCTTCTCCATCGTGCCAAGTGCCGCCGGACCGGTAGTTCTGGGCCACACTGGCGCCCGATATGATATAGGGATTTAGCACCCAATTCGGATTGATCGAGTTCGTGTCACTTGATACAGTGGTGTATTGCAGGAAAGCTCCTCCTTCCATTGGGTCTCCTGTGAGCACTCGGGGAATCGACGGGACGATGATACCAGAAGCAGTAAGTTCGTAAGGACGGCTGAGAGGAGGCGTTGAGACTTGCGAAGATGGAGTCCTCTCTAGCCAAGGACGAAGAAGTTCCTCAGTCCGTGCCCCGGACTGGCTGCAGGGCGCCGCATAAATATCCAGCGGAAGAGCTGACTCTGGATAGCCTCCGCTCATGTTGCTGCAAAACCTGAAGTTGTTGTGTGATGTACATGGGATGGTGTAAGAGGTGGAATGGAAAGTGACGATGAGTAGCAAATGGAAAGAAATCTTTGCCTTTTTATATCTTGGGCCGATATGGTGGCCTTCAATCAGGAAGGCTTCTCATGCCCTCATCAACGCCATTCCCTTGTCCTTCTTGCTGTCGATCATTTATGTACGGCTCTTGGGTCTTGGGTCTTGTGTTTCAGAATCATTATATTATTTTAGCTTTCCCCGGTTAAGGGTGAAGAGCTTTGTCAGTCCCGTTGTTCACATCGATGGAGAGGACACAGCTTAGAAATATTATGCGACTGAATCCTCATGTCGTCCCAGCGATCCTTGGTCCTGGAGAAGTCCTTGTCGGTCCCCCTAGTTTCATCATTTTTGTAAAGGGAGTGGGGTCTAAGCTATGATAGCAGTTCTAGCCAAGAGTTGTAAAGGTATGGCTGGAGACGGAGCGTGCTCATGCCACAGAAAGTCGAGTTTGACAAGTCAAGTAATCTGAGTGCAGCGAATGTTAAGATACTGTACATACACAAGATGCCACTCTATCATTTTCGGTGCTTCTGTCACCCCTTTCTGCTTCGTCGTCGCTCCGCGGCAGCTTACTCAGTGAGCAAGGCAAGGAGCTCGAATGACCTGGAAAATATGACGGAGGAAGTGGATGGATTGTTGAGCTCAACTCAAGTGACGAGGCTGTAATCATTACAGCAAGGATAGCCAACAAATGGGCGCTGCCACGATGGCAACAACCCACGCTACTGTATAGGCTGAAAACGCCTGGCGTCGGAGTTTCAAGGGGCGAGATTTGGCAATCTACTACTGTAAATGGCCTTCTCCCTCATGTACCGACGACCCTCACATCTTACAGTGTAGGTGTCGTTTGGTCGAGGGGTTCGATTGCTTCCCTTTTGGCTGAGCGTCTCATCAGAGGGCTTGGTGTTTTGGGGGTGGTGTCTAGTCATGAGGCCGCAACATGCGACATCTACATAGTCTATTGACAATATAATTCATAGTCAACTTATCTACCTTCCCTTACTGCCTACGAAAACTGTCGCTAGATACTTTTGTCATCCACTTCGTTACTCTTCCGAAGTCAAGCCGAAGCTCACCTTCAAGGCAGGCGTAACCGATGCCATAGATACCTGGATAGAAGGGCGAACTGAACTGGTCATTGATCCTCGGATTTCAAACTGGTAGACATCATACACTATAGGCAAAAAAGTTCATCTCTCTGATAGACAATAACTCGCATTTACAGAAGCAATAAACAGGAGCCGCTGCTAGACTGACTATCGAAGTTGCGGAATGGTGATATCAACAACGCTCTACTCCCTGCCACAACTCAGCTGGCAGAAGAGCTATCACTGATATGTCAATTAGACGGTTATTGGAACATCCTCAGTCGATAAGGATCTGGCATTGATAGACTACTGTTATCCGGCCTGGTATCATCGGGAGGGCATAACTTATAGACGTATTCTGTCTTCCCTTGTTGTCCTTTAAGAAACACTGAATCCAAGCGATACTGACAACTTGGCTTAGCAGAGAGTGCAGCGTCAAACACCGTTGAGAGATAAGCCCAACTGGTCCGCGGCAGCGCCGGCAAGGTATCCTTCGAGATGACATGGGTACCGTCTAGCTTCAGGTGCCGCGTAGGATATCGAGCCAGTTGACTATTCGGTACTTCCGAGAATGTTTGCTCACCAGCAAGACCGTTTCGAATCACGAACTTCCCGGGCTTAGATACACTGTCAGTTGCCATCTCGAAGGGGATTTTTGGAACCGTTATGTGGATGGAATGTGCGAAACTGGAGCTTTGATCACTACGGGCATCAAAAGTGTAGCCCTTAAATCTAATGGGACTGTAAACGAAACCACGCAGCCGTGTTGGAGGCGCGGTTAAACTTCGCGGTGGATTCGAAGCCCCTGAGGAGCGTTTGGGTGTGCCTCTGGTTGGCGTAAACGTATTTGAGTTCGTGGACCACGCTTTGGACGTGTTGGACGAGGCCATGCTTGTATGTGTGCTAGCTGTTATTATTGTACGGGTAAGTTGTGAAGGTAAGTTAGCAAGTAAAAGTGGGCGAACAAGGAATAGCGACCACCTTTCGTGCTATAAGTACTCATTTGTCAGGAAGGCAAGGAAGCCCGTTCATATATTGCCCATCAGAAATTGCCTGCTTACAAACGATGCGATCATCGCCTTCTATACTCTTTAAAGGAACGTCCGTCGTTCAGGAGGTCCTCAAAGCTGAAAATAGAGTGTTGTACGTAAGGGACTATGCTATGTATTTTATGGCGTGAGAATCTCTGCCAGCCGCCACGGAAAAGGCATCCTTCCATCAATCACCCTAGTTTACAACCCTAGTTGACAACCCAGTCATATAGTCAAGTTATCACAAGGCATATCCATACCCCGCTAGCGTCCCTGGTCGACGAGATCGGCGCGGGTGGATAGCAGACAGAGATAAATTCACGTACGCAGTCATGATAGCCAACTAGCCTTCCCCTCGAGAATGGAATATTTGCCTTGTCGGCGACGGCCTTATGCCACGCTCGACAAGCGCCGTATGAGAAGGACGGAGAAAGCAGAGGAATGTGAAGGTGGCACTTGGGTGTGACCTTCAGTACTGGCAAAAGTGTACGGTAATACTAGGAAAGTGGTGACCCTCTACTGAAGTGGTGTGACCGTAACATTTCCCCTGATCCCCTTGCGAACATTCAGTGGATCGTGACATGGTCAGATAGAGGGCATCGAACAAGTCATCATTTGATAATGGTCTTTCGATAAATTCGTTACTCAGGCAGTCCACTAGCATTTATGTGAACGATATACAGTATGCATTACCGAGCCTATGGTGTACTGAGTTTTGAATTTGCTATGTGTATCCGGAAACAGGCACCGCCCCCGACACGCTGCTATCGGAAGAGCGAACGCAGTCATGTCGATATGACAGCTATCTCAACGGCTGTTAGAGGTACTTGACACTTCTTGCTGGCTCTGACTTTCCTCGCTGGCCACGGAGGACTCGAGGGGGAAGGAATATAAGTGGACCGTTCTATAGACATCATTCCTACAGACTGCTTCGAGCTCAAACGTCATGCCAGGATGATCACGCTCTACAGTGCGAATGATTGCATACAGGTGATCTCGAACTTTTGGAGGGAGATGTTTGATGGTATCTTTCGTGAGCGACGAACTTCCTTTTGGCTTCAAGAGCATCGTATATCCCGGGGCCGGGCAGTTCGGTTCCACCCAAAAGTGAAACAACCCAGTGGGACAATTTGGCATCCAAAACGTCCTGGGATTCGAAGGCGTGAGATCTTCATATACCATCTCCAAATCGATTGCTGGTGGAGGCCAGATACTAAGGAGACTGTCGCATAAGCCGCCAGGTTGACGAACGGTTTCAATCTTGTATCCGTCCTCTTCAAGAGTTGTCGGTGGTCTACGAGGCTGCACACTTGAAGCGCTAGTCGGCTGGGATTGTGAACTGGGCATCGTTGTGGGTCGTGCTAGTGGGGTGTCTTGAGCAGATGATCTGAGAGGTGAAGGTGATGAGAGAGAGTGGGCGAAAGAGACTTCAGTGACCGCTCTGTTCGCTGTAAATATGGTGCGTGTTTGACAATCGGGGTCCGTCTTGAGATTGCGCATCGCTCCTGCTTTCCCAGCACTAAAGGAACGTCCGTCGTCCGGGGTGTTTTGAGAGCTGAACAAAGGGTGTTGTACATGAGGGGCTAGACAAGAGTCGCAATACGAAAGCGAAACAGCTGAGTCAGCGCCGTTATTGCCTTTAGTAAAGTGAGTTGTTGTTCTTAAGTGACCAAGACAACCTCGTCATCGTCGTCATTGCCTTCTATGATGTAACGTTTTATGAAACGTGACCAAAAACATTTCTGCCGATATACCTACTGTACAATATCCTCCCATTTATACCGAAGCGACATAATATACCAAGATCCGTGCCGTCAATCCGTCAAGGTCTAAGTTGCGGCCCGTCACGATGCATCCACTTGAGCATTTGCTGTGTTCCGACCCCAGTCACGAGCATGGCGGCCCAGGTTGGTATTTTGGCCATATATTCAGTCCAAAGATCTGACAAAGTCAGATAGGAGTCGACAATCCAAGCTCTGCCAAATGCAGATCAGCTGAAATGCCACATTATCGTGTCTGATGAGTGCAATCAGGGGGATGAAGACTGATGCCAGGCGTACCTCGACTGCCCAGGAGCAAAAGAGCTCTCCCAAGGGGGGATAGCTTTCCATGCCCCGCTCTCTATGAATGTATACAGTGCCTCGCCTGAAGGATTGACCTGTCCTTGACCTAGGAATCGAAGTGTTCCACCAGAATTTGAGAGGAGGACGAAGAATGGAACACTGGGTGAAGAGTTTTGGTGATCAGCCCAGAAGTCATCAAGGCCCCGTCCGAGTGAGCTCACCGGAAGACCAGCCACCGAGTACAGATCTGGTACTCTGCTATATAGTCTATCCGAGCCCATCTGACTCCTGGAAGTGATCCTCTCGATCTAGATATGGCTGTAGCGTTCTTATGAGCCTGTAGGAAAGTCTCTGATGGCTCCTCGTTAGGTCTAGCGTGTCTGTATACGAGACGGACAATCAGCTTCCGATGCGGGCGAATGCATGAGTCGGACACACATAATGATCACCCAAAGGTCTTCGTCTTGTTGATGACCAGATACCGAGGAGCCAACCAGGTCATTGAAGTTGGTGTAGTTCAAGCGAATCACTCCATCCTGCAGATCTTGTGATCTCTGAACTTCTGGATCTACAGGTTCTTCGGCGTTCGTTAGAAACTTCTTGGCGGAGTCGTAGAAGGCTGTCAAGCGAGCGAGTGGGGTGGAAGGGAGTGCAGCTGATAACTGTGACGATGGGGCTGCTGGGAAATTCGGGACTTGCAATGGGACTTGGTTTCTGGATTTTATGTCATTGACAGAGTTGAAATAACAGGACGGCTCGGAAGCAGTGGATGTATACACTTACTGTGCTTGTACCGAGAAAGTACAGCATGCTATAAGATAGATGACGAAGAGAACTCCCGCATATGGCCGGGAGTATAGCATGTTGTGAGCAGCATTCAATATGGTTCTCGTTGTAACGTTGCAATAGAAGTGTAGTCAGAGCAAGGAGCAGCTACAGACAAGTGCGCCCTCGGGGGACAACACCCAGGCACGATTCCAACTTTATGATCTGCCTCCGCCAGGTTTTTCTGACGTGACCTAAGCTTAGCTGTCATTTTATGCTCTATCTTGAGTTATAGCCAAAAGCGATAATCAAGCTCATAGGCAACGTGATAGGAATGAGGCACTACAGGAACAATTGGAGATGCCTCGCAACACGTTAACATGAATTCGCGCAATGGAATACCGACTCCCGGCTCCTCGTAGATCGTGGTATATCTTCATGCATGGGGTAATAATTTCGTCATTGGCTGAATGATCATTCTCCAAGCTCCTCGTCCCGACCATGACTTCATGTGAAAGGGTTCTCAATTTCTATAAAAAAGAATCAGCATCGTATCCTGCAGACCGCTCATTTTTGTTTCAAGCTCTGTCGGACTTGCCGGGAGGTAAAGACCATGTAAACAAAACAGCCACTCACCTGCTGAACCGTCAGTGGGGCTGATGAGGACAATATTAGGACCTCGAAGAACGACGAGACCTAATGATCTAGCGGGCATAGCGGCGTCTATGTGAGATGTAAGCTGTTGATGGTCGATCCTATATACGGTTTGGAACGCATTTGCTAGCTTACCTTCGTATTCCTCGATGACATCGTCCAAAACCAGATTCATGAGTTGATCGAACCCCTTCAGGATGCCGGTGACTTCGTTTCGTTGTCAGAAAAGAAACAGTGCAACGTAACGAATCCCAGTACACTTTCCCAACTTCGACGTGAGGGTCAAGCACAGCCTCGGGACATACCTTCTCTGCCTCCCATAAACTTTACTCTAATACTTTTGTCGACGTAGGTGGCGAGATTCAGAATGGATTCCTTCTTCTTCCTCTCTAATGAGTTGCCCCCTCCAGCTGGTCCACCACCTCTAGCTCCGCCTCGTTGTCCGCCGCCTCGGGCGCCCTGTCAACCGCTTGTCAGCTACGACACAATAGCGCTAGGGCCAATCTGGTAAATGTTACGCACTCTTGCTGACATATTGAGGCTGTTGAGAGATACGGAGGTGTGGGTGATCAGTAGTGATAGAAAGTTGGAGATGAAGCTGTTAGCAGTCACGAACTGGGATAAAATGGAGAAAACCCGAAAATCAATTCAGCTATACACACAGGCTGTCTTGAGAGGCCTATCAATCCATAGATGACATCTTTCTCTCCATAGAGCATCTGCACAACATGTCATCGGCAGCTCCTGATTTTTCGTTCAAAGGTGAGTAGACTATCAAACTTCTGTATTTGAAGGACGGAATTCCCCGACGAAAATCGAGCTCTGACCGATTTCTACAGTCCTCAAGCTGCTGAGCCAGGAGCGAGGCGTCTACGGTCTTCGAAATGGTGACAATGAGCGGTATCGCAGGCACTGTTCCAATAAGCTACACCGCTTGAGACAGGTGACTGGTACTACCAGTGGTAAGGGAAAGGTCTACAAGAAGCCCGCACCAGTAACCGAAGCGAGCGTGAAGGACGTAAAGTAAGCTATAACCCCTTGCGCATTGTCAATCTTGGCGATAATGCTGACCCGTAACAGATATCTCCACCTCCTTCTGTTTTCTGCCGAACGGGCACTCGCGCATTCTCATGCCCTCAAGGTTGATGCCACTTCTCCAAGTGCACCTTCAAACGCTCGACGAGATCAGCTATCATGGCTTCGACGAGCTCTGAGCTTCTCAACGAATCTTTACAACATCGCTCTGTCCCTTTCAAAATCTGGTCAACTTTCACAGAAAACGTTAGCCGAGATCACGATTTACCATCTCTCGCTAAGGGCGGAACTGGCATTCGAGAAGTCCCAATGGGCAGAAGCTTTGACGGATTTGTCTGCCCGACGGAAACTGCTCTCAACCTTGGCGGAAGCAGCGAGGGACAGCTATGACCAAGCGTTAGCTAACGAATTTATCGATCAGTATGATCCTATTATCCGATTCAGCGCATACAAGCTGGGAAGATCGGAGTCTCATGACATTGATGGCGTAGTAGCGGATATAGATTCCGACATGATGGAGGAGGCTCTACCAGGATTTTCGAAGCTTGTCGAAGGGCTTCGAGGAGAAACTGGAGTGGAGGAGATGGAGGCCGGGAGAAAGGTCCTGGAGGATGTCGAATTTGCTCAGGAGAAGGTTGAGCTGAGGTCCGCGGAGATCGTAGCAGTCATGTTGAAAGTTCAAGAGGCTCTGGGCAAGTTGAAAGGGAAGGAGGAAGGCGGGAGGGGAGGGGGGATGAAGGGCTGGGACAGAGTTCTGGGGATCTTGGGCGAAGCTGAAGGTGTCGCCAAGCGGTTATTGGACGATCACGAGGTGGGTGCACTAATCAGATAAGCCGGGGCTGCGGATTTGACTTCTCCCTCTTAGGCTTCCGGATCGTCCACATCACTCAGATCAGCTCGAACCTCCCAATCGCTTTCCCTTGCCCATCAGTATATAGTGCATCTGCTCTTAACCCATCGAATTAGGCGAGATCTCCTTCTCGTAGAAACGCTATCTTCGTCGTCTACTTCTCTCCCATCTGATCCTACCGATTTCAAAATGAAGGGCGGGAGGGCCAAGGTCGAAGATGCAGTGAAGGGATTGGCCGCTATCGTCAAGCTGTATGATGCTGTACTACAAAGCATCGGTCAGTTGAGAGGACTGGCCATCGTGGAAGAAAAGGAGGGCGTCAGGAGGGGCGTCGAAGGTGCCGAGGCATACTTCCATGCCACCAGGTGAGTTGATACTCCTTACACCGGCAATCCTTGATGAGTGATGAGTGATGCGTGCTAGAAGAGCAATGACTGACTATAAACATCTTTTAGATGCTACAATCTTGCCCGCTTGCACTGCATCCATCCTTCACCATCCTATGCTTCGGCCGTTCAACTTCTCTCCCGCTCTAGCATGATCCTTCGCCAAGCAGAATCGTCGCTCCTCGCCAACGAGTTCCCTATACAGGAGGAGATCACTCCAATCTCCCCCTCCTCCCTCACCGAGCTATCTGAGAAAATATCGTCATTAGACCTAGCGGCCAAACGAGCTCTGTTTGCTGACAAAGTGTCGAAACCGGTATTCTTCGATACAGCCTTCAACTACATTGATCTCCCCATGGACGAACTATTGGTGTTAGCTGGGAAGAAGGAGAAGGCACCTCCAGCTGTAGCCGTGGCTGTGGGAAGCGCGGTAGTTGGGATCGCAGAGAAGGTGGAGGAGACTGTTAGCAGTGTAACGAAGAAAGTGGGGGGAAGGACGCAGACTCGGGAAGCGACGCCTGCTCCGGATGTTGAAGGTGCGGACGGTGCAAAGCCAAAGGGCTGGCTTGGGGGGTGGTTTGGGAAGAAGTGAGAAGGTAGCCAAGCATTATGCAAAGAAGTGTGCTACGCTGCGTTCCTAGTGAATTGCCGTCGTGCAGTTAGGTAGCAAATAGCAATAGTGTACATAAAAATAAAACATAATCGCCACCCGCCACGGTCAGTTTGTCTCCGGGTGAAGAGGGAGAGTGACGTCGGAGCATGAAACCGTCCGCTGCCAGTAGCCAGCCAGTGTTGACTCTCACCTCACCCAAATCTCACCTTTCCTGCATTGCCCCATCTTCCCCCTCCCTCTGTCCTTATACACGCAACCGCCCCTACTCCCATCCCCTATCCTCCATAGCCCTATCTCCACCGCAAATCAAGGTCACATTAATGCAATGCTCGCCCGCATCTAGCTTTGTCTCACCCGCGTCGGAACACGCCAAACATGCAGGCTTCCCATGTGTCCAGGTCAAGATCGACCGCTGCTGCCAGACCCACCTCGAGCATACAAGCCAGTCCAAGGGGGTCACCAGGTGTTACTGAGTCTGGGAGCATCAGAGGTGCTGCCGAGATCTTCAAGTGCGTAGCTGGATAGCTCTTTCGTGATCGAGCAGGAAGCTGACTGCGATTCACAGGGATGGTAAATCTACCACTGGGGCTTTGAAGACCGTCCTCAAAGCTCAGCCACCATGGAGTCGGGATGTGGAATTCCATCGTCAAAAGTAGGTCTCTCGAAGCTGTCTTGTCAAGTCGTGTGCTGAAGGGGCGCGGTCATTCATTAGAGCAAGAAATTACTACATGACTCTCTTGTTTGCACATCCCCTATCCACATACGCCCAGTCCATCGACCATCTATGGCTTGATACATCTTACACCCTGATAATGGGGTATCGAGATATGGTTGCCCGCCTCGAAGCATCGCTTCCCCCACCGCCGCCCCAAAACGCCAAGAACAAGGGTAAAGCATCCAACAACCAAACGTCGGGACCAGCGACCATCGAGCTTCGAAAGGCTCTGACGAGATTCCGACAAGCCCTTCAATCCGAGGACACGTTTTATCGGGGACTCCTAACGAGGATTGTCGGATTCTATCAGCTTCAATCATTGGCACTGGAAGAGCTATCGTCGGTACATATACCGGTCCCAGAGGAGTTTGACGACGCCGCTGGTAATGGCCCGGATCAAGGGTTGGCACCGGTATTGAGTGGGGAGGAAAGGGAGAAAAAGTTGGGATTGGTTTATAAAGGGTTGATATGTCTGGGCGATCTCGAGAGATATAAAGAGCAGTATGGGGAGAAGGCTCGGAAGGAGGCGAGGGAAGGCTGGAGAGGGAACCGGATTGGTGAAGAAAGATTCAAGAAGGCCAAAATGTACTACGAGGCTGCGAGACGTCTACAACCTGATAATGGTTAGTATCTTCAACCTCGTCATGATTCCCCACGTCAGTAAAACGTTCACTGATCAGAGCTCGCAACGCCTTAGGTGCTGCATTCAATCAAATGGCTGTAATATCGTCGTACTCATCCGACAACTTCCTCTGCGTTTACCATTATTTCAGAGCTTTGGCGGTCAAACAGCCGTTTCCAGGAGGAGAGGGTAATCTCGAGCGAATCTTGAGAAAGATCTTCGACAAGTGGAGGGCTACTAGGCATGTCGGTGCGGGCGATGTGACTGCGGCCACTGTTGATAATCCCGCCATCGACGAGGTTGAGCAGTTCAAGAAGGACTTTTTAGTGATTCTTGCTATACTGTTCCTTAAAGCGGGGTAAGTAACCGAAATCACTGGTCTCAGCGATCAAGCCATTGGTGCTGATATGATATGTAATCAGGACGTCATACCTACCTGCGCTGAAAAGCAGCACTTTACCACATCTCGCGACACTCCTTCGATCACGTAGTCTACCGGCCGAGATTGTTGTCAAGCTCACGGCCACTACCATTGGATCTCACTGGCACGCTAGAATGGGTACTTCCATCGTTGCTACGGCTCCTGCGGCGGAAAGCGTTGGTAGCTTGACAAAGAACGACAAGCGTCGTCCTGATGCTGAAGAACTTGCTCTGGATTACCTCCTTTGTATCTTTGGAGTTCTGTTACAAGTTGCGGCTACGGAAGTGGTTGACGCCCTCAAGGTCAAAGCAACGTCCGATGGCATCGGATCTAGTACATATGAGAACAGCGCTCTCGCACTAGACGACGGAGGCGTTGCTGATACCGACCCTCAACTTCATACTCACATCAGTGCCGTTCTCCGACGACTACTCCCTTCTCTTCGAATCCTATCCAAATGGCTCAAATCACATGCAGATTACCTGTCTCGTTACGACGACACAAACAATCACGACCTCCGGACTTCCATCGCTACTTTCTGGGAGGTGTATTCGCATTTCACGAGCCACCTCGCTAGTTTATTCCCGATTCAATTACTGCCTTCATTGACTGAGCCGCTAGAGGAGGAGAGGGATATGAAAGGGTTCTCGCCGCTGAAGAGGGGTCACGCCGAGGTCTCTGGGATTAATGGGGTGAAACGTAACGGAGTCAGCGCACATCAACAAGTTCATCCGAATGAGGAACAGTTGATGAGAATTGCGGACTTACTGGTAGATGCTAAATTGCTCGTACAAGTAGATGTGAGTCAGTCTGTCGGGCATTATAGGTATACGCTGGCTGACGGGAACACAGTCTGGTAGAGCGGCTATAACTAGCCCGCGAACCCTGAGACCAGCTATTCATGACCTGACTACCACTGCTCTTGGAGAATCCATGTCTTATCCCGCTGCAAGTGGCAATGCCCTGATGAGTCCACGGGATACAGATGACGGGGACTTGGCGTCGATCAGTACCGAGACAGAAGATGACCCGGTCAATCTCGCAATGCGAGCTACTCTTGGCGAGGGCAGTAGCTTGGATGATGAGGAAGAAAGGCCTCCCGTAGAAGTAGAAGATGATGACGAAGAGATCATTCTCTGGGGTAGAGGGTTAGTACCGATACCATGGTATTGGGTGCATTATTGACGTTCCTCAGATCGACACGAACTCCTGTGAATCAGGCGCCAGTGGCTCGAAGCAACCCACAACAGAATCCGACAGCGTTCGATTTGCTTCAAAGCCTTGCACTGACAGGAAACCCTGGAAGCGTCGAGCAGCGTAGGTTATCTTCGCAAGCAACTGTTGCGCATCAAGTAGCTCCGGCATCGACAAACGTGGCGTCTGCAGATCAATCGTCATCTGGCCTTCTGTTCGGCGGTGACTATCGCGGCGGATCGGGCAGCATCTGGGCGGTTGGGCGGGAAGATTCGGGCAAGGGCAGCAAACGGATAGCGGATCCTGCCATTTCATCTATCTGGGGACCTCCAGCGGCTGCATCGCCTTCACGGCATTTAGCTCAGGTATCGGTACCTCTGCCAGCGCCACCTGTACAACCTGGTCCAGGAGGCTATCAGCCTTCGACAACTGCCATGTCGTCACCTGGTCAAGTACCTTGGGGCAATCAAAGTCATGAGCTGGGCGCTCCGGGCCAGCAGTACCCCGCCTACCCAGCTTACTCGAATAATACCTCTGCAGCAGGCGGTAATACTTCGACTCAATACGCAAACAACAGCCTCTACTCTCAGTACGGAGCTGGCGGTCTGCACTATCCAACCCACACTACTGGTGGACTTGGTCAGTGGGCCCATCCCCAGACTCCAACTTACCAGCAACATCCACCATGAATGTATAGAGTTTCATGGACGATGTTAATGACGGACGACGTGTAGTGGCTGCTTGAAGCTTAACGTTTTCTGTCACGGAGGAGAGCGAGGGGAGGCTCTACGGTAGGACCCAGGCTTGTCAAGCTCAAGCCCCGTGGCTCCCCCTGCCTTGCGAAAACTAGCTGGAGCATTCTGTACATAGCTATCATCTAATTACGCATCTTACGATGTTGTCTGTCTGCTGCCGTAGCTTACTTCTAGCGATGAACGAAGCAATGTCACTGAATGCCACTCCAATCGGGCCCCTCTTACGAATGGTTGCAAGTGGGATTATGACCATCAGACCTGCTCATGCTATCCCTTTGTCAGATCAGGCTTCCAGCTGAAATGAAACGCGATGATCTGAAAGGGAAGTCGACCTCAACGCTGCGTGTATGGCCTTGGACTTCGAAGCACGCAGGGAGGACCTCGAGCAACACTGTACATGCGGGATCGCCACTCGGTACATACAGTACAAGTGTTACATGTTACAAAGACCAGAAGTGCACGTCGTTATGTCAATCACCCTACACCCTACAATAAATTGATCAAAAGCTCAGACAGAACAAATCAGGCTACTGGAAAGATGACATTAGCGGGCTACTATCGTCCTCACTGTCGGGATCATCGACCCCACCCCGAAGAGAGGGGGGCGGCCCACTGGCCAGGGAAAGGGAAGATTTCCCTGCGTCTTCACTGACAGACTTCTCATACCACTTGAACGTCGCTTGAAACTTTGTGATACCCCTCGTCATATCTCTGAGACGGGTCATCAAGCTCTGAGGCTGTTCTGGTACGATACTAGCGTTCTCAATCATGATATCAAGACATGGACCACGCTCTTGTTCACCATCCGTTTCAGGAATGAAGTAAGTGAGACCACCAAATTGGGTGCCAGAAGATGAGAGAGGGCGAACCACACTCCTAGTGGATCGACTACTTCTCCCAGAGAGGGAGTTGTTGCCGTCAAAAGTCCATTCGGAGCTTGTTGCTCTAGCGCCACGAGGATTCAGGAATGGATCGACATCAACTCTCAAAGGACAGTTTCTCTTTGAGGATGACAGGTGAGTTTTTACGAGGAATCTCTGAGCTTCGCTCGGCATCAACATCCCTTCAGCTAGTGACTGACTAGAGTTGACGATCTGAGAAAAGTCATATGGAGGTGACTGCCGATCCCACCTGATTGAATTCGGGCCAGAGGCCTTGTACACTGATCCAGTCGCAGCGAAGATGTCGTTAGCCGTCTCAAACATCAGATAGTGGTGACGTTCAGCCTCGTCTTCCTCCTCCTCTTCCAATTCGAGACTATGAAGCTTCAATACACCTCCAGACTTGGCGCAGACCTTCATCGGAGGCTGATCAGCTCGACCGATCAGTGTCCTCCTGAGCTGGGAAACGTTAGTATCGTCAGCCCCGGTGATGGAAAGGGCTTTGAAGATGCCTTCGAATCCTCTGACACCAGGTTGTAGACGTTGACCAGCACGAATTGAGGAAGAGATACATATGGTGGCAACAGTTTGACGTTCGACGTAGACGTTTGTCATTGAAAAGTCCGACTTTTCGATTGACATTCAGTGTGGTTGGGTAAGTACCGCTCAGCTGGGTAAGTGCCGCTCAGTTGGTAGTGCTTGCTTTATTCAGGACTGGGTGAGTATATCAAAAGATGATTCAGTATGTAAGAGAGGGCGCAGTCCCGGCCGCGAGTGTTGTGGATATATATCACAAAATGGAAAAGGATCGAGGAAGGCTCGAACTTTTTTCCCTTGTGCTGTCAAACGCCGTGATATAGGTTACTGGTACAACGGAAGTCTTGTTGTCGGCATATCGCGGCATATGCCTCCCTAAGGGGATCCTTATAGCGTCAAAGAGAGGTTTGTCGCCAGACCAAAGAAGCATGAAGAGATGAGTTTACATGATTGAAGCTACGGCAATGTCATCTAACACTGGTGATCATGATAACGACGTCCCAAAGTCGTTCTCACCCTTTGATAGCTTCCCATCCAGATTACCATCACCATCAAACACCTTCAGCCAGCCTGCCCAGCTATTGTCCCAAGCTACGTCGCTCTCCGGACGTATAATCTCAAACCCATCCTCCATCCCTCTCCATCTCAACTCCTTCTTCCGCCGCTCTTCTCGAAGATCAGCCTCGGTCACAGCGGGTTTCGTGGATTTCAACTCCTCCGGCGTGAGCTCTCTTTCGCCTGACGCTAACTGCCGCGCGGAGGTGAGACGATCTGTCAAAGCGGTGTAATAGTCTTTGCGGGAAGTCTCAAACCGCGTTGGAAGGGTCTTGAAGGATTTCATATAGTAGGTTTCTGCTTTTCGGTCGAATTCCGTATCAGGTATTGATGATGAGGTTGAACCAGAGGTTGAGGGAGCAGAGTCATATGTAGCCTGGAAGGGATCGTGCTCTTGTGAAGAGGTAGACGACCCGGTCTGGGGACCGATAAAATCTCTCGTATCTCCTGCAATGAGTTTCAGAGCGGCCTGAGCACCCGACAAGACCTTTTTCCGCTCGTTGAAGAAATCCCAGATGACCAATGGGAACTGTTTGAAGCCCAGATGATTGGTGAATGGGACTAAGAGGATTGGTGGTTGAGGCGGAAGGGGGAATGGAGGTTGATGAAGGTGTTCTGGGATTCCAGGGGGTTCATTTGGATTCGTCGATGTCGTATCACTAGGGATGAGAGCTGGTGGAGGGGGTCGGGAGAGGAACGAAAGACCAGAAGGTAAAGGTGATAAAGGTTTGGGTGGTGTCGTTGCTGCTGGCAGTCCTTCCCTTGGCAGATCTAATCCCTCCTCCCCAGTCCCCGCCTGATTAACAACCTCGTCAAACACTCCCATCCCCTTTATCTGGTTCTCAACCTCCGTTTCCCATTTCCAGGGATTCACTCCATTCCCAAATCCGCGCTTCAAGCCTTCCATGTACTCCTTCAGACTCGGTCTCCCAATTAGGACAATTCCTCCCTCGAGTTCTCGCTCGGCTTGTGTTGCGGGATCGAGAGCACCCGGCAGACTCAAGAAGGGCGAAGGTGGTTCGAGGTTAAGAGCTTGACGCCGTTGTTTGAGAATCGACGCTTGCACTTGACGGGTGATAGAGCCGTATAAAGGGGAAGAGATGTGTTCGTAATCAACAGCGGCGGCTACCAGGTATGGCTATTATCGAGTTGGTCAGTCAAAATAAGGATCGTCGAGCAGGATGAAAATGAATAGGATATCTATGATAAATACCTTGATATACTTTCTAAAGTATTTAAAAGCCCTGTCCTCATCATCGTCCTCTGGCCATCTGGCCCCGTACACCTTCACTTTTCGAGGAACATCCAAACTTCCTTGCAGCGGTTCATTCGCCAGTCCCTTGACTTTATCGATATACTCCTTCTTTATCTTCTTGCATTGTCTCCGATCATCGTAGTAGAGATACGATACTGTTCCTACGACCGTTAAGAAGATTGACCAATTTCGCGATGGTAGCTTGGGTTTCCACGAGAGGACAGAACGAGGGATACCGGTGTGTTCGAGGACCGAGAATGAGGCCGGAATGGGCTTGGAGGGATTGGGCGGCGGAGGAGGGGGTGGTGGGGAGCCGTTGGGGGGTGGTTGTGAGTTCCCGCTGGGGGTTGACATGGTTTGTAGGATGGAATGGTATAAGTCAAAATGACAGATGATCTCGAGATTGAGTGCTGAAATTTCGGATGTTCCTGAAGAGAGCAGTTCAAGTGTGGCACATTCTTCTAGACGTCTGGACATGCCGGACAGAGCAAGAGGAGATATGATAAATACATGCAGCTACCGACATACAGTATCTCCGTGATGCTTTGCACAGAGGTCAGTCAAGACACTGGCCTACTACCCAAATCCGTTACAGCTCAATCAAATCAATCATCGTATGCACAAAACCAGTCTGCTCCTCACACCTCTCGGCCGCCCCATTATTTAATATCTCCCATTTGGGTTGTAAGTATTCTGCCCCCACTGGGCAGGTGGCGGCTGTCCAGGTCGAGCCAGCTGCTGAGAGAACTGCTGATTTCGCTGCTGTTGCTCATGGAACATAGCGATCTGCTCTGGTGTCGGTTGAACTTGCAGCGCTTCGGGTCGACGGGGAAGTTGGGCGTTGACGATCGGCTGTTGTGGTTGGGCATAGGAGGTGCCGTAAGGATTTGGCACAGGAGCATCCATTGACGAAGGCGGAGGACGAGATGCTGCAGGTACATGGCGGGGAGATGCCGTCGACTTGGATGAACTACCCACGGATCGGGCAGCCTGAGCAGCTCTCGAACGAAGACCTTCAGTGGGTGCCGATTCGATCCCTCGTCGAATCGCTGGACCCTCGAAGTCTGGATCGTTCTCCATCTCCTTCTGCTCACGCTTCCTTTTCCTTGCAAGAGATTCAGAATTCTCAATTTCGTCCACAGACCATTCTTCAGCAGCGACTTGTTCTCCTCTTCCAGGTTTGCTGACTGGTAGCTTATCGAGCCAATCCATGAGGTCTCGGGTGACTGTAGTGTTTGAAAAGACGTCCTTATGTCTGGATCTGATGTATGGCCGCATCCTCCCGATATCCCGAGCGAGATCTTTGATGGATGTGGAACCCATTCGCCGGAAGATGAGAAGAGCGGCGAACCAGAATTCTGCAAGTAGGTAAGACCGTTAGCCGAGCTCTAACCAGCCACGAATAGAATCGACAGCACATGAATCGCCAGCACTTACCAACGGGAGCGATTCTGTCCGTATTGGCTGTCGCAAATGCAGCCTTATAGTGATTAGTGGCAATGTTAACGAAAAGGGCGAAGGTAGTTTCAATTTTCTTCCTGAACGCATCGTTTGGCTATCACGAGCATAGTATCAGCGCAGCTAAGAGCGCAGTCAAGTCGGACAGCGCTCAAGTCGGACACAGAGAAGGTACTTACAGGATCCGCGCGAGAGATGAATTTGGTGAGTTGCTGGTACGATGGTGGAGAACGGCGATCTGGCTCCATGGCGAATACGATGATTGCGGCAATATGTTGGAAGGGCAAGGAACGCTTGGTAACCCAGTCGAGCAGTGAGCCAAGTCCACCATCCTCGTCCACATATCGCTTTTGCAGCTGAACAATCCATTCTGACCATGGACCGGGGATAGCATTGAGCTTCTCAGCAGCATTTAAAGCCACACCCAGCTGTACACGCTCTACAGAGGGGTAGATGTGTTAACGGAGGGGTAGATGAGTTAACGGAGGGGTAGATGTGTCAACGGAGGGATATGTAGATGTGTCAGCCTGCATACGAGGACACAAATGCCAAACAGTAGACTCACGGAAGATGTCACGCTGCGTATTCCTGTCGATATTGTCATATTCGACACATTGGATCTGGATGGTTTCAAACATCCTCTTGAGGCCCAGAGGAAGAGGTTTCCCACCCTTCTGTAAGTCGGAATATGTGTACCAGAACTTTTCCTTGGTGTGGGGAGAGATGAAAGGAATCCTGCCATCCATAAAGTAGAGTATAGATGTGCATCTCTGTTTGCCGTCAATGGACTCGTAGTAATCGTTACCATCTGGCTTTATCGATTTGGCGAATATGACTGGCGGGCAGTAATAATTCTGAGTGATAGCGGTTACGAAGGGGTGGACCGTGGTGTGTTGACAGCAGATAGCGGTGACCAAGGGGTGTACGGGGGTGTTGACAGCAGAGAGCGGTAACCAAGGGGCGGATGGGGACAGCAGGTGGAGAACATACACGTATGGTTGGTACAGAGATGGGAGTCAATACAAGAAGAGGATATGGAATCAGCATTCGAGCTTCGTTCACCATTCGGAGCGAAGAGTGGGGAAGAGACAGACTCACAAGGAATAGGGATTGGATCAACATGGTCATCTTCAGAGGCCCCCAAACGACATCTCGCTGATAATCGGGATTGAGGTCAACGTTTCCGTAATGAATCATGTCTGCGGGATGTGAATTCAGCACAGTACAGTACACTAACACTTGACGAGGACGAAGCTACTCAAATCGACAGGGAGACGAGACTCACCATGAAGTTGCTTGGTACTATAAGTGGCTGTCCTCGGTTGTGGAAGCCTTCCTCGAAGGACGACCGCCGGCATGTTGGGGTCCTCCTTGACGTCCTC
The DNA here is from genome assembly GCA_001599695.1 of Phaeotremella skinneri. Lineage (NCBI taxonomy): Eukaryota > Fungi > Basidiomycota > Tremellomycetes > Tremellales > Phaeotremellaceae > Phaeotremella > Phaeotremella skinneri. The sequence continues at coordinate 291,488 of BCHT01000010.1, read as the reverse complement.
ATCATCTGAAGCGAGCTCGTCGAGATAAGCTTCGTCTTCATCGTCGGAAAGCACGACCTTGCCGTTGCGCATGACCGAAAGTAGTCAACCTCGCGAGGGGCGCGAGGGGATAGGTCGCGCTGGCCGGTGGAGGGCGAGGGAAAGGAGGGGGCTTTCAGTGGATCCAGTGAGATATGGGATTTATCGAGATTACCTAAATGGGATGAGTATGTCATCATCAGCACTCATCACCACTTGTCCCCTTGAACAGCAACATTTCCAGGTGATAGGAAGTGTTCATGACCAAGAGTGCACATGAAAATGGTGGAGAAATGGGAATTTCGAGATGGTGTCAATGACTTACTCAGGCAGGGTCAACACACTATGACAGAGTGGGATGATATGTAAATGGTGGCCAAAGTGAGAAGAATAGAGAAGGACTGAAAGTGACAGCTTGAGGGAGGAGAAGGAGCACAGCCTTAGTGGGGACTTTCTCACACTCTTTGATTTCAAATCTCGCCCCAAATTGCCACTTGCGGAAATTAGTTTTGAGATTCCCCCGCACAGGCTGAACGATTAACGCATCACATCGAATCCCAAGATCCCAAGTGGGGCCAACAGCGCCAGGGGACGAATCTGATTGGCTCAAGGTCTTCCCAGACCTTATAGAAGGAATTGGAAATGGTGGAATAGTTTGCTGTCAACTTATAATCCCAAGATTTGTTGGGTTACCTTTTATCCCAGCTGTAAAATTCTTTTTCCAGTCTCTCCTATAACTTTTATTTTTGAGTGCATGCATCATCTCTGTCCACCTGGATATGCCCAAATAGCTTTCTATATACTCTCTCTTTATCATCCTTTCCGTCACGCTTACCTGCTCTCGTCAAACGGGGGCTTACTACTCGACGAGCTCAGAGAGGCTAACGAACAACTCGACGAATGCTGCGACGAAATATTAGGGAACTCGACGAACAGGAAAGGGGACTCGACGAGTGCTCGACAACATCCCAATCGCCGAGCGTGTTAGAAGGCCGTCGCCGACTTGTCGATGTTTGAGACCGAATCAGTATCGGGGTATCGATGACGGCTGTCCCTTCGAAAAAGTGAGCGACGCAATCCCCACGACTAAATCGCGTGTGGACAGTAGTGGAAATAGCCTTCCCCTCGAGTTAAGCTACGTTCTGGTAGTATCTGCAACTCTCGCTATGTCCGTACATTGAATAAGTAAGTATCGCGCCAATGCCAAGGATACACGGTAAAAGGGGCGTTTCACATGAGAACCAAACAAATCACATCTACCACGTACAAACCCATCTCACTACCCCGCTGTTCCTCTTACTCAAACTCTGCCTTACTAATCCGACTCTGGTCAAACCGCGTCTCGACCGCCTCTAAACCTCTTCCTCGCTGTCATTCTCGTCATCTGACATGCTCTCCTTTAACATCTCCAATAGCTCGTGAGCCTCGCTAAGCTGAGCCACCAGTATCGCTTGACCTTCTGGGATACTCCCGTCGTCCGCAAAGAATTTGCCATCTCGTCTTAAAGAGTCTATCTGATGCAGGGCTAGGTGGTAAGGATATAGGTCCCGGGGTGAGTAGGGCCCTCCGTATTTCAGGACCTCGTTTAAGCATTTCTTGATTGTCGAAAGTTTGTTTGCCTGTGCGATTGCGTGATTAGTTAATGGTCCAGTCAGATCTATCTATAAATAACATCGTGGTTCCACGATGCAAGACGAGATGCCAGTGCACTCACCACCGGCATCAGTTCCTCTGAAATTGGTTCAGACTCGGCCATCAGACGGTACATTAAGCCGTAACACCGTCGAAGAAGATAAAGCAGAACCTAAGAAGATTTCAGTCTCCATGTCTCTTTCAAAATACCCAATCAGCACACTCACGTATTGTCCTTCAGCCTGGGGATCGATGTCAGTCCCACGTCTGCATCCGATAGATGAGGATGATGACTCACTTTGTTACCCTCTGCATCAACGAACTTCCCGTCAACCCGCATAGAATCGATTTCACGAAGAGACAAGCCGAAGCTGGTAAGTGACCGAAAGTCAGCTATCGCGCTGAAGCGGACATGAAGCGCCCCATCTTCGACAAGCTCACTTGTACAAGTCGGTTTCTCGGAGCGTCCACCGATGCGTCAGTTCTGCAGGAAACGCCCACATGTCAGTCAGCAGCAAGCCTCCAATGAGGGCTAAACAGTCCAAAGTATCTGACTACTCACGCAACCTCTCCAGCTGAGCTTTCATCTCGGTCAACCTCTCCCATATAGGTTTCAGAGGTGGGCTGACGTCCTCCTCCGCATCGCGAGCTTTGATATCTTGGCAGATCTCGAAGCAAGCTTCGAGCAATCCAACCAGGATCGCTTGACCGGTTGGAACTGATGACCCGCCTGGTCCAAGGAATTTGCCGTCCACACGTTTCCTGGAAGATTGAGTCAGCGAGATATGAAGCCGAATGTAGGCATTTCATTGATGTAAGAAGGTATCTGAACATACGAATCAATTTTCCTTAGCTCCTCCAAGCTTGCTTTGAATTCGGTCTTATTAGGCTTGGGCTCAGTGGCAAGGACCGCAAGCTGTTTTCGTAGTAAGACGAGACGTTGATGTATGGGGACAAGTTCCACCGAAAGGACAGATAAAGAAGCCTGGAGGTTGGCAAGGATACGCTCTGGGGAAAGAAAGTATACTGTCAGCAAGATAATACTAAATAGAGACGGGCCGGTGTGCCGTCAGGATGCAAAGCTGAATAAGCAAGATTACTCACCAGTTCCTTCCATTTTTCGCATCATAAGGCGGAGGATGGGTTCGGGGTGCTTTCCATCTTCGTGGTCCTGTTTGATGATCTGCTTGAGAGCGTCAAGCCGTTGTCGGAAAGGTAAGAGGTCTGCCTCGGTATACACGCCAGATTCATTCATATGGGAAAGCAGTTGCTGCAAACACGTCGTCAGCTCCTGGATATAGTGAACGAAGTTAGCAGTAAGCTAGGGAACTCACGCGCATACTAGCAATCTGACAGTACGTGGCTGGACTCTCTCTGCTCTTTCCGATCGTAAGGAAGAAGAGACTGAGGAGGGAGAAGACATCGGCAATGATGGTATCAACCCTATTGGGTTCTGGTGGTTCGGGCCCGGAAGATCGAGTTGAAGATGAAGCGGGAGCGGAAGAGGATGACGCAAGAGTGGACGAATGCGTTCCAGCTTGTTCGTCTCGAATCGCATTCAATTTGGTGACTGTAAGGACATGATCGGACGGGAGGCAGAAAGGGATGAGCAGAAACACGAAACTAACGTGTCAGCAGATTGCTTGAGATTGCACGAGCGTACGGAGGTTCAAGTACCTTGTTTGACCACGGAATTGTAGATTGACATAACATCTTGCGCTCGAATGAATTTGGTGGTATCCTGTCAGATGCATATGAATAGGAGAGTGTTGTCAGTTGAAGATCAACACCTCTCGGAATCGAAATTCCGCCTCCACAATGCGATCGCATGGGCGATGTCATCATGTACAGTTAGTCAGCGGAATGCCGAGCTCACCTTTTTCAACGCTGTCAGTCGGTTACGAATGTTGATGAAAGCCTCCAGCACAGGCAGTTCCTCCTGTAAAAAGTACATGATGAGCTTGGGCGACCACACACAAAGCGAGAGAAATGGTGACAATTTATATTTCGAAGGTAAGGATTTGTTAGTGTACTTACTTGAGGAACCATGTTAGAAGCCATGATGGAGAAGACCTAGAAGTATGCAAATCGCGGTGAAATCTAACTTCTGATTGATGATGGGCCGCTCAGCCTGCCTTCAGCAAGCGGAATCGAAGGCAAGTCGCTCCGAGAATCAATGACCAGGAGGAAGAAGGTGAGGACGATGAAAGGCGACACACGACGATCTAGCTTATAGCGTGAGTGAGGAACGCGTTTGATGGACGGCCGCAGGTACACGTCGTGTTCTCTTCGGGTCGGCTTTGGTTCGAGATGGATGAGCACGACTATCGGGAAAGTGAGAATGGAGATGTGGGATAGTGTGCGTGCTATCAATATGTATGGGAGAGAGAAGTTAAACCTTGCCGATTGGAAGCTTCAAGCCCGGCTCACCGGCAGGCCTAGGGCACATGGAGCAGGCACGCCTAATTAAGATACACTCTTCCACAAGCCTGCCCTTGATAGGCCCCCGCACTGGGGTGTTGCCGTTTTCGTCCAACCTTAGGGGAAGAGGCCCGGTGAGGGAACGCCACGCCGCGTCATGTGTATAATGCCGCAAAGAGCCGAGAGGCGCGCCCGTCGACTGCCACCATAGGGGTCTGAGCGCATCGTCCCCCCCGCCGTAGCACCGCTCGCTCACACCACCACTCGCTCGCTCTCTCTCTCTCTTTGCTTCCTTTGCCTTCTATCTCCCCATACCCAACCAACTACCAGACTCTACTTTTGTCCACTCTCACTCTCTTCATCCCCTCGTTACGTGAGTCATCTCCTTCCCCCGCCCCTTCTTCCCTCCCTATTATGACGGCGTCAGGCAGAGAGATATGAACGCGCAGCGGAACGTTGTCAGCGAGGTGGAGTCGTCCAGCAACCCCCTGTCTCTCACGACTCTCCTTTCTCTCAACCCTCCGACACAACACTCAGTCTCATCTCCCTTTGTGCTCCTCCTCCTCATCTGCATGACGTCGCCAATATACTCCGCAAGCATCTCGTCTTGTCTTGTCACGAAGGCGTTCGCCAGTCACGAACTAGAGCTGACAAGTTAGATTCGATCACCCCTTCCCCCATACCCCGCTTAACCTCTTATCGCTCAACCGATTTATCTGTCTCTGCTTCGTCCTCAACACCATCTTGCATCAATCCTGCTGCAATCATATACACGTCGTCATACATCATCGCACGTCGTTGACAATATCCCGATCAACAGTACACACCCCATCACCGTGAGTTCCCCGCCCGCATTGCCGCCGTCGCGTCGTGAAGTGGATGGCTGGTAGTGCGATCAGTCCCAGGGTGCGAGTCGCTCAACCGTGTTCGAGGACACATCTGGGGTGTCTCGCCTCGCGCAACGTGCTGTGCGACCCCCGTGGTGCTGAGATGCGTGTTGGGAGGTGGATGGAGTTCCCTTGGTTGCCTGTCAGAAGGCCATCACGCGACGGCAATCCATATCCTGCATAGTCGGATCGCTGACAGTCTTTTCTTGCCTTCCATCCTTCTGTCTACCTTCTACCCGTACCTTATCTCATCTTATCTGTTCCCCGCTCCTCGGTCCCTTACCCACGGTCTCGTTATCGACATTCTTGATCGATCAACTCTCCTCTGCCCCTACGTCCGGTATACGCCTACGCTATTCCGCCACCAGATGTCTGCCAATCGCGAAGATTCTGTCTACCTCGCCAAGCTCGCTGAGCAAGCTGAGCGTTATGAGGGTGGGTTTTCCTCTCTTGAGTCAGATGGCCGTCAGGGACCTGCCATTACAGGGCATCCAGCTGGCAATCGAGCCAGCTTCCGTCGCTGTAGCTCAGTCTGTGAGACGTGACTGATCATTCTGTGCTACAGAAATGGTCGAAAACATGAAGACCGTTGCCTCATCCGACCAGGAGTTGACAGTTGAGGAGCGCAATCTCCTCTCTGTTGCTTACAAGAACGTCATCGGTGCCCGACGTGCCTCTTGGCGTATCGTCTCCTCCATCGAGCAGAAGGAGGAGTCTAAGGGTAACGAGGCTCAGGTGGCCATGATCAAGGGCTACAGGGAGAAAATCGAGGCTGAGCTTGCCAAGATCTGTGAGGATATCCTCCAGGTCCTTGACAAACACCTCATTCCCTCCGCTCAGACTGGCGAGTCTAAGGTCTTCTACCACAAGATGTGAGCTCGTTATCTTTCTGCTATGCATAAACGGTGGCTCGGACACTGACGCCGAGTCGCCTTGCAGGATGGGTGACTACCACCGTTACCTAGCCGAGTTCGCTACTGGTGACAAGCGTAAAGACTCTGCCGACAAGTCCCTCGAGGCTTACAAAGCTGCTTCCGACGTTGCGGTCACTGAGCTCCCCCCTACGCACCCCATTCGTCTTGGTCTTGCCTTGAACTTCTCGGTGTTCTAGTGAGTCTCAAACACATTTCAAACTAGATAGGGCCGGGAGGCTGATTCTTTCCCACGCAGTTACGAGATCCTGAACAGCCCAGACCGTGCTTGCCACCTCGCCAAGCAGGCATTCGATGACGCCATTGCTGAGCTCGACACCCTGTCAGAGGAGTCCTACAAGTGAGTACGGACGTGTGGTTTAGGAGAACATGATGCTAACGACGATTTCATCAGGGACTCTACCTTGATCATGCAACTCCTCCGTGACAATCTTACTCTCTGGACTTCGGACATGAACGAGGGCAGTGAGTATCTGTGATATCTGGGTTCCCTACCCAGTCATCCTTGGACATTTTCTGACGTGATTTTTCAATTCTATCAGGTGCTGAGAAGAAGGACGAGGCTGAAGAACCCAAGGAGGAGCCCGTTGCCGCTTAGACGGTAGACGGAACAAATGAACCTTCTGTCCTTTGCGTTCCTATGAATCCAAATCCCCAAATTATCAATCATACCTGGGATCCGGCGTCACAGTCTCTCTCTCTCTCGTCTACTTTTATACTGTCATCTACTCCAAGTGCCAGTGTTTATTCTCTTTTTCTTTTCGAACTCTCCACCCCTAGTTCCATGAGATCAATATCTTCCTTTCGATATGTCGAGATCCGCCTGTCAATGAAGTCTTAAATTCAATGGGAAGGGTGGGGCTGGCATGTTGCGAGGCCAGGCTGGGCTGTACTGAAATTGTTGCACGCTGACAGGCTCGGCGTTGCCTATTGAGTTCAGGCCTGTTGCCCCGTTGCCCCGTTGCCGTGTCCGGGCGTGCCTTGTGAAAGTGACATCTGACCGGGGGTGAGGGAACACCCTGGAGCATGTGATAGGGGCAAGAAAGTGATGATCACTCTGTCAACCCCGGTGTTACCTAAGATCTAAGAGTTGCCACTCACCACCATTCCATATCTTGTGAGCACTTCCAGCGTGCAGTAGTACATAGCGTGGAGACCCCGCAAACACGTCCCGGAATTTCCAGGAATTGCAACAGACTCTATAAGCTTCGTGATCCCGATACAACACATCCCGTCCCATTCTCCATCTGCATTACTTAGCAACAGCACCTCGCACCTTAGATTGAAACCCCCACCGCATTTCCATATACAGAAGATGACAGACCCCATATCCCCTGCCGCGATCCCCCCCATAGGAGACTACGAACCGTTGGCCACCTCCCTCAAGCCGCTGACCGACGCAACTCTCACGGTGCGCATCATCAAGTCGTTCGAGTACAGGACGCAGAAGGCACTGGTATTTAGGGACCTGAACTTTGAGGTGGAGACGGTGGGATCGCTTATGGAGAGATGTAGAGAGGGTGAGTCTTTTGTGTACCAAAATCTTTGAGAGGGGTGTTGCAGAGAAACATAGAAGGGTGGGAGTGGGAGTGTGTGTAGGATAATGGGAGATGCGGAAGGAGATGTGGACTGCTTGTGTGGATCGATGAGTACTGATACGACGTTTAGCGATCAAGACGGCACCTGGATTTAAGCCTTATAGACATCTTGAACTTGGTGAGTGGTTACCTCCAAGTTGAGACGGAAACAATATGATTATGCTTCGTTGGAATGGATGGCAAGACTGATGGTTTTAATCTAGATACACTCAAACGATACACTGTAGCTCATGGTCACAAGGTGAGTTGCTCGTACCTCGAACAAAGAATCACGTATCTTGATCCTTGCTATAACCCCATCCAAATCTCGGTTTCGCACCCCTCGATGCCTTCCTTGTCGTTGCATTAACATATCGGCTCCTACATACCAAGCCGCTGTATGACTTGCTAATCTCACGGATTGTGACCAGACAATGAACCTAATCATCAATCTCGATAACGACGACTGGATACTGGACGATCCGACAAAGACCCTCGCGGAGCTCGGGATGGGTACGTCCTACTCAATCTTACAATTGGTTCCAACTTCAAGTTCTGACCCATTCATCACTCACAGAAAATGAGACGGAGTTATCGTTCTTCAACCGGAAAGACTATGAGGCATTCAAGAAGCATCCGGATGTGGTCAGTCATAGCATATCCTCTTGTGGCGAGATCCTGGCAATTCAGAGCACCTTGTTGGCGCAGAAGAATTACTCGTTATCCGCCTTGACTATTTACCCCGCACTGACATTTGTGCTGCTGCGCTCCAGATCAAATGGGATCAAGTGGATCGGACTCTCAAGACATGATCTGTGAATCTTCTTTTAGCGATTGGAAGGACAAGGTTTTCCGATTCCGGGTTGAGCTACTACATTCTCCGAGAGAGCATTTGCTGTTATTTATATATGCATGCCGATACCATAAGCCTAAACAAGGAGGTTGTGGGGACACTTCGAGAGCGGTTCGCATCGTCAGTAACATGTGTGGGAATATTAAGACCACGGCGGGCAGGCTAAAGCCCCAAAAGACCCAGAGCCTGATTCGCTTAGGATCGGTGTCGTAGCGAGATAAATTCAGTGAGGAGGCTGCCTACGGTTATCACACTCTCCAGGCACAATCAGAGGGAGATGAGAGTCCTCTCTAGCGAGGTTACCTCACAGTATATAGTGGCGATTGGACTGACAGCTGGACTTTCCAGCTCCTTACAGATTACTCTCAAGTCTTGAGCTTTGAGGACGTGGACAAACAAATCTGCACCGAGTTGTCGAAAGTCGTTCGATGATCCTATGCCACAAATGCCTCTCTGGCATTCCAAAAAATCTTGTCCCGACTTAACTGGGGCGGTGGAGGTTCTGAAGCATGGGCAAGTCATCGGAGCACACCTGCAGCAGAAGTAGTTTACTAGTTACTGCTAGTCTCTGGCAAGTCTCGTCCAGAAAAAGCCTCGTCACAATGGAGGATGGGCTGAAGAGTGAACATGTCAGACCGTCAGATTTTTCTCCATTGGGAACTCCCTTCTTTTGGTCTTCCTTATCTGGCCTACTAACAGGGAAAGGAGATGCTATGTATTACAGCCCTCTGCTACCTAAAGGGGAGGGAAGAGTCTTCACCCCAGTTTAGAGTTCTGCGCTGTCTTCGACATTCACACTGCTACTGACTGCTTGTTCTGCTCTTATTATGTGCGACGGAGAAACTGAGAGACAATCCAGTTTCAACACTACATCTCATACCACTCGATTTCCTGATAGTACAGACTGGGATATAGGTGTCCTCGTGGGCAATAAGCAGACCGGAAGGGTTAACATCATTTTCACACATGTTCCCCCTTGGACTAAGTCCACAATCGAAGACAAGTCACTCATCGGTTTCGATAGAAGCCGAGCGCTCTTCGACCCTTTGAGAAGCTTATTTGATGCGAAGATGATGCTCGACAGGATCAATTTCCCTCTACCATCGACGACATCTTACGAACAGGCATTTGATGACTTGTATGAACAGATCAATTTTGCCAATGAGGGACGAGCTTCACGCGACTACAGCCTGACAGGTAGACCGTTGATTTTGGTAGATAGGACGCTTATACATTATACCGACGTACTACGTCGTACAGGATAGAGAACTAATCAAAGAACATTGTACCAGGGTGGGTATGGAGGAGAAAGTCAGTAGTCCAACACCAGATCCATCCGAGTCAGCGCAATCCGGGGAAGAAGAGGGACCACTGTGCAGTTTCTCTACCTATTGATTCGAGTGGAATATCTTTTTCAGTGTACGAGAAAGTGTTAGACATGGCTGCTATAGAGGAAACCATGACGAATTCTGATTCAAGTTGTGTTGAACATGCAGCCTTTTGTGTGACATCGTACTTTGTTTGAGCAAGTTAAGGGATAAAGTCGCGCATGATGTTTGTGTATACAGTTGTCTAGGATGAAGTCATCCTTTTTCATCGTATGCATTTTATCCGGGGAGGAGAATGACGTCGACACTGACGAGCAACATCTTCACCAGTTTCTATATGAGCGGAGGCCTAATCATGAAACGCGGGGCAGCCAGAGAAGCCCGTCCGAGCAGCGCTCCGCTTCTGCTCAAACAACGAGAATGCCATCTCGAAGTGACTGTGGCAGCAGCCCCTTTGTGCCACATGCGAGTGCTGCTGCAGTGCCGGCTTCAGTAGGAGGAAGAGGAATAGTCCGCCGATATTGCAATCTGAGCTTCCTATCATGAAGCCCCTGTAAAGAAGTCATCCCGAGTCTTTCTCGATCAAATTAGCCCCTTGAGACACGATTACACCAAATTTCACTCTCCTCTGCCCCTCAGTGTCGCATCGTAACACTTTCCTTGTGTTTCCTATCCGGAAATCCATTGTTGTTCATGGTAGTCCAGCCATACAGAGCTCTAAATTTTGAGGTCCAGATGTAGACATCATAATGCAGGTATGGCCATGCTGAAAGCAGTCTTGTCTTTTCCGATCCTCCAAACGAATAAGAGCAAATGTCATACGTCACTCCCTTCTGCGTTGCCCCTTCCTGCTTGCCATTAGAGCGGAGTTGCTCTTTGGTCTGTTCGAAACGCCCACCAACTACGACACCTACCGAAGGCAAAATATATTGGAAAGGGATATATGGGCCATAGCGCAGCCTGCCTTGCCACCAGAAGTACCGCCAAGACCAATCTTTCTTAAAATTTTAAGGGCGCCTGCTATTTGCTGACGGGGTCCTACATCGTTACACCAATTCAATGCGACAGACAGCATCGGGATCCAGCCGACCCCCGTATACTACCTCTACTCCATCGGGGCCTCCCGACACAAAGTCCAAACCAGTACCGACCTCTTCAAACCGCAATCTGTCGGCGAGGTACAACGGGAAGACCGCCGAGAAGTATAAAGCATATTTTGTTCTTGGCCCAGAGGATGCTACAGGTGCGATAACTGTTTTGGACAGCGGAAAATTGTTTACCTGCTCCCTTGAGGATTACTGGAAAATCCGCGATGAGCTCGTAGGCATAGTCAAAGGGATCGGGGCAACTCCCCTGCCTGAAGGGAGACTCCCTTCAGAGTTTGAAAACTTGATCAAATCTCTATCAGAAACTACCCCACCTGAATCCTCGACTGATAGCGAGGTTGCCCAACAGGCCTCGATCATTGACCCGCAGACCTTAATGGAGGAAACGATAACTCATGAGATATTTTCTCAAAGCAGGTCACTTGGACATGACCTGGAATCTTCCAAGGTTGGGTTCGACTTCGTCCAAACTAAAGCCGCGGCTTCTGAATCGCGCGACAAATATGGCATATATGTTAGAACAACCAAATCAAAAGCTGGGCATATAATGCGGAGTTAAAACGCTACTCGAGTCCAGGGAACCTACTCTTACGAGCACATAATGCTGTCCCGCTCACTAATCAATTAGAGAGCGGGATAGAATTCCCCGTGTCCTATTGCTCCTGTCGATAGTGGTAGCCAACTGTAGCGATTGGGCCACCTTGTAAATATAAGCTAGAGCAGCTGATGGATAAGGAAGAGCCGATGGAAAAGGAAGAGCCGATGGAGTAGGAAATGGGGAGCGATCAAGTAGGACACCCTGCCACTGGAATCAAGGCAGATACGAGCTTGTAGATATCTGTAGATAGCCAGGCAGAGATTTCCCCACCCAATGTCAATCAAGCCAATGCATCTGATGATTTGAACCCTTTCAAGAGCCTAATGTGTTGGAGACCAAAATATAAAGAGGGAAAAATCTTCCTTTCTTGTGTTGCTTGATTCGGTGATTGTAGTTGGTTGGATGATAGTCAGCGCAATGTGAGGGTCGGGGGTGGGCTCAAGCAACATGGGTGGTATTCGTCTTGTGGCATTGAGGATTGTAAGTTCTCATTTCATGCCTACAGATCTCTGAAGGATCGTCAGTACCTCTAAAGACCCTCACTGAGGTATAACAGATACACAAGGCGATTACTAAAACCCCCGACCCGGCATTGGGTCATCATATCAGACTGAAATGGATAACAACCCCCCACCTCCTTCAAGATGTGAACAGTTGAAATTCACACACGCCCATGGCCTCAAAGAGACGTCGTCCAGACACCGAGTCTGACGCTTCACGCTCACTTGGCGACTTGAGTTTGCTGGACAATGTGTCTGGAAGTGGCCTTGAACGTCAAGTCCGTGGTTCCTTTCAATCAGCCCTATCGGTCTCGAAGACCCCTTTCGAGGTCCACCGCTTCTGTGTCAAGCCTTATAAACGGCAACGGAGACGACAATGAATTTGTTGCTTGTCAGCCTAACTACTACAAACAGTTTCCGTTGACATCTACATTTTGTCTCAATACGCTCCAGACTTCCACTCCCACCAGAGAATAAACAAAGCCACAAGCCGCTCGTAGCATCAATGTCCTCCAACAGTCTTTCGCTGAGAATCCGGCCGTACAAATTCGAATCCTACTTCTACGTCGGCCCTGTCCAGACTGCGGACGGCGAGCCATGGACCCTGGGCTTGCTTCGAAGCCACCACAGAGCTGAGGGGCTCGCCTTCACAGACGTGGAAGCAGACAAGAAGGCCTTTGTAGCCATCGGTTCGAAATTCACCTACCCAGATGGACTTCACTCATTGCAAACAGCTTCGGAACGCTTTGCGGAGGAAATCATTGCCAGTGATCCTCGGTTGGCGCAGCGTATTCAAAATCGACTGGTTGGATGGGACTTTGCGGTCGACGAAACAGAGGCGGACACGCTGGGCAAGGTAGACTTGGGCAAGCACTGGAGAGAGTTCATCATTACAGAGTATGCCTCTACCCCTCAATCTCTCCCTGAACGAACATATCTCGGCTGGCAGCGCAGTGAGTACTGAGCGACGAGACTCTTCCTTATAAATGGCTTGAGCTGTGCTTGTTCTCGAAATTCGCTTGAGCGATCGTCTTGTTTGCCGATCAATTGCATTGAACTAAGAAGAAGGCGGGTTGCTGCGCACACATTGATCATCTCTATAAATATTTACAACATCATCTGAGCATTCCATTCCGCAGTTTGCAGGCCCAGTTCCTGGATGAACTTGCGCAAGACCATATCTTCGCCACCCTCGTCTCTGCCTTTGCTTAGACATGTATATATCAACCAGCATGTTCAACGATCTCTGTCACCAGCTTCCCATTCAAGATCTTCGACTTCATCTGCTCCGGTACCGGTCTTTCGACAAACTCGCCCTCCTCGCCTTGATCATTGGGAATTGAGATGTTGATAGAACTCGTTTTGGATGTTACAATCTCCACACTCTCTGCACATGCTTTTGATAGATAAACTTGGCCCGAATCGGTGGTGTCAATGAGGATCGTAGGGACGCTTCCCGTAATCTGAACCTCGAAAGAAGGCGACGACGTTATTGAGAGTGATGATACAGCTGAGTCGAGAAGGAGAGCAGTCTTTTTGCAGTTAACTGTAGATAGCGCAAGAAGCAGATGGACTCGTCAGTTCGTTTACCTACTTGTTACTCATACTGCATGCCACCTCGACTGAGGCTTGCAAACTCACCCATGGTCACTGCATTGATCTTCCCGGAAATCTTGATGACGGAATTCTGACATCCAAAGATGTGAACGACTTGGTGAAGTCCTGTATTGTCGATCGATATATCTTTCTGTCCATCGAAGTACTCCTATTGCCATAACAAAGTCAGCATGTCAAGAAGTGCAGCTCCACAGGGTGCGAACGACTAACCACGACCCATTTCGTACCGTCCTCTAACTCCATCTTTGGCGGCTTGTTTGCAGCAACAAACGCTCCAGGTTTAGCTTTGACTGGCGGTGGAGCCTTTTTGGCCACATCAGGAATAACACTCGAAGCTCTTAGTTCGGGGTTCTTGTGCGTCATCTGAGATGGATCAACCTTTTTCAGGCCGGATGTTACAGCTCCCCCTTTGTTGAGGTCGGCAAGAAGGGCAGCAGCCCCTCCGACTGCTGCTTTGGGGGCTGCGGGAGAGGTGGTTGAGGTAAAGTCAGATGGAGGAGGTGGAGGTGGTGGCGGAGGTCCCGAAGCTGTGGACGCGGAGGTGGTCGAGGTGGGCATGGTACTTGGAGCGGCGGAGCCCTGAGAACGCCGATAGCAAGCATGATCAGATTAAAACGACGAGAGGAGAGTGTTGGTAACGCGCTCACCTTTGGATTCCACGCAACACCTGTCGTATGCCATTGTTTAACGTATTTCTGCAGTGCATCCATGACGGGCGCGAATCCTCTTGCCCATGCCACGGCTGTAGGGTTTCTATGCATGGGGAATGAGTGACCTGCCCATGGGAAACCTCAACCCTACTTACGTGTCTTTGAATTGCTTGATGACCCTGTTCACCCAAAATTGAGCGGCTTCCTTCATTTCTCCTATGTAGGGCGCAGGTGCGGGTTCCTACCAAACGTCAGCTCTTCCATTCAGCCAGGCTTCGGCCCATAAGAGCCAGACAAGACTGCGACTCACCACTGCTACCCATCCAAAGCCGCTCACTCCTTCACCGATAACGCTGAGTGCACTTCCCCATTCTCTACCGTCTTTAGTTCGACCAAGCTTATCCTTAGCTTCAACGATAGCCGTGATTGCGTCTGACTGAGGCTTGAGGAGCGGAACTAATGCTGCCTGGGCTGGTTTGACATGGGCGGACGCCATTTGCAGGAAAGATTGTTGAGCAGACAGGAGGGGGACCAACATAGAGACCTGCAGTAGAAAGCTTCAGCTCATGTAATTGTCCGTAAGCTTGAGACCTACATGCTGCTCCACGATGCCACCAACTTGCTTCGATAATGCGAGGAACTCGGCAAATGGTCCGTCGATAACGTCGGCTTGGTACGCCTGAGCTGCGGGAGAGAGTACAGCCTCTTCTCGAGCGACGGGCGGAGCAGGTGGAGGAGGGGGCGGTGCAGGTGCGGATGGGGGCGCGACGTGCCCAGCTAGGATGTCGTGAGAGGTTGTGGTTGGCGACCGAAGCGAGGAAGTGGGTGTAGGGGATGACTGGGACTGAGCGACATCCTCAAGGCGTGATGTGACGGCTGGAACATGTCAGTGTGGGGGTAGAAGTTATACCGATCGACTGACCTTCTAAGCGTTTGCTGCAGACCAGAATAGGCGATGAGAGGAGTGAGCAGAGGTCAGCGCGTGACTCTATTGTATCCTACGAGGTACGAGAAGGATGGCGGGAAATCTTCTTGATATCAACCAGCAGCGTAGAGGCAAGAGTGACGAGCGAGCTAGACAATGTCACCTACATGATGGTGCTCAACGAATGCAGCCCTTGAGACGGAGCTGTCATCTCTGGGTTTGTTAAACGACTGTTAGGCTAAGGGATGTCTCAATTAGCACTTGTCGACGGGGGGTGGAGGAAATGCGCTTATAAGCCATAAAGGCTCACCATGACGGGCGAAGAGCTGTTGCTGTATCTTCTGGGGTCGTAGGAGCTGGACGGTAGATGTAGAGTTGAGCAATGGAACGCAACAACCGACTCTGTCTCAGCCATTCCCAACTGGTGGACATAATGACGTGGCATTCTAGATGCGCCTGGAACTGTGCCCAAGTAACCGGTTCCACCATCCTGCTTGCTAGTTAGTTGAATGCCCAGCTATCGAGAGTTGGGTGTTCTCTTCCTTCTCAGCATCTAGACACATACTCTACACGCGATGGACGCAATTAGAGTGGCCAAGGTGGAAAATGTCGTCCTCAACTACCCTGTGCCCATCTCCATTACGGATCCTTCTCCTTCGACCAGAAGGAGGACGGGAACTCTTCATCTAACCCCTCATCACCTAATCTTCTCCCCGGCAGCCACTTCACCCCCTCACAGCGCGACTGACGACGAACTATGGATACCATATCCCATCATAGCTCTTTGTACACGCCTACCGCCGTTCCATCCGTCCCGCTTGTATCCTGTGTCGATACGGACGAGGACATTCGAGACATATATACTTCAATTTGAGCAGGAACGCGAAGGAGGAGCAGAGGACGTTTGGCAAAGTGTCAAAGATTGCGCTGTAGCTTGTAGGTCACTTTGTTGTTCCATCTGTCAGTTGGTTGGATCAGCTTATTAACTCGCCAAATCTTATAGCCTCGGTGGAACAGCTCTATGCCTTCTTCTATACTCTTCCTGCAGCACCCGGGACGAGCTCATCTCATGGGGCAATTGGAAATTCCCATCCTTCTGTGCCATCTGCACCAACCAGTACTTCCTCGGCGCCTCTTTCTCTTTCTCCTGAAAAGTTGTCGCATCCTCCTGCAGCGCAACATCCCGTTGCTACCCCTCCATCACCTCCCGGTTGGTATGCCTTCAATCCTAGAAGCGAGTTCGCTCGACAAGGTCTCGGAAGTAGAACCAAGGCTTGGAGATTCACAGATATCAATCGCGATTATGCCTTCTGCCCAACATACCCGGCAAAGCTGGTCGTTCCCAGTCGTATCAGTGACTCGGTACTCAGTTACGCCGTGAAGTACAGGAGCAAGGGACGGATACCGGCGTTGTCATATCTGCATTGGGCGAATCATGTGAGTATCACAAGCATACCGACAGTACTGTATATCATCACAACCTGACCAATATACCGCAGGCATCAATCACACGCTGCTCGCAACCCATGGTCGGACTCAAGAACTCGAGATCCCCACAAGACGAAAGATTAGTCGAATGCATATTTGCCTCCCACCTATCCCCTGATACTGCTTACGCCCCGACGACAAACCCCCTTTCACCACCATCCAACCCCCAGTCCCTACCTAATGTCTATGGAGCGACATCTACAAACCTCATAATCGACGCTCGACCAACTGCTAATGCTATGGCGAATGTGGCCAAAGGTGCAGGCACAGAGAACATGGAAAATTACAAGTCCTCCAAAAAGGCCTATCTCGGCATAGACAACATTCACGTCATGCGGAACAGTCTCAACACCGTTGTCGCAGCTCTACCAGATTCTGAAGCCGGCCCCACGGCGACTGTTGACCGAACGCTTTTGAGGAAAAGCAATTGGCTGAAACACATATCAGCCCTCCTCGACGGAAGCTTGGTCATCGTCAAGAATATTCACATCAACTCTTCCCACGTTCTGATTCATTGTTCAGATGGATGGGATCGCACCTCTCAACTCAGCGCCACTGCCCAAATCTGCCTCGACCCCTACTATCGGACCTTTGAAGGCTTGAAAGTACTCATCGAAAAGGACTGGTTAGCGTTCGGGCACAAATTCCTCGATAGATCGGGCCATCTCTCCTCGGAGAAACTTTTTACGGTTACCGCTAGCAACGCAAATGGGGATGAAGAAAGTGATGACGAGTTTGGTGGCGCTCAGAAGGCGGCCCAAGCATTCATAGCGTCCTTTCAAAAGCAATTCACTTCTAGTTCAGATCTCAAAGAGATCTCGCCTGTGTTTCACCAGTTCCTCGATTGCTTGTATCAATTACTCCGACAATTCTCAGATAGATTCGAATTCAACGAGGACTATCTCATCGATCTACACTATCATCTCTACGCATGTCAGTTCGGTACGTTTCTCTTCAATAGCGAAAACGATCGTCGGACTAGCGGAACGAATGGGAAATCTTACATCGATCGAACTGTCTCGGCATGGGATTACCTAGATATGCCGGAGCAGCGAGCTAAATACGTCAACGCTCAATACGACCCTTCATTGGACGATAGAAACTCCCGTCTTCCGACTGCTGACTTGGGGGTTCTGATCCTGGATCCTAAAGACGTTAAATTCTGGCATAAGCTCTTCAAGCGAAGCAACGAGGAGATGAACGGTTCTGCCACCGCGTCACAAGCCCAAGGAGCTGAGTTTCTTGGACCCATTGGCGCGGATGAAGTTGATCCTATCAGCGCAGAGGGAGTCCTGGAGGGGCTGGCGACGAGAGTTGAAGGTCCGGGAGCGAAGTCGGCAGAGGGGGCCGATGGTCTCCTAAGTCTACCTTACAAGGTCAGGGCGAAAAGTTCGTCCCCGCATCCGCCGACGGGATCATCTGCTTCTGATCTGTCTATGCCCTCCGCACTTCCCCATGGGCAGAAGGATACTTTTCGGCCAATCATGTCGACGCCCTTGGTATCCTCTCTCCAAACGTCGCAAAGGGGTTCGAGCCCTGGTTTGGGTAATAGTCAAACTGGCTCCGGTCCTATAGCTCGACTTACTCGCGCACCAGCTGTACAGCCTTCTAACTCCAGTGGAAACTCATGGAACTGGTCTCAGCTCTCCTCTGGCGCTTTCACCGCCCTCCAAGGCGCGGCGAGCCAGATCAAGACTATCTCCCAGGACGCTATCGAAAAGCTCTCCGAGGCTGTGCCAGCTCCGGCCGATCGCGAGGGGGAGATGTGGGGTCGGTCTGGTGGGGGTGGGAGGGACTACGAGCCAGGGACAGGTATTGGAGAGGGCAGGATATCGGGCAGTGCTCTTGGGAGAGCAAGTGACGGAGTCGGTAGCCGGGTTGTGGGAGTCAGGATACCGTCTGAAAGTAACCCGTGGTCAGCGGGTCTGAATACGGATAAACCTCTACCAAGTCCTGCGCTAGGTGGTCAATCTCGACCAGTATCTTCAGCCCGTCTGCCGAGCTTGACATCTAATCCATGGAGTTTAGAAGCCCCATCTCAAATATCGACACCCAGGATGACTGGAACAACGTCAACGCGCGATCAAGGGATTAATGACATTTACGAAAACGAAAATGGACGACCAACATTGGCTTCTTTGAGTTTGATGGATGAGACCAAACGACAGGCACCGATACCGACAACAAAAGCGTCTGTACCACAAGGGTCTGCGACAACGGCGTTGGACAAGGAGATGATAGAAGCGGCTTTGGGAGGGGATCAGAAAGCTTGGGATCCTCTTGGGGCTTCGTAGAGTGTTGCTCATTTGATAGCTTGTATTTCTGACTTGTTGTATTTTCAGCATGATATCGCGGATCTATTCTCGATTGATGTGGTGTCGACGTTCATGCATATGCAGAGTCATTTCTGTATGGATTGGGAAATGTGTGACTGTTATTAACGAAACGCCGCACCAACCGGTTGCTTGTAACCTGAAACGTCTACGAACGTCGCTCTCGTTTGAGGGCCAAATAAATCCCCTGCCGAAACAGAAAGCTAATTTATAAAGTCGAATTGTCGATAAGCTATATTTACCTCTCCGACCTTTCATCCCGTCTTGTTCCAAGCCTTTAGACTAGAGGCAACAAGCCGTTGAGTCGGACAAGATGTCCATGTCTCCAAAGGTCGACATTGCCGCATCAGAAAAAGCCCGAGCCGAGGTAAGCAGCTAGCAACCACCATATTTCCTCGCTCACTTCCTCTCCAAAGGGTAACGCAGCGTTCAAGAAGGGAAAATGGGTAGAGAGTATCGGTGAGACTTCACTTCATGGGCTCTTCATCCTCTCCATTCCTCTTTTGTGTGACCTATATATCGGTTACGCAGATCGCTGAGTCAATATTGGTCAGGTCATTACACCACAGCAACTGTTTATAACCCCTCAGACCCTGTGGGCTATTCGAACCGAGCTCAAGCCTATCTAAAGCTTGACAAGTGAGTTCGATCTTCTCAATTCTCCCCCCCTTCATCTCACTCTCTCGTGTACAGAGGTAGAAGCTAAGGAATACGTTCACATAGATTCCAAGACGCCGAGAGAGATTGTACGACCTCCCTCTCACTTCAGGGGGCAAATGTGAAAGCCCTCTACAGACGGGCATTGGCACGCAGAGGACTGAACAAGCTGGACGAGGCTATTGATGGTATGTATCGTAGTCTTGCTCCGAGACTGTATATTCTGCTGACAGATGGTCAAGATCTCCAAGCGCTGTTGAAACTTGAACCGAAGAATTCCGTGGCGATCACGGAATTGGAGGAAGTGCGAAGTGAGAAAGCGAAGAGTGTCAAGGTGTGTTACCCCCGAAAACTCCATGATCTACCAGAGATGACTGACGTCCTACCCAGCCTGTAAAACCGAGATTACCGCCCTCACCTCCTAAGCCTTCACCACCGACTCTTTCCAGTGCCGAGAAACAATCTGGGATAAGAGCGTCGGCCGATCTGGAGGACAAATCATCGTCTAGCTCTCATAAGGAGCCGACTCTATCGCCAGGACCTTCCACCTCGTTTGCCTCTCTTCGGAAAAATAGGGATGGGAAGAAGACATTCGTATCGTCCCCTGGACCTAATGGGAAGACTAACGATGCCTCCACATCATCGAGTCAAACACCATCTCACGACGCGACCCGTCCACTACTTCCCCAGTCATCTGCCTCGACATCGACAACGATCCCACCACCTTCCTCATCTGCACCGCCATCATCGACTGCACCTGCACCTAAGAGATCTATACCTCAAGCAACCACTCATAACACCCCGATCCGACCCATATCCACAACAACACCAGCAATAGCTCACCCTAAAACTTCCACATCAACAAACGACCCACCACTCCGTAGGCCTCCCTCCCCACCACCCAACGCCAAATCGCAAGCTCCAGGCTCTGGCCTAATCCTCATCCGAAAACTCTCAGAATGCTCAAATCCCTCAGAAGCATGGCATATTTTATCCGTGAGCCATCCCCCAACCCTCCTGTGATTGGACCCCATCCCTCCTGTGATTGAACGACAGCTAACAAAGAGACCTGGTCGAACAGTACTATCCCCCTAAAAACGTTCCCGTCATTTTAGATGGATTACTCGAGCCTGATACCCTGGGCCAGATTCTTCTGGCACTGGCTTATGCTTCGCGTGAGGCAGATGGGGAGGGGACGAAGGAGATCGTCAAGGAGATCATGCAGGGTCTCAGGGGTACGCAGAGGTATCGGATGAATGTTGCTATGCTCTCGCGGGATGAACGGCGGGCAGGCGATGATGCGTGGAAGGCATGTGGAGGTGTTGGGCCATGGACCTGAGTATGCGTAGCACCCTGCATGCATCGTCGTTGATCCGACGAAGTGAGATCAAGCTATGAGCCATTCAGAGACATGAACCGCAAAAGCTTCTGCACAGATTGAGGATGTAGAGATCCAAATATTAATCCATAGATCCTCCCAAGATTATACCGAAAAATACCATCAAGTCCCAGACGTCCCTACCAAAGACCGACCAACCGTCCAAGCGTCCATCCCAAACACCCCATACCCACCGGCAAAATCCCCAGATAAACAATCAAATCCTGCCACAATCTCCTCCCAGCCCGTCGTTTCTGCAGCTGTCGTTCCTTGCGTGCTAGGAGTTGGTCGGTCGAGGGATCGTTCAGCGAGTCGGTGCGGTTATGTCCTCCGCCTGAACCTGGGGTGAAACGGGTTTCAGGTTGAGTGGTCGGTTGAGGAGTTGGGGTGGTGTAGGGGAATACTATGGCTAGGGGGGATCGGACGTGGAAGGTTATTATGAAGAAGAGGGCTGCGGTGAGTGTTAGTACGGCTACTGAATCTTTAGAGAACGATCATAGGCAAGACCATAGCGCTCTTTGGACGATAGCCCAGATACTCTGTCGTGTCGTATTCACTCACATGGCAGAAACCACCCCACAGCCAACGCACAGACCACCCCGACCAACTCAATCTTCTCGACCAATTTCCCGCCAAAACAAGCCAAAGCAACAACAACAACCCACATCCCGACACCGACCCATCTCGCGGCCCGTTTCCCGTCGCCCCTCTCAACTCCTAAGACTTTGAGCATCGTATCCCGCCCCCGCAGGATCCACATGTTACACGTGCCTAGCGTGATAGCGCACGTCAGGAAACGGGCAAAGTTAACCCATCCGTCATCGGGCGGTAGGAGGGTGAAGACGCCTGCAGAAGTCGTGGTCGGGTCAAGAGAGTCGGAGAAGGCCAAGATGTTTTGGGGGATCGGAAGGAGGTAGTAGGGTACTAGGGATAGTGGGAGAGAGAGGATTAGGATGAGGGTCGAAGTGGCGAGACAGGGGATCGCGAATTGGGATCGAGAGTTCCGGGCGAGGGAGGAATGGATCGGAAGGGTGTTGACGTGGGGTGTGAGGAAGAGGGTAAGTGTTGCTATAGACAGATGTCAGAGAGTGCAATCTTACGTCGGCGAGAAGAGGAGCGGTACACAGCGACCACAGCTTGAGATGTTGGATGAACTTAAGTACTCACTCAATCCCGCCCCTGCACTACTGCTACCTCCTAGCCCTCGCTTCACAGCTCTTCCAAACACTTCAGTGCTCCGCTGAAAAACCTCCAAAGCCCTCTCCTCGTCCTTGATCAAATCCGCAGCCTTCTTGATCTCGACCGTTCGGCCTATAACCAGGAACGCAATGACTGGTAACAAAAGGGCCAAGACTATTGGTGACTTTCGGAGTGGTCTAGTAACGCGAGAAGGCAGGAGAGAGGGCAAAAGCTACAAGTCTTGTCAGCTGAAGGCCATGTAAAGCAGGAGAGCAACATACCGACACGCTGCCGAGAATAGTCCACAGGATTCGGGAGGAGTAGAATCCGTTATTTGGTAGGTATGTCTCAACCGCGGGAGATATCAGGGGGTGTAGAGCTACGATGGTTTAGTATATCTCCCAGTGGCTATACCATCACCCAGATCTATACGCCTAACTCACTACTCAGCCATCCTACCACCAGCCCCATGACGGACCCCACGACAATCGTTCGTCCAGCCCACCGACCGTAGCGCCCGGCGACACAAGCGAAGACTTCTTCGAAGCTGTTGACTTTGAGGTACCTGGGGTTCAGCAGGTGAGTTATTTTGCTTGTTACAATTGCGCGTGGGTTGTATTCCTATCGAAGCAGATTAAACATAACAGAAACCTACCAAGCCAGATACACTATCACGATATGTGCACATGCCGATAAAAGGGCGATGCCACATATCAGAGGCACGAACAGGACTACTCCGGCAGGGAGAAAGCTGTATGGTAACAGAGCCAGTAGTGGTAGAAGTGGTAGAGGATGAGAAAGGATGAGAGGTGGGACGAGCTGCGAGATAGGGTTACACAAGCAGTATGTCAGCCAGCGATCCCCGTAGGATATTCACGTCGAGGCTTGGCGAGGAGGTAGACCACTGTTGTTGTTGCTTGGCCATGTGCAATACAGATACGAACTGGCGGTGACTCACCTCGATTAAGCTTCTTTCTTTCACCTTTACCTCGTCCCGATCCCAGCGTTTCCTCCTCCTCCCATTCCTCCCTCTCGTCACAAGCGGCTGCCCAGCTTCGTAGTCCTCTCCCTGCCCCTCCATCTCCTCTTCATCGAACAACACATCCTCCTCGTCCCCCTCCATCTCGTCATCATCGTTGTCCAAGATCTCCAACATGGAATCATCGTTGAAACTCGTCGTTCCTGATCCGGAAGCTGACGGGTGACTGGTGGAAGAAGAGGCGCTCGGTCGGTCGTCAGGCGTATCGGAGGATGAAGTAGATGGACGGGGTAGTTGGATCTGCAGCGCGTCAATGTGATAGGCTCGCGTCGGGGTTCCGGCCGGATGGTGGAGGGTAATTTGAGATGGGCCTGAGGATGTTGGCGGGGGCGGAGATGGGCGTCTGGACGGGGAGCGAGTGGGTGGTGTCGTGGGTGGCATGCTGGGAGTGGGCGGGAGGTGAGCTAGGTTGCATAAGGGGGGATGAGGATATGCGTTGGGTACAAGTAGATGGAGAGCGGGGGTGGTGGAGAGAAAGAGGTGCGAGAGGATGGGTTTGTTGCCAGCGGGAGAAGGGGGTGGTGGTTGGTTGGTTCTGGTGCCTGAGCCGGGAGTCGCGCTGCGGTGGGCACGGGCGCGACCGTTCATGCCGGTCCGACATTCCAGCAATAGATATAAAAATGGCATCCCAGATGCATGCAGCGAGGCTTTAGTCGTATAGCCCGGTAGCAGTCATATGTCGGGTCCACTTCCCCTACCCAGGCAGGGGACATTCAAACGGAACGCCCACATCAACTACTTTCTCCGCTGCCTCCGAGCACTCCCATCAGCAGCTGAGGGCCATGATTCGAATAGGTCAGTCTAATGAGCTATACGGTCCGGCGTCGCTGTTTTGGTCCTGCTATTGCATATGCTATGTGGCTGTATACTGATGAGATGATACAGAATCACCATCGCATATTTCTGTATATCAGGGTTAGACCTTCTGGGAGCGCTTGACGAGAAGACTTCGCAGGAACAGAGAGATGGATGGATAGAATGGATATGGGATCTGCAATCGCGTTCGTCCTCTTCCTGCTTAGTTTAATTGGGTTATCGATCTCTAAGCGCTAATCTCTCGTCGACGCAGCATCAGGAGGATTTAGAGGATCTACATTCATGACAACAAATGTCTGTAACCTCTGTCGGAACACGGACGACATCAACTGACACACCTCAGAACCCAGAAACGTCACCCGGCCATCTTCCATCAACTTACACCGCACTTCTCACCCTGTCTTTGCTGAGGGCACCACTCGACCGACTGAATCGTGCATCTCTCCTATCGTTTCTGACATCCTGTCAAGGTCCCGATGGGTCGTAAGTCTGTCTATTCAGACTGAAGAAAGAAACCAGCTCCGAATAGTCGACCGAAATTTGGAGACCAGATACGAGCTGATCCATGATCTGTACAGTTTCTCTCCACTTCCTTCGGACGGGGGTAGTCCCTCTGGGAATTTTCAGAACGATCTCCGGATGGTGTATATTGCCTCGGTGATCTGCGATCTCCTGCAGGATTTCTCTGGTATCGATACAAAGAAAGCTGTCGAGTTCATCAAGAGATGTCGAGTGCGTTTTGACCTCCTCACTGCACCCCCTACGAGCTGCTCAAAGCTGACTTGAAGCAGACTTGGGAAGGCGCATATGCCTCTCGGCCAGGTATAATCGAAGCTCAAGGTGTGTGATTTGTACACTCCCCAACAGTCTTCCATCTCACTTTAGAAACATAGCTAAAAAAATCAATAGGTGGAACGACGTACTGTGCTCTGGCGGCTTTATCCATCCTGTCCTCCCAACCTTCGACTTCCAACACACCCTCGGAGCCTCTGTCTCCTGCCGAGGAATCCGAAACTCTGCGATGGCTAGTCCACAGGCAGATTGGGGGATTCCAAGGCCGTCCTGGGAAACTTGAGGATGTGTGTTATTCCTTCTGGTGCGGTGGGGGCATATCGGTATGTTGTGTGTCACATTCTCATTTAATTCTACACATTCAACAAAGTCTCGTCGAGACTAAGTGAGGCCTAGTGGACAATGACTCATCATTTTCCGATAATCATAGATCCTAGGCAAAGCCAACCTCATCAACTATCCAGCGAATACTTCCTTCCTCCTTTCATCTCAGTCTGTGATCGGTGGATTCGGGAAAGAACCCGAGGATTACCCAGATCCCTTCCATTCCTACCTAGCTATTGCCGCGCTCTCCCTCTCGCTCTCGCTCTCAACTCCCACTTCAACTTCCACTTCGACTTTCGCAAACAATTCGGATGCTTCGTTGTCTGAGGAATTCAAGACACCGGAACTAGGATTGAAGGCGTTGGACGTGAGGTGGAATGTCGGAGTTGATACGGCTACGTGGATACGGGCAGAGATTCGACGCCTGAAATCTTTGGGCGAGCTAGAGCTGGGACGAGGGTGAGTGTAAGAGTTAATTGTGGAGTGAGATTGAGTGAGATGGGCTGAGGTGGACGAATGATGAGCCGAAGATACCTAAGGTAGCAATGGCAATGGTCTGATAAGGCGGAGACCAGTGTCACCGGTATCTCATCAAAGTTTGAGGTGGAAGTCTATACCTAGCATTGCAAATTTACACCTATAAAGACAACACAGAAGAGATGTACAAGAATGTAACAATTACAACCACAAACAACATTGTTTACAACCTCCCACAATCCCCAACCCAAGGGGATGGTATCCAATAGGTCATAAGACAGTCAGTCCAGCCTCACCGTTGTCTGCCCACCCAAAATTCGCCCCGTACCGGCAACCCCTCAATCCTGACCCTCCCACCCACGCCACCAATCCGCACTCGCACAGCGGAGATCCCACAGATCCCAGCCAAAGCGCCACCCTTAAACACGACCTTACTGACAAAATCTGATAAAACCGAATCACGACCTGGGAGGATATCTAGTGGGATATTCAAGAGGGGAGCGCGGACTGTCAATCTCTTGCCTTGTTTCGGCTCCTGTCCGTCATCTTGCGAGGGAGGTATTGAAACAAGAGTAAGAGTATCCGGATCATCAGGTGAAGGGAGTGTTGTGGATGGTAAGAATTCTTCGGGATGGATCCTCCCAAAAGCCCTTGGCGGATAGGGTTCGTCTCCTTCTTCCTGCACCCATTCCCCGAACTCCGGAGCAGGCCCATCAAAAACCAATATATCAGGTTTTACGCCAACGATCTCCAACTCCACCTCGCCCATTTCAGGAGGTATCAACACGTCTACAACGACGGTACCGCTTGCGCGCATCTTTCCGGCGGCCTCGGTGATTCGCATTCGCTCTATTGTGACTTTCTGGATAAGTTTGGGGGGAGGTGAGGGACCGGGAAAGGTTAGGGAGAGGGAGAGGGAGGGGAGGGAGGAGAGGAGCCAGGCTGGGGGAGTTTGATGTGTGAGGGAGCGGGGGAGGGTGGAGAGACCTTGGACTTTGATGGGGTTTTTCAGGCCTTTGAGATAGTTCTGCAGGAAGAGCGAGAGCGGGGTTGTGTCGTTTGATCCTGAGGGATTGTCGAATGTTATCGGTTCGTCGTTGTCGTCTCCGCCTAGATCCGCTACGACAAGACCACTCAGTCTCAACTCCAGTTCTTCGCCCTCTCCACCCAGCTGCATCGGCTCAGTCACTACTTCCGCCATTCTGCTATCATTAGCACCTGGTATTCCCGGAAGGGAGATGGCAAATGGTAAACCGAACGGTAGAGTCATGTTGAACCCTCGAAGAAAGTTCGGAACGGTTGCTACGGCACTAACGGAAAGTGACGTATCGGATTGTGGAGGAATTGTGCTTCTAGATAAAGCTGAGGAAGTGGCATTGGTAGCAGTTGTCTTGAAAGTGTAGGAGCGTAGTGTTACCAAAGAAGAGAGATCCAGGGGTTTACCTGGAGCTGGGAATCCGGGGAGATGCGGGACTATCGACAAGGGTCAGTACCCAGAACCGTGATCTTGATAGGACGGCTGGGTAATGGATGGCGGTTCATGATTGAGACAACGAGAACAGTGGGAAGGGGTGTGGGACTGAGGAGAATGGCTTATGAGGATAGGATAGAGACGGATATGGTAAGAACCACTCACCAGGCATAGAGATATCCAAGCTGAGATTTTCTTTCTCCCCCTTGGCCCATTTGCCCCACCATGGTTCCGGATTTCCATTACCCATTGGAAGTTCCGCTTCAACCCGCTGAACCACGACTACCACTTTGACCATACCCTCTGCCCAAGCCTTTTGGGCAAAAGCAAGGAGGTCTCCGGTAGAAGCCTGAGGCTTCGCCAGAGCTGTGAAGGAGATCGTCTCGAGCCAATCAAGTTTATCCTTCGATGATTGCACATTGGTTACCAAGGGGACTGAGAGGGGATCGGGAAGGGATAAGGATATGAGTGCTAGAGTCGATTGACGATCCTGTGGAAAGATTGTGATGTTGTCCGTGACATGTACGATAACGGATCGAGACGGTAAGACATTTATAGCTCTATGCGCCGTCCACCTCCTTAAACTCTCCCACCATTCTGCCCCGATCCCTCTAACGCCTTCTATAACCCCTTGATTTTTCTCATCCTCGCTCCCAAAGCCTTGTATCCCCAATGCACGATCAACATCCACACCGCATCTCAGCGAAATGTCCAATAAAACCCCGTCCTCCGATACATCCAGGACCTGCACAGAATCAGGTGGGGTATACCGGAACGCCGTAGTAGGGAGAGAGGAGAGTTCAGATGGCGAAGGCTTGAACGAGTATGCAAGTAGAAGGAGGAAGAGGACGAGGGACAGGAATAGCGAGAAGAGGACTAGGGCGAGGGTAACCAGGATCGATCGGATCTTTGGTGAAAGGAGTGGTGGTCTAGATGGCGTGAGATCCGATTCAGCCGGCGTATAGATGGTTGATGGCTGGGATCGGGAAGAGGAGCCCAGAAGTGGGGCTCGTTCGGAGGGTGGATCCCTCGCTCGACCTTTGCCTTTGTCCTTCCTCATTGTGAGGTGCTGATCCGACGCTGAGGGGTGATGAGAGATGGAGAAGAACAACGTTTCCCCCGAGTGCAGTGCTGATATGGTTTATGCTCGCCGCTTATGGCCACACAGCCGAACTCTCCGCCAAATTTGCTTCCGTCCTTGTTACAGGTGTTTCTTATCTTGGTGGTAGATCTAGTTCATACAGATAAACTTAAACATCATCCAAACCTGTCAATAGGAAAACATCTTCTGCGAGTTGTTTGATCGACTGGCCGTTCAGGGTGCTCAGCAGCCCCATCTTGTGACGAATGGCCGACTTCCTATCGCCTCCCTCAGCGGAGGCGCTGAGGTCAAAAGGGAGAGTCTCGACATTAGGTGCGTCTCCATCACTGAATATGCTAGTCTAGCTTCACTGTTGTCGAGTACGGACAGTTTCTAGATATCTATGAAGATTACATGAAACACCTGCTGACTGGTACTACCTGTGACATGAACTATCAGGAATGTTCATCATAGACGTCTTCGAAATCAAAGACGATGCTGGAAATTCGGTGATCACCGAAGACGAAGAGGTAGGCGGTCATTTTACCAAAACAAGAATAATATCTATATTCCAGCTGACACGAGAGCAAAGATAGGAGGAGGCGGAATCTTTGGTATGTCAGAGCCGTTTGGCGTAATCGGTTCAGATTGACATCTAACCATCAAATCAGCGATGACTGCAGCTCGACAGTTCCTGCCTCCCACTCATGTTGGGATGCTCGTCGATCGAGGTGACGATTTCCCCGAGAGGTTTACGAAGACTTTGGAAGGTTTGGGCACGGAGATGCTGTATTTCCGGAAAAGAGCTGGGGAGACCACTAGGGCGTTGAATATCTACTCAGGCAAAGCCATAGGGTACCTCAGTTTCTTTTTGCTCAACATCTAGGGTGCATCATCTAAACTGACGATATCCGAATTGTCATAGGGAAGGGCACCAATCCTTCAAATACCTGATTCCGCAACTCAATCTCCTCCCCCATGATCTCCTCCTACCTCCTTCTCCATTCACCAAGCCCCATCTACCGGAATGGGTCCATGTCGTGTGTACCGTCGTTAGAGCCAAGTTAATGGTGGAAGAGATGGAGACGATACCGAGAGACGGGTTAGAAGGAGGTTTAGGTAAAGGGTGGAGGGGAAAGTTGATTTGGGAGCCTTTACCTGTATGTGTGAACATGTGGAGTTTTCCTTACATATCCACAATGGCTATCATGCTGTCTGGCCAAGCTGACGAGGTCCCCAAAATCGTAGCTGAGCTGTATCCCAGCTGAACTCGAAACCTTCAAAAACCTCGCTCCACATTTCGCTGTGATCAGGTACGTCATGCCTCTTACACGAAATTACACATCGTCCTCTCGTCTGTATCCCGAACCTGCTAAACAGTGATGATGTGGCGCAGTCCAAACCTTCTCGAACTGCAAACCCTCCTTTCAATTCCCCCAAGTGAAGACCCAACAAAAGAAGACGTAGAAAAAGCGACGAGAGCCTTTCATAAAATCCTCAGTACCTCCCGGAAGGTTCCAGCAATAATAGTCCGCGGAGGAGCTCTTGGTGCATACACTCTCTCGGATGGATGGACGGGATGGGTCCCCGCATATTGGACCCATGAAACGAAGAGTCAAGTCGTCGATCCGACGGGGGGAGGTAATGCGTTTCTCGGAGGATTATTAGCGGGACTGTTGATTAGCGATGGGGATTTCCGAATAGGTGAGGTACCAAGTGTTTGTTGATGACGGTGTGATAGAGACTTGAAGATCAGCCGCTGATAACTGAGGTATTCCATTGATAGCTTCGATATATGCATCGACGGCTGCTTCGTTTGCTATTCAGCAGAAGGGTTTACCGAGACTGGAGGCTGGAGGAGAGAAGGAACTATGGAATGGTGATGATCCTTGGGTGCGTTTACGGGAGATGGCTAGACGAGTAGATAACTTAGAGCAAGGTAGATGAAGACATCGATCTAGGTGGTTGATAAGGCGAAATCTGATCCGGAATTCGGATAGACTATCATTGGAAAGAGGCTGTGCACACTATTGCACTATTGCAATAGATAGGCATAGTAACAGAACATAGGGTATCGCATTGACTTGAGACTTTGCTTATCATCGCCTTTCCCCTCCTCCAATAACAAGCTCAACCCAAAGCAATAGCCTACAAAATCATCGGAGAGCCAGACAAATCGAATAGAAGTATACGGAAGGAAATACTTGAACCTGGACAATATAAACATCAAATTCCCGCGAGGGACTAGCAGTGAATTGCGATGGTCTCAGAAGGTACTTTAAAGAAGAGTTGGGTATCAATCATCAAGAAAAGAAAAGGAGGGTAATCCCGGTAAGACGAACAGGAAGAAAGAATTAAGCCGCAACGGCTGGCTTCTTCTGTTTGAGGACGGGCACAAGACCGGCATTGGGCTTGGTAACCAGGGACTACAGGATTGTACATCATGTCAGTTTTGGGACCAGGGTTGACTGTCAAACTAGGATACTCCGTAGTGAACGCAAACACACCTTGTGGATATGGGGGAGAACACCACCACCAGCGATTGTAGCCCGGATTAGGAGATCGAGCTCTTCGTCACCACGAATTGCCAGTTGCAGATGACGAGGAGTGATACGCTTCACACGAAGATCTTTGGCGGCGTTACCTGAGTGCGGCAATTTGTTAGTATGATCTCAAAACAACTAGGTTCGTCACGTCGAGCAAGAGACCGCCACACAACAATAAGGAGACTCACCAGCAAGCTCGAGGACTTCCGCGGTAAGGTACTCCATAATAGCAGCAACATAGACAGCTGCTTTAGCTCCTACTCGGACGTTGTTGGCGTTCTTAGATTTGAGGAAACTGCACGTATGTTAGTGGCGCTGACAAGAAATAGGACGAATAGAGAGATAATGAAGGGGTAGATGGAGCCAAGACAGCATGTCCAGGATGGCCATCCGGGATGTAGAGATATCACGTACCGATGGATACGACCAACGGGGAACTATAACACGTAGAAAAGATAAAAGTCAATCATAGTACGACCGAGATCGATGGAATGTAAGCAAAGACTATACCCACCTGAAGCCCAGCCTTAGATGACCGCGTAGTCAACACCTTAGTCTCGGCGGAGGTCTTTGATTTGCCGCCTTTACCACCGGTAGTCTTGGATGACATGATGTAGTGTTATAGATTTGGTTGGAGAGGTATACAGTTGAATGGATAGTTGGATGGATGGAATGAAGAGTTTGGGTTATTGACAAGATGAGCGGGGAACGTCGAGAGAGACGGCGGTGTTTACGCTCGCGCGGTGGCGGGATTAAACACAATAAATCCCAAAAGATAATCATTCCACGTGGCGCGTCACTGGGATCAACGTTGATTTGGTCTGCGTCCAGTCTTCGACTTGCGTGTAACATTTCGAGCTCGATTCGCAAAGTATACCCCAGGACGACGTGGCCTTCTTCACGATTGGAGAGACTCCCGACGACGACGGAGAAGCCGTCTGATTGGTAGACAAGAGTCTAGGACTGCTCTGCACGGTCCATCGTCATGTCCACCCTGCCTCTTTCAAAATGGGATCATTCTCTCTTCCTCGAACTTCGGCTGCTTCTCGAGCGTGTCATCTCGCAACCCACTACCTCGCTGTTGCGAAAGCTTAACGCTCAACTTGATGAAGCTCAACCGTGGCTTTTGATCCTCACTGGACTGCCAGGTCCGAGCTCAGAAGATCAGCAGCTGATAGAGAAGAGTGCGTTATTTCCACTTCAATTCGTCCTGCTTCGACGCTTCGCTGATGATGAGCTGCTTTCAGGTCCCATTGTCACTGCCTCCGGAGCAACCGTGCCCATAGTCGATGAGCTCCTCGTCCACACCAAAACCATATCCTCATCCCTCAACTTATCTCAACTCCTTTCTGCTGTCCTAGCACTCCAGGCAATCGCTGAAAGACCTCGATTCGCCTCACGCTCCATTCCAGAAATTGCAGTGTACCTCTACCACGAGTTCTTACAACAAGCTCTAAGCTTCTTGGAGGATCTCCTACGACTCACGATATCGCCTGATGCCGAGTCTGGGCCAGTCATGGACACTCTGCGGGATTGGGTTGATGGTTTCCTACAAACTCGCATCAGTCTTGGAAAAGGTCGGAGTGATGGGACGCTTGTCGATCAGATCATTCAGCAACTCGATGACGTTCAGACGAGACTCAATACCCTAGTACGGTTTTCTCCGGCAAATGGGACTGAGCTTGAGCTTCTGACTTGGCGGATATCGGCATTGAGGCTGGAGCAGAATAAAATGGCTGGGATATTGGGATTACTAGCGGAAGGCGGATACCTGAGAAAGGGCTTTGTGGTGAAGGTGCTGAAGTGGCTGAAGAAGTGTGATCGATTGGATGGTCTGATTCTGTCTGTGTTGACGTAAGTCCTCGCCGCGGAGATCATGGCTAATTCAGGCAGTGCTGTATTTGCAGCTACCAGACCGCTCGACCAGCTGGATGGCAATGATCTAAGATTTGATGCGAGTCTCATTCCCCCATAGTCCAAGCAGTCGCTGACTTAGGCACCTCACAGGCCATCGAGTCATCCTACAGGGATCTTCGATATCTTGCCCTAGCTTCAAGGCTTATTGTGAGTTCGGCTGACGAGCGTCGCTGACGTCTTCAGCTGGAGGACCAGTGGGCTATTCCTCAGTTGCGGGAAGCCGTGAAGCTTCATTGGTGCCTGTTCTATCTCTCCGCTCTCAAACATGATCCAAGCGTCAATCAAATTGGGCTCGACAGCCACCAAATGGATCAGCATATAACCGAAGCCATCAACGGGGAAGCCCTCCAGTTCCTCACTCAGATGGTCTTAACCATTCGACGAGAGCGTGGCTTGGACGACACGGACGATGGACGGGAAGTTGGAGAAGACCCTCTAGCTAGGCTAGCTATGAGGTCCGACCCAAGCCTTGACGGATTTATCTTCAATCAACTGCAAGATCTGGTAGACACGTATGCAGGACGGAAACAGTTCCTCCGGAATCTGAAGAACAAGGAGGAAGACATTGGAGCCAGACGGTCTCAGATTGCCCCTCCACCAGCGAACTTCCAGGCCTTCCTCTCGCTTGTGGCGGCGGTATACAAATGTCTCCCACCAGACAGTGCTCGACATCTATGGGATGACCCTGTCTTTACCGGAGCGGTACTCGATAATCGAGGTGGTTATCCTGGCCCGGCATTCTGGGACATGGCCTCAGCAATCGCGGCTGGTCCCAGCTGCGCTGCAAAGGCTTACGAAAAAATGAAGGAGACGAGACTACAATGGACAGGGTTGTTCAAATTTTATCAACATTTCCACGCAATAATGCCTCACCTATTCGAGCCTATCAAAAGTAACCGAACGCCTTCTTTCGACCCCATTCCTGCGGAGGAGGTTGAGATCTGCAAGGGATGGACGAAATTCCTCGCTACCGTCGTCCGGTGGTCAATTGTTGCTCGAGGTGCCTTACTTCAAGCAAAGCCCCACCCTCTCCAGGTCCTATTTGATTTCGTCAACTGCGATATCCCAGTCGACTTGAAGTCTCTCGTGCTAGACGCCATCACGGCGTTCTGTACGCGCACTGGGGATAGTTTGGACGACGATGTTATCACTAAAGCAGTTGACTTCTACGAGAGAATCACTTTTGCTGATTTGGATCTCGATATCAAGTACACCGACGGAGCGAGAGTCCCCGTACCAATCGGTTGGATCGCAAAGATGGAATACGCAGAACAAGACTTGAACTCGTACCCTCTCACCAGGGCTTACCTCAAATTCCTCACATCTCTGCTTCCGCCTTCTTCCAAGAGTGGCTCAGTTACTCCTTCTAGACCGCGATTGGCCAACACACTCCGCCGAGCTGTGTTTTACGTTCTAGACCGGATTCTCCTCGTTCCCAATGCGAGGCGGTACGCCAAAGAGGGTGAAAGATGGGAAATGCTGGACACAGTATTTGCTTTCTTGGAGAAAGCTTTGCTGGCTTTCGACATGAGCGAGTTGTTGAGTCAAGTCAACTCCAGAGCTATTGGACAAATCGCCCTCGGACTTTCAGAAGAACCTGGATTTTTAGTTCTCCTTCGCCTACTCAGCGAACCCGACATTCTGATGCCGCTGGCTGGGGTGATCGACACGGCTGGCGCGTCCATCGAATCGAGACCGTCCCACATCAGCGACGTTCTCTTACGGGTTTTACGGATATATTATCGGATTCTGGATATCCAGCTCGTGTTTGCCGACGTCCTCCTCTTAACGCTTTCAGATCCTTCCCGGAACCCTAGTCATCCTTTCCGGAAACCCCTGTCCTTGCAGAGCCTAGACCACCATCTCCTTCATCACACCTCTAATGTTACCGCAATAGCTCTATGTGTCGGCGACGAGAATGCAGCGATCTCCTTGGTCAGCACCAAGATCATCAGCGCTCTTGCTCAGTCGCCGATCTTCAATCGAAGCGATATCTTCAGAGGAGAACATACGACATCTGTCAATCGACTTGCGGGCATACTGGAAACATCAGACGACTCCATCCGGATAGCCCAAAGCTTCTTTTCCAAATTGGAGGCGGAGGGCGACGACATCACAACGGAAGAGATTGTCAAGATCGAAGAGTCTGTTTTGAGGGATGATGTCGACCTGGCGTCGATCGAAGCACTGCCCCTGGTAATTCGGTCGGCTATCTTGGATCTCCTGGTCGATGGAACCGCGACAGATGCCCGGGGACCCAACGTCGCTCATTTCCTCTTAGGGTTTGATTTCAGATCGAACGAATTCGGATTGCAAGACCCGCGGTCCGAGACTTCCAGGCTTTCTTGCCTTCATGTGGTGATGCGCCAACTGAGCGAAGGCACCGACGCGGGGGAGTCCTCGGGAACAGGACTGATTTACCTGCACCCAACGATAGCTGCCAAAAGTGCTCGATTGGTACACCAGCTTTTTTCGCATTCCTTCACAGCACGAGCAGCGATGAGTTATGCGGTTCTGACGGAGGGCTTCTCTGCTCGGCAGTTGGCGTCGTTGCCTCGAGAATGTCCCGAGGCACCTCATGAGACGGAGAGTGGTATGGGCCTCGTCTCATGCTCAACGTCGCAAGTTACGACGACGGCGGAAACCCTAGTTGCGTACTTTGAGTTTCAGCGTTGGATCCTCTCGGCAGTCGCTTTGGAGACGTTCGCGTTCGAAGGAAATGGGCCAGACGCTTCTCATGTTGCTGCTTCGCTCTTTGGCGGCAGTCCGGACGAAGACGACGGAGAAGATGTACCTGAAGCTCAGCGGCCCCCACTTATTATCGACCTCCTGTCCTGTATTGACTCGCAATGGCAAGAAATTGTACTGGAAACCGAGCCTTCGAACAAAGTCTTGGAATTCTATTCAGGCTTCGACTTCGATCAGTTTAAACGACCCGATGTCGACTGGTGGGACATTGAGGGGTTGGGTAAAGCCCTCCGAGATTTCCAGCGTCAACTCGAACGACAAGGGGCCATTTCCGCCGGTCCATCCTCGGAGGCAATGACAGCTGAAGCGGGGTACGTATTAAGGCGGTTGGCAATGAAGAACCGGGAAACGGATATTTCCCTCGCCAAAGGCAGCTTCCTGTCATCATGGAATGAGGCGCTCAAGGTCTCCCTGGCTATGCTATTCCGTCATGTTCCTGAAGAACGTCAAGAAGTCCTACTATTCGAACTCCTCGATTGCCTACTCGACCAACATGACGGCCACCTGGCCCCTGGGGTACTTGAGATTATCTGTGAGGCGGTTTTGGTGACTACAACGAGTTTGGTCAATATAATGTCGGAGTTTGAAGGTGTCAATCTACCTGTTGATCGGCTGAGTGGTATCCTGGCCAAAACCATTGAAGCCATCGTCAAACCTGGTTCAACAGAGAACGCTCGCGGAAACCTATATGCGTCGATCAGTCAACACCTTCAACTCCTTGATCCCACACCAGTCTTTCTCCCTGACGACGCTTCAGTCGCCCCCTCAACAGTCGGCGCTGGGGGCAGCATCAACAGCAGCAACATTCAAAGAGCGACACTACATGTTCTGTCATCAAAGAAGGACAGGCTCTTGACAGTTTTGGCGAGGGATGCAATGGATGATAGAGATGTATGGAAGACAGAATGTTTCGCTCTTTTGGGAGCTATAGCCTCGGTCTGTCAAACGGAGAGGGATCGGTCTATCCTTTCACCATTAGGACAAAATGGCTTCCTTCCGCTCTTCGTGAGGAGTATCAAGGATCGAGAACTGGCTCTCCAGGAATGTTTCTCCCCTGAACCAGGTAAGTCACTCTGTCCTATCCTGTGGCAATATACTGACTCAAATCTACAGAGAATTTGCATGCCTATTGGGTTTACGAGGCAAAGGTAGCGTTCCTTCTGGCCATAGCGTCCACTCGAAAAGGCGCAGAGGAATTGCTGGACGCTGGGATCTTCGAAATGTTCTCCATGTGTGGCTTCATTGATGTCCAACCTATGACGGATGATTCGTTGAGTACGTAAACACTCGCCCATAAAACGATATCAACAGCTAATTAGATCGGACAGATGGGACCATAGCGACTGACCCTGTTCTTCGTCAACATCGGACCTTGATTCTCGCCCTGCAACTCCTTGCAAGAATCCTATCCAGTTTGCATAAATCCAATCGACCAGCTGCAGGCTACGTGAGTTTTTGATCCTCCACTAGGTCGTCAGCTGACATTTCATGTTTTTTCGTCAGGCTATAAGCTTCTTGAACGCACATCGGGAATCGTTGTTGATGCTCCTGAGGGAAAATCAGCAATACATCACGTCCACTGGCATTGAGGAATGCCGCTTGGTGATCTCGATACTGGCTTTGGTTACGCACAAAATCCCAGTAGATGACCTGGTAAGCTCGTATCTGCGATGCCAGCAGGATGCCGCTGAATCTTTCATCCAGCGTTCACCCTCCGGCTTTGGAGCGTTCCATTTGGCAGTCCTGTCGGTCGCAGCGAGATTCTTTGACCGCGACTCGTGGACAGACAACCTTGTTAGACAGGACGAGTCTTCAATACGTGAGAACCTTCCTCCTCAAAGTGGTCCTGATCGAACTGACGACTTTTGCCCTGTAGTTGAGAATCCCGTCCTAGCTCTCAATCAAATCATTCTGGTCTACCTCTGCGGTACCACATCGGGTTTGAAATCAGGCTCAGGATACCCAGTCTTCGTGACAGGTTCGCAAAGGAGCAATGGCGTCGCCACGAAGTACATTGGTAAATTTTCCCTCTACCTCTTATCATCTGTGTAACCGCCGATGCTAAGTTATCTTCAGCCTCAGCGCCATCTCTCCAAATGAGCGTAAACCTTCTCTCTGATCTCGCTGAGAGCGTAGCGGAGCTATCATCGGAGTTTGAAGACTTGTCGGATAAGCTGCAGAATGGTGGGGAACTCGACGAGGGGGATATGCAGGTAGGTCGTCTTCATACCTGACTTTTGGCAAAGACAGTTGGGCTCATTTAGCTTCGCAGAAGTTGCAGACTGCCGGGTTTCTGGACGGGGTTCTGTCAGCCGATTCGATCTCGGAAGCATTCTCAACTAGGTCACATCTACTGTTTAGTGCGTGCCGCTCTCATTTCCCTTGGTCTTTCAGCTGACATCCGATCCAGACATGATCGAATCCCTTCTTCTCCTGGTACGTAGCTTGCAAAGTGTTGGGAAAAATGGCAGTCGCTGACATCTATTCAGATCTGGCGTCATCTTTTGTACTATGCAAACGATGCTCGAGGTTCTCTCAACCCGGTCAAACCCGACTCCCTCTCGCTCTCCCTTGGGGCATTCTCAGCTTCGCAGCTGGACAAATCGCGTTCGTCCGAGGGTCGGGTATTGGACAAAGTTGCCGGAGCGCTCAGAGGGACGTTGCAGAGAATAGAGGAGATTGACTTGGTGCGTGTGGACCCTTGTTCTCTGATTTTTACGAGCAAATTTGCAGAGCTGATCAGGTCATTTGTTCCAACAGCATCCCGATCTGAGACACGATGCAGGAGTCGGATCGTTCGAGAAGAACGGGGAGGTCTATTTCGGCATGTTGATGCGGAGACTGAAGGAGCTTACTGCTGGGTTTTCAGAGATGGACGAGGATTAGGATAGGGTAGACTTGAAGAAGAAAGTAATGGCATCATGATTTATGCAGTCCGCTGTTTTCCTCGTCTGAAAGTGCGAACCTAATGTTGGCCTCGTACATGGGATCACAGTGCACAGTTTTCTACAGTCACACGGCAAGATTTCTCGTCTCTTCGTTAGCGACCTGATTCTGTACAGTACAACTCGGATCGACGCCGATGGAATTGTCTTCCTTCATCCCTCCTTTCACCCTCTCAATCGTCTCAAGAAACCTATACC
Source organism: Phaeotremella skinneri (assembly GCA_001599695.1). Lineage (NCBI taxonomy): Eukaryota > Fungi > Basidiomycota > Tremellomycetes > Tremellales > Phaeotremellaceae > Phaeotremella > Phaeotremella skinneri. Next base: position 253,055 of record BCHT01000010.1, on the reverse strand, counting down.
GCTTGACCGCATGGTGATGAAGCTCGATCTAAGAATCTTATGATCAAGCTCCGTAGTCAAGCTATCATAATGAAGGGGTAATGCGCAAAAGGGAAGAACTGGAATTGGCTTCGCCACATCCACATTTTCATCTTCTTTGCGGGAGTCGCAGCAGCATCACATCATAACCCAGGTCTGTCAGAGAGGCCGAGGTTAGCCCTCGTGTTGAATGTGTACATTGGATACTCCCCGGGCTTCTCTTGGCTTAGGTCCGAGATATAGTGATAGTTCGGCTTTGGTCGGACGACGGACAGAGGGCTGAGGACATGTAAAGAGCCTATCAAGAAGGACTTGACATAAAGTATCTCACCCCCCTGCAAGAGACTGGACAAAGCAAGCATAAAGTAATGCCCGTGGCCTATGGGCATGCTCCATGCTCTCCTTCGTTGGTATATGCCTTCGTCCACCTGTTCTTCCACCTGCGCACGCCAAATTTCACCTGTCATGCTGTCATAGCCCATGTCACACGAAGACTCAAAGACAAAGCTACCAGCCACTCCACGACGTCAAAGTAAAGTATCAGTAGGCCCATCAAACGCCGAGCAACGTATTCAACAACGGAAGTCTCCACTGACGTCACCTACGGCCCTCCAATGTACATAAAGGATACGGCCCCAATGTCATCGGTGAAATGGGGATTGCACGATACGTGCTGATAGGAGGTAGCCATAAACTGTCAGGTGGGTCAACGGAGTTGAAATGCTGGAAGGCTTACAAAGTTTGCGCTGGAAATTTGGGTGGGGGGGAAAGGGTATATATACTTTGATAGTTGATGGGTTTTGTTCGTTCCTCTTTCACTCCACATTATTTCTTCAACGAGTTTGATAGCCTTCCTCCCTTTTGCATACGAGCTCTATATCTTTCATTAAATTATTGCACCTGTAGCCCTCAGAATTCACACCCTAAAGTAGTATCCAATCTGCCTCGCGCTTGAACCATTTGACTCTTGAGATCTTCCATCATGGCTTCCACACCAGCTACCAGTATCGCCACTGCGGTGGCGGCACCTCAATCGGCTCTCAGGACCCAGAGCAACGTCGGTTCCACGAATGACTTAGGGTCCATGGCGCCGAAAAAACTATCGCGAAAAAAAATCACGCCTGAAAGTGCACTGAGCTTGAGTCCATCCGGGCACTTCGACAATGGCAAGTTCTTCTCCCATTTTCAGTTGCTCCAGAGAAGTCAGGCGCCGTCGTCTTCCAAACTGGACGGTAGCCTAACCACCGCTGAGCCTTCCGATCGCCAGAAGGATGCCAGCATGACCGACACTCCCGGGTCGTCCCCTGGCTCACACTGTGATGCGAACAGTACCTCCAGTACTGGTAGCCCCCCATCAACTCCAGAAGCTTACTGGGACGAGAGCGCTGGGAGCTCTTCGTCTGCCTCCCCAACACCTGGGAAGGGGCCGTCCACCAGTCCCCAGTCTTTCTGGGGTCCTGATTCAAAGCACTCCAGGTGGAACAGCACCACCTGGTTTGTCTCAGGCTCGGATGACGAGTCCGACGATAATCCCAAACATCAAGGGAATGGTGGGGATGGCCAAGACCCGAAGACGAATGGAGGATTTAAACCCGGTTCAAGGAGAAAGCTGTTGATCACAATTGGATCATCAGACTCGGAGTCTGGCAATGAATCTGGCGCAGAGAGTGTGTAGCCCATGTCTTGTAGTCGAAAGGTATGTTGATAAGTAGTTAGAAGCCGGGCAGTGTTAGTGATAGCAATATATTGGCGGACAAAGCGAGAGGACAAAAACGCTGTATCCATTGACCATTGACTAGAAGCTGGGGATATCTGGTCTGTCAGACCTTACCAGCGAAGCTTTGTAGCAGACATTGATGTGAAGCGCAGAATGAATATGCGTCAACTTTCATTCAAATTTACCAAATGACGAGACTCTACAGGTACAGGTGGTAAGCTACGCCGGCTGAATTCCGCGACATGAGACAAAGAATTACAATCTTTCTCGCCTTCGGCTCAAGCCACCTTTAACAATATCAGCTCCACTCGTGTACACCGTGTAGCTAGCTGACTGCACTCCACGGCCGAGAAGACTCTTGTCTGAGAGCAAGTCATTATAGTGTATGTACAGCATGTACAGCATACCCATCCTAACCCTCCGAAATTCGGCCGTCGACTGAAGAAACACCGCCAAGAAGCCAAGCCTCGTGGCAAAACTAGCCGCCGGGGCAAGGAACAGCTGCCGAGAGCACTTCGTTCGGCATGACGTATATCGTCAGATGATGTCTAAAGTCAGAATGCAGAATGGCTATAGCTTGTACAAGCATGTAGCACGTTGTCTGCTCTTTGCGCGATTTATAGAGAGTTCCATAAGTCCGCTGAAAGCACGAGTGACAATTAGGCCCCGTCGCCGAGTTTATCGGCTGGGATCTGACGTTATGCATGCGCCGATGCAAATTATTCGGCTGGTTGGGCGGTAACACTGAGGAGCAGAGGTGTAGTACGATAGTTTGTCGATGGATGATAATGGCGCACGGGGGGATCTGAGGCGATACACCAACCCCTGCAGGGCCCAGTTTGAAGCTTGAGTTGCCCCCGGATGGGACCCCGGCATCGCTCCGAGTGCGGTCAAGTAACCGTCGCCACTCGTATCGAATCACCACCACCCAGATATTTATATTTATACATACCTCCACTCATCCCTCTCTCAACCAACTTATCCCACATCGGCCCATCCCATCCCATCGTTATATATCAGATAGATCCCACTACCACAGCCTTTTCACCTGATAACACCACCATAAATGTCCGCACCAAACTACGCCACATCAGCCGCCGAGACCGCCGTCAACGCAAACGGCAAAACCCGATCCGATCAAGACGAGGAACTTCATCGTTATGTCACCGAAGACATTCCTAGGACTAACAAGATGATCCCCCGAGTAAGCGGGCCTGACACCGGGTTGATTGTGAGTTGTCAACCATGCCTTCCTGAGTTGTACTCCCTGTTCGAGAGGTGAGAGTTGCTCGATCGAGCGATTCCCGTTTCTCACCTCGTCAGAGTTGTTCTGGGCTCCAGTAGATGCGACTTGTTCGCTGATCATGATAATATATTCAGACCGTCCAACCACTCCAGAAGAAGGAGTAAGTACCGAGCCTTCCTTTGGAACTCCGCCCATATGTCATGGCGTCCTTTCGACATGTTCTAACACTTTCCTAGGATGCAACCCTCCTACGCTCAAGATCTCGGAACCAACTCGATCGAGGTGAGCTTCCTTGTTTCTTTGTGGAGGCGCAAGATGCATCGGTGAGCTACTTACTGACTACATTCACTTAGCATGGCTTCTACGGCTCCATGATCTCTGGCCTTGGATCATGCGTCGGGACCATCGGCATGATCCCATGCTGTCCATTCCCCAACCCATTCAAGAGTGTCGGTAAGTTTTGTCTCTGTTTTGCGAGTTAAAAGCCGTTGTCGAGACAACGGTTGTTTGGTCGTTCATAAGGTTGACGGTTCAATGCAATGGCTGACGATACTCGTAGACCAGGGCTCAGTTGGTAGGTTTCATCGTCGTGGCAACGCTCGATGTTCAGCAATATGGAGTTGTCCGCTTGACGACCGGCATGGTGCTAATGCGAGTTTCGTGACTACAGGTCTCGTCAGCCGTTTCGGGCAGTTCTACAAGGTGGGTCCCCCGTCTAATTTTCCTTCCGCGTTGCATTGCACTGTCAAGGCTAGTTATGATCACTTACCCGTACCTGGCAGTCTGTCGATCCCGGCCTGGTCAACGTCAATGTCTGCTCTGAGAACATTAGGATTGTCGGTATGTAAACCTTCACCGATGACTTATTCTTGCCCATCTGTACTCTCTGCCATCGTCATTGAGGCTGACGCGGTCCTATATTAGATGTCAAAATTCAACTCACCGCGGTGCCCCGACAGACTGTCCAGAGTAAGGACAACGTGTCGGTGGAGATCGACAGGTGAGTTGTTCTGCCTACCATGTTATTTCTACAGCTAATTGTGCTATCTAGTGTTATCTGCTGGCATGGTGAGGCATCGTGAAGAGTGAAAACCTCAGGCCTACCCACTGACTACTTGCAGTTGTGTCCCCCTACCGCGCTGCCTTTGGCATCAACGACGTTCGCACGGCACTCGTCGAACGTGCTCGTGAGTCTGTCCACCTGCCTGCAGGCGACATCATACTTACCTAACCGACCGCCGCCAGAAACCACGCTCAGGCAAGTTGTCGGAAGCCGAGTGAGTTCATCGTCGATCCCTATCGCATATGGCGCTGACCACATTCAGGTCCTACAAAGCGTGATCTCCGACCGCGAGGGTCTCGCTCAAGAAGTAACCGAGATTGTGGGTTGATCGCAGCGTTTACTTGGTAGACGTCATTGATTCAGCGGTGATTAATGATGACTCTGTAGATCGAAGGCCCCGCCGAGAAATGGGGTGTCTCCATTGAGTCTATCCTGCTCAAGGACATAAACTTCTCCATCGAGCTCCAGCAAAGTCTATCGTCCGCCGCTACCCAGAAGAGGATCGGTGAGAGTAAGGTTATCGCTGCAAGGTGAGCTGAGGTGGCCTGAGCGACTCTTTTGCTGCTGTGGCTGGGTGATCTGGCTCACACTTGCTGTTCTTACAGGGCCGAAGTCGATGCTGCTAAGCTCATGAGGCAAGGTGAGAGTGTTCGCGGACATCTTGGAACTTACAGCGTGGTGCTGACTATACATTTTAGCCGCCGATGTATGTTGAACATCTTGGCTCGATGGCGTCGAGGAATAGGATATTGGTCCAAGCTGACTATAAAATCACAGATCCTCGCCTCGCCGGCGGCAATGCAGATCCGACAGCTCGAAGCCCTGCAAAACATGGCTCGCACCTCAGCCAGCAAAGTCGTTTTCGGTATGTCTGTCTCTTTATCTTTCCATTCTCTGTGTCCTCGGCCCATAAACAAGCGTACTAACCCCTTCATTCCAGTACCCATGAACCTCGCTGGGATGGGATCCGCTGGAATCGGCGACAATGTGAGCCAACAAATGGCGGCGTCAGCCGTCCAAGAGAGGGACGAGGGTTCGTCTGGTGGGCTGGCGACCAATGCGGGATTGATCAGTGCTATGGCAAATGTGTAGGCGTCTCATGGGGAGATGAGTTAATCCGAAGAGGAGTAACAGTACCCGCAAGGAAAGGGGTTGGTGTATGATTAGTCAGGGGCAACTGAATGTTTGATAATACAGCAGGCAGGGCCGTGTAGTATGTAGCTTTGATCTGGTTCGTATGGCTATGTTATAATTTCAGTTTTCCGGATATCTCTTCATTCCACATACCCCGCTCGATCACGAGCTCGCAATCGCGTATGCCTGTTTGGCTTGCACCTGCACACCCTTCAGTAGGTGGTTGAACTGGTGCCGCTCGGTCTCGGGTCGAGACGTTTGCTCTGACTCGTGTCGTTGCTCTAATCTATGGTAACTCGAGTTTCAGGTCAATTGCTCCTACTTCAATCTCAACCTTGCACTGGACATCGAAGGTGACATTTGGATGGCATCAAAATTTTAACATGGACATCCGACATTCCATACGGTCACTCCTCTTTTCCTCCTTCCTTCTTCCCTCCTTCCTTCCTTCTTTCTTTCTTTCTTCCCTCCTTCCTTCTTCTTTTCATCCTCGTCAGTCCTCGCCCCCTCTCCCCTCCTCTCGCTCCAGGATACGACCACCCTCCGCGTTTGCAGTTTGTAAGGGTGAGAAAAGTTTGAAGGGGGTTAGGGTATGAAGATGAATATCTATTCCGTAGTTGGGATTTGAGGTGAAGAGCTCGTGGTGAAATGTGTAGGCGGTTTGGGGGGTAGGGAGTAGGTGGGCAAGTAAGGGTTATAACGATGGTTTGAAGGCAAGACTTTGAACTGACTTCCGGTTGGGGTTCCGGTTCATCGGATCCGAAACGTGAGCGGGGATGAGATGGGTGAGAATGAGGTTTGCAGCTGATTTTGATGGTTCTATGTCGAGGTTGAAGAAGGGTGAGGACTTGGTGGAGCGGTGTTAGGAGGACGGTCGATGTGCGAGCGGGGAGAGAATGATCAATCGAAGGTTGAAAGACCCGAGTGCCAACTCTACGAGTGCATAGCTGCATAATATTGTCAACACCAACACCGTCCCGCAGGACTGCTCAGGACATACGCTTCGCTGATCCGTCCGAACCTCCGCCGCCCGACCCGTCCTCCGACAAGCTCGAGATACTCTCGCGATGCGCTAGCTGACCTGGCGCTCTTCCCTGCTGTTGTGCATGTCCCATCCCGGGGTGATGCTGTTGCTGAGGTGTCCCATATGAGTAAGGCATGTGGTGAGGCTGTTGATAAGCCCCGTATGGTTGTCCAACTGGTTGCATTGGCTGACGGCCTGTGGACATGTTCGAGGGGTCTAAAACGCCGGCAGCAATCATATCTGCCTGATGAGGTGGGGTGAGTCTGCGTCGAGATGGGGAGTGCGCCCTAGGGTCTCCACGGTGTGATGGACGGGGATAGCCGCGACCATCGTCGCCTGGCCCGTGGCGGGCGTCGTCGTGCGATAGGGGAGTGGAAGTGTTGGTCCTGGGTGGATAGCCGCCGTTCATGGGATTCGGTCCGTAGCCTGGCGTCATGACTCCGTAAGACCCTTCGCGTGAGTGAGTTGGGAACCCGGTCTGCATAGGAGAGTACATGTGCTGCTGCCCGTGCTCGGGAGCGAGGCCTGGAGAGTAGAGGCCATGATGGGGATGAGGTTGAGTGCCGTATGGCGAAGCCATGGCACCCGGCGCATAGCGGTAAGGCTGCTGGGACTGGTGCATCCCGCTCTGGTAGTAGTTGGGTTGAGAGAACGGCTGAGAGAAGTATGGTTGTTGGTGATGAGCTGGAGGGATCGAGCCTACGCTAGAATGTCCCGACGAGTGACCATTCACGGGAGAAGGTACGCGACTCGACGCTCCAGATGGAGGTTGGACACCGGGCGCTGGCGGCATCGGGTATGGTGCGTAAGCCCCTGGCTGGTGAGGATCGAACATGTAACCTGCATAAGGACCGGGACCTCCTTGACCCGTCGGGGTTTGGTACGGCGACTGAGTGTGCACAGCGCTAACAGCCGACCCAGAGGAGGGAGTGCCGATGTTGGACGACTTAGACTTGCGAGGAGCACGAGATGAGGATGACTTGATCCCTGCAGCTTCCATGGCAGCTGCTACTGCTGCGCGAGCTGCTGATCCCGATCCTCGGCGGAGTGTGGGAGACAAGTGCGTCCGATAGCTGTTGAACTATTAACGACAATGATGAAAGGAGGATGAAAATAACTTACTGCTGCTGCAAATTATCCTGCCTGCTTGTCCTGGTCTCACAGCCGGGGAAGGGACATTTGAACGCCTTGACGCCAGTGTGAATCCGCTGATGTCTCTGCAAGTGACCGCCAGTTGTAAAGCCGCGCTGACATACTGGACAGCTATGGGGTTTGCTTTTCGAGTCGCCTGGGGTCCCATTCTTCCCGTTTGCACTAGACTGGTCGTGCAACGGTGACTCATCGGGGTTGACACCACCTGATTCTCCGGAGAAGGACCGTGACGATTGCGCCGAGTCTGGGATATGAGCTACCGTATTCATGTGCGACGGTGTGGACGTAAGAGGGGAAGGTTGGGGGTAGGCCGAGCCGAGATGGGAGGCTTGAGAGGGGGATGTTTGTGTGGACATGATTGTGAGCTATCAAGCATAGCATGTTTCGTAGATTAGCACGGTCCTGCAGGGCTCGACGAGGGGGCCAAGGGAGCAAGATCGGATTAACTAACGGTTAAATATTCACAAACAACGCGGCGGGATCTCCGCTCGCGACGTCTTTTTTTTGGCTAGGCTTGCTGCGTATTTTGATGTCCTGAGGGTGGTATGCCCAATAAAGGTGGTCGGGAAAACGAGTGATCAAACAACACGAATAATCGGAACGAGAGATGAATGGAACATTTGAAGGTAGATGAGGTGTAGATTGAAGATGGGACCAACGGTGACGAGAGAAAATGTGGGGCGGTGAGCGGTGAGCAGTGATGGACGGAAGCAAAATGTTGCGGGGTCGTCATAGATCCGTCCGGCCGATGAGAGGTCGCAGCAAGTGGGACACGGAGTGCCGGGGGCCAACAAAGGTTGATAGTCGTTGGGATAGCGGTCGTGGACAGAGTGTGTGGGTGGTGATTGTTTGGATGGTTGGACGAAAGCGGCAAGCGGCAAGGACACAATGTGATAGCCAGGGGGAGGGGAAGGGCGCAGAAGTTTGATTGCATGAAAGGACGGGGACGCGCAGGCGACACGTGAAATTGGAAGGGGAGAGTCAGTCGAGAGGGGGAGGTGAGAGTGATGGAAGGTCGTCGAGTTGAACAGTTGTAAAGTATCGCAGGAAGATAGCAGAGAGGGTAGGAGGGGAGCGAAGAGGATAGATCAGCGAGTGTCGGGTATTTTGAATCAAGAGGCAGCGCAAAGGAGGTCCGCGATGATGGCAAACGATTATTAAAGGATGCCGATCGGCAATAGCATACACACCACACCAGGCAAATACGAGGAAACGATGACTCGTTGAGATGGGATATCGTGAGGACGAGAGAACGATGGACCATGGAAGGTGTGAGGAAAGGGGGTGTGGAGTGGAGCACCGACGTAGCCAGCCGCCCCGACGGTCATTGCACTGAAGCTAACGCATCGTTGTTTCGGAAGACGGCTGGAGGGACGATGAACAACAACCAACGAGGGCAGATGGAAGACGGGAATGTGGATGCAGTGATGGCAGGAGTGGGATGGACAGGGTGAGGGGTGAGCAATACAGATTGTCCGTGCTGTTCAGGTCCCAACTAAGGGTGAATCCCTAGATTGATACTCGAGGGATCAACCATGAAGGGAGAGATAAGATGGAGGTTGATGCGATATCGTCGGTTTGGGATACACGAACCAATCTGTCATCATCCCAGTGGATGGGGGGAAGAATATCCAGCAAAAACCACGGACCAGACTACGATATCACAAACGACGACGTGACGACCGCATGCCAACTCACCTCGACCGACCCAATCTTCTTCCCCAAAAAAAGAGGTCAAACCCGTGACAAGACCGTCAAAGAAACTATCGGGTATCGATTGACGACCCCCAGTACTCGATCGCAACAAGGTGGGAAGCGATTCGACCACAAAGCAAGGATGGAGGGCTAAGAAAAATCCGACAAAGCTGGTCAGATACAACACCGACAAGACGAAAGTTGGATTGCGTCCAAAACTCGAAACGCAGGGAAAAAGGGCTACAAAGCAGGGTTGGCCGGGGGGGGAAGGGTGAGTGAGGAGGGGTAGGAGACCCTGGGCGAGGGGAGAGAAACTGGGTGGGTGTACTGGGTGTGTGCCCCTCGATTATCGAGCTGAGGAAAAAAAGCGGTAAGCACAGATACCTCTGTGTGCTTCTCGATCCCCCGCTTGGCTTGGGTGTTTTGAACGATGGCGTACGTCAGGGAGGGAATGAGCGCACCAGCGAGGAAGCACAGAATAATCGCTGGGTATTCCCTGGACACCCATTTACAGGGCGCTCCCCGCCGCCGCGCCTGTGATCTGCTGCGCGTCATTGGGACAATCTGGTGAATCAGGCATACCACCCGAGGGTCGCAGGTAGCTTCTGTCTCCCTCTCCCTCGGACCATGCCCCTTAATGAATGCTGAGCTTGTGCTTGCGTGGAGTTCTCCCGTCCCCCCTTCCGCAGCCCTGATTGACCGCGTGCATGAGCCTACGCCCTGGAGCGTCTGTCAGTCCGGCGCTCGGCGTTTGTGCTGGAATACAGGGGACGAATAGGAACATCGGGCTTCTCATTCACCCCCCCAGAGCCTGTTCGTGGAACGAGCAGACGTTTTCATCGGAGGTATAGCTTCCACACTCTTGGTCAGGTTGAGATAGTCTGCCGCAGAGTGCGCTGCGTGGAACCGTCGAAAAGAGAAGGCCGACGATCAGATCCGGACAACAGCCGGGAATACCATAACTTAACTCTTGCCCATACAGCTGCACTCGTAAACACGGGAGATGCACTTCCGGGTCTTCTGGACGAACTAAGCAAAGCCACGTGTCTTGGCAACAGACACAAAGCCCGATCCCGGTTTTCCGGAATTCATAGTCTATAAACTACAGCTAAGAGGTTTCGATCGAAGATGCAAACAATGCGACGCCCATACATTACCGTATTATGCCTATTAATAGTTAGCGACACCTCGACTCGTGTTTGGTTTCGAGCCCAAAGATCTCACGAAAGCTGTGCCACAGCCACGGAGATCACCGACTCGAAACTCAAGCAAGATATAAAGCAGTGCGACCCTCGCCCTGACCAAACACTCCGTCGGGAGTCTTTCCGACGTCATACACTGCCTGGACCTGAACGTAGAATATTGAGCTCAGGTTTGAGCTGCTAGGGATCCCGGGAGAAAGATGAAGCCGGTGGATCAGATCGACGGCCGTAAAGAAAAGGTAACTTAAAGTATGCATGGTCAGTGCTTGGCGTGGACAGGTCGCCGCCGAATTTAGATATTTAGATGTAACATCGAGGTTGTCAAGTTACTTGTTAACTCGTGTTCTCCTCACGTATATCGCATTGCGTTGTGCTTTCTGCATATCTTCTTGAGTGAGTCTGTGCGGTTTAAGTCATTACGCGTGGAACACTGTCTAACCTACTTATACACAGCTCAATATTGCATACGCTCCACAACCATGTACATTCCCTTCATCACCCACCACCTCCGAGCCATCAGCAGTGGCGGTGGCAAGTCCTCCTCCTCTTCCTCCTCCTCATCGTCTGTCGGTAAATCCTCCGGCTCGTCCGGCTCCTCATCATCGTCCTCCTCGTCCTCATCCTCAGGGAAATCCATCAAAAGCGGCTCGGGCACCGGCTCAACCTCTAAACCCCTTACCTCGATCCCAGGATACACAAGTCGAGTAAACCCCTCAACATCCAGCACAACCTCCCGAACTGCCATCTACAGCTATCCCGGCTCATACTATGTCGGAGGCTCTAGCTACTATTACGGATACGGTCGACCGATCTATGGAGGGATTTTACCTGTCTACGGTTTTTGGCCTTGGTATTGGTACACCGATGTACCATCTAACGACACCGATACGTCCGCAGCTAACGATACCCGTCCCGGAGGACCTTTGACAGCTGCTGGAATATCTTTACCCAATAATCAGTCTACGGTTTATATGCTCTACGGTGATCAGCTTAGTGTGGATTCCATATTGGATACGGTGTTGGCGGCTACCGGGGCGATCAACGTTACTCTTCCCAGTAATACGACGGGAAACTCGACCATTCAGGATTACAGGGATCAGAGCTTTTTGTTCTTGAAACTCGATCCCAGTGCGCAGGCTGATACCAACGCTTCGTTTGTGGCTACGGTCAATCAGACTATTGGGGATAATTTGATCATTGCTAGTGAGGGGTTTAGGGTGCTGCCTAATCTGTTGTTGGCTGTTCTGGGCGCAGTGACGGGGCTTGTGCTAGTCGGTTAGGGTTGGCGTTGTGGAAGTCGGCGGCGGTCGTAACGCCAAGGCGTGTTGACGGGGGAACAAGAGCTGGTGGAAAGAATGACTCGAAGGACGCTTTATGTAATTTTAGGCCCCCACAAGGAGAATAATGTGTACCGGTAGAGCAATAATTGTACGAATTCCGAGTAATGTGAAGTCATGATGATTGGTTAACATAGCATGGCATGAACGGTGCTTCATACATGGCATGATTCACCTACATAAGCGGGCTACGAAGGGATGAGTCTACAAAGACATGGGTACATGATGCTACTACCAATGGATTGCCTATGGCACTTGGTGTAAATAGTTGAATGGCGGGCTACATGGAGAGATAACTCTAGGAAAACGGGGTATAATGACAGAGTGGCTTAGGCTAAGGTAGAGTGAATTACTTATGGAACGGTGATATGGTGATCATCTGTCAATAATCTTGCCAAATCGGCCAGACTTGGGTACATGGACGTTCGTCACGCTGGATCGGCCGGAAAAGCGATACTTCAGGAACTTGAGAGTTTTGTCGGGTATAGGAAGGGAAGAGAAGGGAATGAGGAGAGTTGCGCAGGTTGATGCGGCCGATATACCGCCGAGACAGTTGGTTTTCAGAGGAACGACAGGAATGAAGGCATGAATGAGGCTGAACTCGAGGAGCCGGACTAGAATTGAAGACTGAATACCGATAGAATCAATGAATCCGAATAGGCGATAATCGTAGACGAAGTACCTGCGATTGAGAATAGCGAAACAGACATCGTCGTCCGTCTTAGAGGCCATTGGAGACGGTGAAGAGCTTGAGTACTAAAACCAGTCGTCGAACATAGTCTCAAACCACGTATCCTTATAACAGTAGTACCAAGGTGGGAGGTTGGACTTTCGTCTCGGTGGAACATACGTCCCATCTGCTTTGGCTTTGGCGATCTTAGCTTCTTTGGCCGCAAGGATCTTAGCTGATTTGACTTTTGAAGCTTCGCTGTGGAGCGAGGCACAAATCAGCTTGGCTGAGCGGAAAATGGAGACGAATATGAATTCATGATGAGCTTACACTCGTTCGGCGAGACCTTGGGGTCCGCAATGCACTCGGAGGCCTAGGGCTCGCACAGCCGCACGGGAGAAGCTGTGAACGGATAGTAAGATTTATCTGTTTTTATGCAAGATACTAACACCTGCTGCGGACTACACGCACACACAAAATAGGACATTAGCTCTTGTTTCCCACCGAGCAAAGAGGACTCACTGCCTCGAATTGCTCGGGTTATGCTACCTTCAGGTCAGTCGTGCCGGCTGTGCGAGAAAAGCTTGAACCTACAATCAGAAGATGCTTGAGAGTGATGAGCTGCGCTTCAGTGACCTTGTAATCCTTCATCGCAGCCTTGATAGAGAAATTAGCAAGGACGACATGGGCGATGCCCTCTTGGGCAGGGTCCAAGGCTTACAGTCTTATTAATTCGACTTTCCCGAATGGCAGAAACAGCATCCTTTCGCCATTGGCTTCTCCAACCGTCGTATGTGATCTTGTCCCCATCTACGTCGTATTTGATAGGTGGTTCTTCTTCCGACTCTGGCTCTGTATCGGGAACGACCCAAGTTTTCTGCGTATCATGAGAAGCAAGGTGCTTGGGCTTCTTCTTCTTATGACTTGTTCCCTTCTCCAGATCTTTGAGCGAGGTGTCGTCGTGAGCATTCGCTTCCGAACGTTCATAATCATCACTCTTCCTCTTCGACTTAGTTCTGTCATCGGCCGACCGGCGATTACTCTTGTTGGTTGCGCCTTGAACAACTCCGACTAGAACATAATTCTTGGAAATGGCTGTTTCGAAACAGTTATCCCTCGCTTGGAGCACCGGAAGGCCCCGGCCATCCTTTTCCACCGCTGGTTCCCCTGGCTTCCTGCCAGGAATGACAGCAAGGACGGTTCGAGACATGTTCCTCATTTCAATCAAGCGCTTACTTTGAGCACGTAACAGCGTAGCTGCCTTAGCGTTCTCTGCGTCGAGTTTCCTCCTCGTCTCCTTGGCCTCGGCATTGTATGTATCCTTCTGCATCCTGTAGGTATGATATTCTTCTTCAGACCAAGTCTCTCTGTCTCCTGATGGGATGTGATAAGGTGCATTCTTTCCATCTTCGATAATGCTGGGATTCATCGAAGCGAGAGGTGGCCTTGGTGTGTACCACTGCTTGACGATCCTGGAGAAAGGGGCGTAGGCGTCGGCTGGGATCTTGGGCTTGGCGGGTGGTAGGTGAGAACGCGGGTCGCCAGGAAGATAGCAGTGAACAGTATATCGGGGAAACTTGGCTCGATATATTCCCTTTAAAAGCGTCTCATCAAAATGGGACTTCGAAAGCTTAAACAAATCGAGACGTACTTCGAAAAAAGCGTCTGTTAGATGGTGGCGAAAGAATCTGCAACTACCCGCAAGAGCGACGTAGTCACTCAACTAGCAGCAGTCAGCGCACTCAAAAGGTCTTCACCAGCGGGAGGGAAAGGAACACATGAGAGCAACACACCTGCAAGTCATCTCTAAGTCTAAAACATTCATCCAGGATTTCGGCCGGTAACTCCAGTAGAGGACAACGGTCATTTCCCCCCCAGTCCGGAATATCGTGCCACCTTGAGCCTTCCGCAATGACTATCTTCCTAGCTTTAGCGATGGCAGGAGGATTCCGGACAGCAACTGGGGACGGTTCAAAGAATACCCCACGTGCGACCATCCGTTTGCCGTTGGCAAGAACTTGATTGTCTTTGGACTCGCCTGGCCCTGGTGGCAGCTGATTGGACAAGACCTCCTTTGCAGATGTGGTAAGTCCCACAGGATCGAGGGACATCTGAGCTGGTCTTCTTCACTTGAGCTGACCAGCTCTTTCTGATAGCTCCTAGATGGTGACCAGCAGCAGTGGTATTATGGGATGAGAGGATGAAACAACGGAGGTGATGACGAGAGAAAGAAGCCAAGAAATCAGTCGCCTGGTTGAATCAACTGGAGACCCCGCTTGAAGGCTTACGTAAATCATGTGTACAGGATATAACTTACTGATCTCCCGAGCTTACCTTTATCGTGAATAATTCTCCGATCCCTATGAGATTGTATACATATGTAGTGTACCATTCAAGGTAAGACTGTCTCCACTCTCCACCTCAGCGTCATGCACAGTTGAAGCAATGATCAGCGGTGGTAGCACTATATGGGTAGGAGCATCGTATCCTGTGGACGCCCAAGTAAAGTATTGTGTGATCCTAAAGGGCTCGCCCACGATCACCATCTCATCTCATCACAGCACTTGCCAATACCTCGATGCACTTTCATCCAGATGCAATTGTGTCATACAACTGGAATAATTTGATCTTCCCCCACTGATTGCAGATTGTATTACCAATCCTTGTTGGATCAATTTTGCAGTAATTTATCTTCCACAGCTTTCAATGTCAATCCCTCTGCTCCATCTCGGACTTCTAGGACCTAAATTGGAACGTCAGCTGTGAACTCCCCTCACTAAACCCAACATGGAAATCACTCAAGTATACCATTAATCTCTTGACATACCTTAGCTACCTCCGCTGTCTGCTGGAAATATGATAGTGACGAGGCGTGGAGGGTCATCAGGTCTGTTGGACAGCCTGAGGGCGACCTAGAATGTGGGGATGAGTATCTCGCCAGCAGAGGAATCAGATTTGGGCATACCAGTTGATCAGCAGCAGTGGGTAGGAGACCCGTCCATCCTTGTGAGTCTGCGAATAGGTAGACAAGGGATGTATCGAATACGTCAGCTTGACTTTGTTCTCGCCCTCGCCGGAATAGTTGATGAATCACGTACGAGCTCATGGGAAAGGACGACATATCGTGGTGAGTTTTCAGGCAGCTCTAATGAGCGGATCATTTAGCTTCCCTATAATCATAAATCTCGTATAATCCGAAGATAGGCCAAGGACGAAACCCACCCTCTGCAATCTCCTCCACACTCATATCTGTCAATTCCTCGTCTACCACCATGGTCAGACTCGCTTTGACGATCTTGACTACCGATGGAAAGTGTGTCAGCTTTTCCTCAAGCAACTTGATATAGGCTGCACTAATTACAAGTCACAAGACCACGACTCACCAGAGATGGCCGCACTTCCTGTGCGGTTCGTGAACCTGAACTTCCTGAGGGCGTCCTTGACATTCTGGGGTATATCGACGGTGTGTGACTGATGAGCGGCGGTCAGTGCTTAGTGGTGGAGATAGCGGAAATATCAGCGGGCTTACCATGTTGGGATACTTGTTGTGTATTGTCTTTGTGTGTACGTATGTATACTGTATACTCTTGTGTATCTGTAAGAGTAGGCGCGGATGGGGTTGCTGGGATTGAGTGCGTGCCTGACCGCCTCGTCATGTTAATCGCTTCCGGCCCGAGGTCCCCCCCCTTTTCCCCATTTCACCAATCTCATGGCCTTCCTTTTGCCCACATCGCCAGCTAGTCAACACGATTCATCGACCAGCAGCAACGAGATACTCATCTGATACAGCATTCGTCAGTCCACGGATCGATCTCCCTTTGCATTGTGCTCGATTCCGACATCCAAAGCATTTCGCTACGACTCATCTCTGAAGATCTTATTAGAGACACACGTTTCTCTCCTCCTCCCCGTTGATCATGTCATGGATCCTGAAGCCTCTAGCTCTGGCCTCCACACTAGCCTTCTCGACCCTCGGAGTACTATCTAGAAAATACCAAAAAGCTAGATTCATCTTCCATCTAACTCTCTATATTTCTACCCTTGGTGTAGTGTCCGTTTGGGGAGTGATTGTGTCAATCCTTGCCACCGTCGCTGGACAAGTAAGTTTTTCGACTTGGGGCTCTGATCCTGCTAGGTCCTACTGCTGTGGCTGCATACTGGTAAACGTATAAATGCATGGGAAGGCTAACGTTGTCCACGACTTTGTAGAGATTGAATATCAATTACTTCGTTGCGAGATCGTTCTACCACATCTGTGGACCCCTCGTCGGGATACGATTTGAAGTCGAAGGTGAAGAGCATCTGACCGGGTTGTTGACGTCACGAGGAGGAAAACCACAGAGTGCTGTTATTGTTGGTAATCATCAAAGGTAAAATCTCTGCTTGGAGTCGCCCCGCAACAATGATGGGATCCAACGTATACTGATATCCCTCGGTAGTTCTCTTGACATCCTGTATCTCGGAAGGATACATCCTCGTCGAACCGCTATCATTGCTAAGCAGGAGTTGAAATGGGCTCCGCTCCTTGGCCAGTATAGTAAGCTTGATTTCTTTTGTCTTTTGGCGTGTCCTCCGGATAGCCGAGAAACCCAGCTGATTTGATCTCTCATTTTCTTAGTGTCCCTCTCTGGTGCTGTCTTTGTAAATAGGAAGAACCGCCACGATGCAGTCAAAGCTATGGAAAAAGCCGGTGATGATATGAAAAAGAAGAGTGTGAGTACACCGTTCGCCCTTTACCTATTTTAGACATCGCGGCCATTATTACTTGCAGGCAGTCATTCAAAGCTAATCTGTCCTCAGATCTCGCTTTGGGTTTTCCCCGAGGGAACTCGCTCATCTTCTCCTGTACCGTTCTTGCTTCCTTTCAAAAAGGGCGCATTCCATCTTGCCGTCCAAGCTCAGGTCCCCATCGTTCCGGTAGTTTGCGAAAACTACTATCGACTATTCGACGGACGCACACGGATGGAAAGGGGTTCCCTAAAAATTCGAGGTGAGCTACCTTATCCTGATCGTAGATCCTGTTGCTCTTAGCCCGGCACGCACCCTCCATATCGTCAGCTAATCCCTTTTGCTCAGTGCTTCCTCCTATATCTACTATCGGTCTCTCCGGTGAAGACGTTACTTCCCTAGCGGAATCGACGAGAGAAGCCATGCTTTCAACACTGAAGGAGATATCAGCTCCGGGACCTTCAGATTCCAATCTCTCAGCGCCACCTGATCTTTCTTCCTCATCTTCAGAAAAACCATCGGGGGAAGCAGATGAGCTGCGTCGTCGCGCTCCCCAATCTCGTCAGACGAAAACATCAGACGGAGGCGAGGAATCTACAGAGGCTATAGTCGTAGAGGAAGCAGGAGTGAAGGTTGCTGGTAGCAGTAGTATGAGTATGACCGACAGCAGGGATAGTCGAGGTGGTTGGGAGAGCACGGAGGATGAGATGGATGACGACGCTGTCTTGCTGAAGCGGCCCAAAGCTTCGTAGAGCTCAGAGACCACGGTAGATCGTGGAACGGGCAGAATGTATATCTGAAGACTATATGTAGGTAGTGTAGATACCTGGGACATTTGCTATGTATCCGTATACCATCTGATTATGGACAGAATGTATGCTACATGTAAGTCCATCATGCAGCTGCAAGCGGAAGCACTGCCACGCGCTGATTCGTTCCACCCAACCTAGCCAACTGCAGCTGGACGTTGCCGCGTCACTTTCAACAACACCTTGATTCTCTCAGCAACAGTTTCATTGGCACCCTTCCGGTCTCTTTGGAGGTATATACACAAAAAGCGATTGATCTGAATACCTCTCCCCTAGTCGATATATCGGAACGAGTCTATTCATCCTGCGCTCGGTCGCAAAACAGAACGGTAAAGAATCATCATGGCTGCTCCTCCCCGTAAAGGTATGTCTAGCATCTTGCTAACCCGGTCATCCTGAGTTCCTCTTGTCCAACAATTCTCCTCTACACCTGCAGAACGGCATTCCTTGTAATCTGCGTTCCATGGCCAATTGCTGACCCGTTTTGTTTTATCAGGCGAGAACTATGAGCTCCGACAACAGTTGAACAGCGAGTATCGCGAGAAGAGAGCAGACGCTATCAAGCGGGTGATAGCGAATCACACGATTGGGAAGGACTGTAGTGGTCTCTTTCCGGATGTGGTGAAGAACATGGTGAGTCTCGAGTCTGCCTCCACACCTGCATAGAGGAGCTGCGGATTCTGCGTAGAGAAAAGGGGGAGCGAACTTCTTGCTTGGTTCACTCCAGCTGACGGGTGGTGATGATTAAATGGCCCATGATATGAGCTTGTGGTTTATCTTACTATGAGTTGCTGACCACGCCTGTAGCAAACGGAGGATCTCGAACAGAAAAAGCTTGTCTACCTATATCTCATGAACTATGCCAAAACCCAACCTGAACTCGTCATCCTTGCCGTAAATACCTTTGTTAAAGTACGTCCTTGTTCTCCCATTCACCCGCTTCACTCCATCAGAGTTGTCGCTCACTGCGAGAACAGGACACAGCCGACCCTAACCCTCTCATTCGAGCACTAGCGATCCGGACGATGTCCGTGCTGAGAGCCGAGAAGATCCTGGATTACCTCGCTTCCCCACTTCTTCGATGTCTCAAGGATGAGAATCCGTATGTCAGGAAGACTGCTGCTCTGTGTGTTGCCAAGGTGTTTGATCTTAAGCCGGAGCTTTGTGTGGAATATGGGTTTATTGAGATCCTGAGGGATTTGATAGGTGATGGTAATCCTATGGTTAGTGTGGTTCATTTGTCCGACGTACTCTTGCCCTGCCGAGTCGACTTGAACGTCATAAGAGCTGATATTGATGCTGATGCTACCCCGCAGGTTGTCGCCAACGCTGTAGCGGCCCTTGCAGATATCCACGAAGCATCCCTAGCACTTCCACCTTCACCCCCATCGTCTCCCGGTGGATCGTCTCCTCCCCCTTCGTCTCGACCGTCGACCTCTCTCTTCATCATCGACCAACCCACGTTGACCAGGCTACTTGTCGCCCTGAATGAATGCTCGGAATGGGGTCGGATTGCTATTCTCTCGACATTGGCTAGATACAAGGCTGTGGATGAGAAGGAGAGCGAGCATATTTGTGAGAGAGTCATGCCCCAGTTTCAACATGCCAATGCTGCTGTTGTTTTGGGTGCTGTCAAAGTGAGTTATCGATGTGGTCGTATATCAGTATCACCATGATCGTACCGATAATACCACATCTGCACGCTTTGCTGATGCGCAAGGCAACAGGTCATCATGGTCCACATAAAGAATGTGACGAGAGACGATCTCGTCAAGCAGTTGATCCGGAAAATGGCCCCACCACTAGGTAAGTACCCCATTTTTCTCAGCCCATTGTCTATCAACTGTACTTACCGACTCTCGCAGTCACTCTGGTCTCCTCTGCTCCCGAGGTACAATGGGTAGCGCTACGGAATATCAATCTCCTCCTCCAAAAACGGCCAGACATTCTTGCCAACGAAATGCGCGTCTTCTTCTGTAAATACAACGACCCGCCATATGTCAAGGTCGAGAAGCTTGAGATAATGGTCCGGCTTTCCAGTGAGAAGAATGTGGATACCTTATTAGGGGAATTGAAGGAGTGAGTATGATCAAGCACCTGTTATGTAGTTATTTCTGGAAGCATTGCTGACACGTCCCAGATACGCCTCTGAAGTGGATGTTGATTTTGTTCGAAAGGCCGTTAGGGCCATTGGACAAACTGCGATCAAGATAGATGAAGCGGCGGAGAGATGTGTGGGCGTTCTGATGGATCTCATTGAGACCCGGGTCAGTTACGTGGTGCAGGAGGCTGTAATCGTTATCAAGGTAGGCGTTCCTTCGACGAGCTGCCCTAATTCTGTTGCCGAGGTCAGTGGCTGACACTCGATGCAGGATATATTCCGGAAATACCCCCACTCCTATGAAGGGATCATCCCTACACTTTGTGCCAACCTTGATGAACTTGACGAACCCGAGGCTAAAGCTTCGTTAATATGGATTATTGGGGAGTATGCAGAGAAGATCGAGAACGCCGATGAGCTTCTGGCGACGTTCCTTGAAACCTTCCGAGAAGAAAGCTATCCTGTGAGCTTTCCTTCCCGTCTTGTCGAATGTCGTCCATGAACTCACGAAAATCGACTAGGTCCAACTGCAAACCCTCACTGCTATCGTGAAGCTGTTCCTCAAGAAGCCGGATGAGTCGCAAGCAATCGTTCAGAGGGTGTTACAGGCGGCCACGAAAGATTGCGATAGTGCCGATGTTCGAGACAGGGCGTATATCTATTGGAGACTACTATCCTCTGACCCCGCAGCTGCTAAGGTCAGCCCAACTCCTAATCGATGTCCTGAAAACTGCTGACAATAGGTTCAGGCCGTTGTCCTTTCCGTAAGACCGCCAATCAATTTACCGCAGACTACTGTGGCTCCTGCGATCTTGGAAGAACTTGTCGGAGAGATCTCATCACTTGCGAGCGTGTATCATAGACCTGCTGCCACGTTCATTGGGAAGGGTCGATTAGGCGCTGAAGAAATGCAGCGGAGAGCGAATGAGTGAGTGCTTTTCCATCCTCTACTCTATGATTGAGCTGACCGCGTCATCCATATCAGGCCGGAAGAAGAAGGCCTTCGCGAGCGAGGTCTCCAGACAGTAGTAGCTGGGCAGCAGGCCGAGAACCTCCTAGACTTCGACGACGACGAACCCTCAACCTCAACATCCGATTCCGCCCAACCATCCACCGGGATCATCTCCTCACAAGCGATTGCATCTGCAGCTAAATCTGTCAATCCACTTGACGAGCTAATGGACCTCTTCTCAACGGCGTCAATGACTGCTCCAACTGCCCCTCCGCAGTCAACATTTGGTGGTTTGGGCGAAACGCATTCGCCAAATCTTGGCAACGGCGGGTTGGGGGCGAAACCTGCTGTTGCGGTTGCGCAGACGCAAGGTTCGGATGATTTGTTGGGTCTGTTTTAGAGCATTGCGTTATTGGATTGTTGCAATGGAGTATATGATTGGTTTGGGAGGTTTATATTCATGTGATATCTCCAACGGGTATATGCATCGTAGACTTGACATGGGAATATTCATTCTGATAGACATTCTGCGAGAACAGGCCAAGTTCCTTGGCCGTGGCACTTTGCCGCCAGTCATGGGCCTTCGATACACTACAGCTCCAGCCTGCTACCATCAGGCAGGCGAACGTTGCTTGAGTCACCAACCAGGACATCCCTCTCTCGACGATATGGTGTTTTACCTTTCTTCCATCCAATCACTTCCCTCCCTTTGTCAATGACATCCCATTATATATTTTGCGTATACATATTTTGCCTCAAAATGTGTTCTACGACAAAATATATCATGCCTTACAATGCTTTTTACCTCCTAGTTATGACAGCGACTCCGCTGTTCTGACAAACTCCTCTGTGACAGGTAAAGTGCGATTTACCTCGTATATAGCTATGAAACCGGCTCTGCCGTGTCGACACTATAATTTGAATACATGTTTCACTACGAGCCTTCGTGGCGTCCTTTTAGAACCCTTGCAACATATACAGAGCTCAATCAGCCAGGCCTTCCAGATTGACGTCACTTCATGGCGCAAGACCTGCAAATACATATATGAGCGTCCGAGTCCCCAACACCTCAGCCTCCCGAGTCCTTCATTCACTCGAAAGCCAAGCACAGCCATTAGCGATATCACTTTTCCAGCTTGACATACAGACCGCACTATGTCTGGGAGACCACGCAGTCCTTCCGAGCAAATGTTTGACAATACAGGCCCCCTGTCTTCCGATGGAGACCCCAATACTACTTTTTCAGCGTCTGTTGAACCCACAGAAACCGTTGATCGGTGGGGAGCAATTGTTATGCCTACCAACCCCCAAGTGAACTTTTTGCCCAACCCCTACCGGCCCTCTATGCCTACCAACCCCTCTTACCCGACCTCCACGCTTGCCCACCCCTACCCGCACTTGATGCCTACCAGCCCCTCCTACCCGACCTCTA